>JAABNY020003305.1:4548-16569 GCA_015164015.2 Brevimyrus niger
GTGCAGTGGTAGTGCAGTGGTTTGTACTGCTGCCTTACACCTGTGGGATCGAGGCTCAGGCCTCTGCCATGACTCCATGTGTCTGGTGCTTCATCCCCCCCCACAGTCAAAAAACCTGCCGAGTTTAATTAGAGCTTTCAAATTGCCCATAAGTTTGCATGGTCGAGTGCATGGTGTGTCAGTGTGCCCTGCGGTGGCTTGGCATCCCATTCTGGGCTGTTCCCTGCCTTCTGCCCCTAGGCTCCAGACTCCCTGTGACCCTGAATAGGACAAGCAGTTACAATAAATGGATGGATGGATTATTATTGTTTCAATTTAACTATAAATTCGACTGAAAGACTGGATCTTGTTCATAATCTAGGCACTGCCTGTATTAACAATGACCTTAAAAATGTTTTTGTATTACAGTGACATGCCCGAAGATTGACATACCATGCAGGGTGTACCCCTGACTTGTGAGAGGATCCCCCCAAATCTTGACCAGGATAAGTTGCTGAACAATGGATGAATGGAATAATATGTTCTAGGGCCCTATTATTCAAATCACGGTTCTCGAGGTCAGAGCACTGCTCGTTTTCCAGTCTTCCTTTACCTGTCAGTCAAGTGTGAAGCCTCTGACCAATCAGAATCAGTAATTATTAAACTAACTCCCTTGGATAACTGAAAACAAGGATTTGGAATTGAGGTCCAGATGTAAATAACCCTGTTCTAGGGTGTCCCTGGTGCTCAGTATGTAACACAGCTGTCTCACACCTCCAGGGTAGGGGTTTAAGGCTGAGTTTAAGTACTGTAAGATTCTGGTCTCATCAGTCATCTTGTCACAAATGAACAGGCAAATTTGGCCATGGCGTCCTCAATGTGCATGCTCACACACCCTTACAGACAAAGCATGCATGCTCACACACCCTTACAGACAAAGCATGCATGCTCACACACCCTTACAGACAAAGCATGCATGCTCGCACACCCTTACAGACAAGGCATGCATGCTCACACACCTAAATAGACAAAGCATGCATGCTCACACACCCTTACAGACAAGGCATGCATGCTCACACACCCTTACAGACAAAGCATGCATGCTCACACACCCTTACATACAAGGCATGCATGCTCACACACCTATATAGACAAAGCATGCATGCTCACACACCCTTACAGACAAAACATGCATGCTCACACACCCTTACAAACAAAGCATGCATGCTCACACACCTATATAGACAAAGCATGCATGCTTACACACCTATATAGACAAAACATGTATGCGCACACACCTGTATAGACAAAACATGCATGCATACACATCCATACTGGCACCACTGGGGTTCCAGCCTCATGGCAGTCAGAGACAGCAGCTAGGTTTATCACAAATAAAAAAGGGGCCGCCAATGAGAATTTAGGGTGAACTCTTTTTGTTAATGTGTTATTTTAAATAAGTATAAAATGTTTAAACCAATATGTTTTAAGGCAGAAAGCACTTAAGCTTTTTTTGGGAATGTGTTATATAAGTATAATGTAAGTATTAAGGAAGAAAATCCCATAACTCGTCTTATGTGATATTTTGAAATAAGTAGAAAACATTTAACAGCGGTTTCACACCCACAGTCCAGCAGCATACTGAGGTTAATTGGCATTAACTTATATGTGTTAAGCAGTTAACTTAAATGTGTTATATTAAACAAGTATAAAATGCTTAAACTACTACCAGTCAGTGTTTTATTACTTGAATGTGTAATTTTAAATCAGTATAAACTATTTAAGTTTTAGGAATAAAACACTTTCGCTGTTTTTTTGGTGTCTCTCTGCTACAATGTTTTTAAAACCTTGCTCTACTGGATCAGTGGGTACTCTTCACCCTCACTGAACACACAACCATTTTGAGTCTTTTATACCTAAGTCATTTTAAATACAATTTGTTTTCCAAGAAAGTATTGTTGTTCACTGTGACATTAAGAATATTGTGGACCTGTTGTCTAATGTCATTAAACCTGGTGTCTCTCAAAAGACCACAAGTCGCCCACGGACCTGTTCTAAAGATTGCACAACTCACCAGTGTGAAGTATAAACTTTTATTTTATCCTCTCATTATTCTTCTTTAATCACATTTGCATTTATATAGGTTTGAAAATGACAATAAAAAAAGCATTTAAAACATGTTTATTATACTGTACATGAAGTTTAGATAAGTTTAGGAGGGCTTTTCAAACTGGTAGGTGTGGCTCAGTACCCGAGAAGTAGCTTTCAGTTTCAAAAAGGTTGGTGACCCCAGCATTAAACATTCCTGATTTTATTAGCATATGAGTCAATCTACAGTAAAAGCTTTGGGTTTTTAACTGTGAGTCTAGACACCTATGAATCAGCTCTGTGGGTCAGCAATGTCCCATAACATGTATCCAGTGCAGCCAAAGTTTAGACAAAGCTTTGCTAAGCTTGCAAACAAAGCTTAGTCCTAATGCAATACGGCCAGTCGTCTTCCACTTTGCCGTGAGAATAGTGAGCGAAAATGAACAAAGTTTCGTTTCCTTACTTTACAGCAATTGGTAAGCAAGGGAACCGGAGGCAGTAGAATGTCAAACACTGAGCGCAGCTGAGTTGGTGGCGAGGTGTGCGACAAGGCCAGCGAGCCGCCAGCTAATGTAACACTCTGAAAACCTAGACGTTATTTAGGCAGACACCCTACAGCACCATTTACATTTATTGGAGTGCAATGTAGGCTAGTTAGCCATCCATCTCAATTTTTGCAGATGACTGGTAGCTAGCCACCATGCTATACAACTAGGTATATGCAGTTTAATTTGGCCTAGCAAAGGGGCTCTAATATGTTTAAGGTGCAGCGAATTACCTAACTAATGTATATTTGCTCTAGTCTAAATGGCACTTTTAATTAAAGCCAGGGTTTTGTTTAGTGTTATAAGTACCTGGTTAGCCAAAACATGTTTGTTTGTTGTGGCTCCTCCACTTTGCAGCCTTGTCCTGATGTGTGTCCAGTTTGTTCCCCTTGCTGTCCCTGGCCTTGCTCTGGTCTGTTCTGTGGCCCTCGTGGTGTCCCTTCTGTTAGTCTGGTGTCTGGTCCCAGCCTATTCTAAACCTCTGTCTTCATGTTTGTCCTATCCAGTGTTGTCTTGGTACCATGTCCTGTCCTGTCCTGTCCTGTCCTGTCCTGTCTTGTCCTGCCATTTAGTTCAGTCCCCTACCTGGCTCATCCTTCATACCCAGAGGCCATACTTTGGGGGGTAATGTCATGTCCTTCCCACCATGTCTGCCTGACCCTTCTGCCTCCTCCCTAGCGTGGCTCTAACTAACCACACCTGATACTCGTTTGTCTAACCTCTCGTTTTCTGCTCCTTGTTGGTTATGGTTTCGCATGCTTCCCAGTCCTGTGTTCCCCGGATCCGTCAATAACATTGTGTTATGCCATGTTGCCTGTGCTGTGCTTTTCTTTGTTCTCGCTGTTTTGCATGTAATTCTGTTGGTTTTTTGTTTCGCCCTATTTAGTTTAAAGTCCCTTTTGTTAGTTTATCCAGTCTGCTCCGCGGTCGGTCATTCTGCTCGTCATGAAAGCTGGGTTGTTCATTCAGTGTAGATGCAGTTTAGGAGAAAAACCTAAATTGCCTTTTTAAAATAAATGTGCAAAATAACTGAAATCCACCAGTAGCATATATGTATATTTCTGTTATTCATGTTGTGTGTGGTTTCCAAAGTCCAGTTGGCCAAGTGAAATGTTTGACAGGTGATGGAGAAGTGTATCGTCACGGGGGAAATAAATAGCATGTATTTTGCCACTCAGGAAGAACAGTTCTCAGACTTGACTGGTAATATATATTGCAATTTCAGAGACAAATGATGAAAATAATTCCTAAGTGAAAAGCACAGACTCCCCCTAACCCCCTAATCCATCCATCTCCTGAATCAGCACCACCACAGGACTCCCTGAGAGACACGGTCGAATGCCTTCTCTAAGTCCACACAACACATGTTGACTGGTTGGGAAAACTCCCATAAACCCTCCAGAACACATGATCACAGTTTGCATTTTGATTCCAAGGGGCTATTGGAGGTTCAAGTGAAAGTGGTTAATCAGTCGGAGTTTTGAGATTTAGAGTGAAATCTAAAGTTTGAAAGTTCACGGTTTGGCTTTTGCAGGAAACACCAGGAACAGCAGAAGTCATGCCGGTCATTGATGGCTGTGGTCCTCCTTGATTTGATGATGCGGGCACTGCATCGGTCTGTCATTGTGAAGAAGGACCTGAGCCAAAAGGCAAATCTCTCGATGTACCAGTTGATTTCCGTTCCTACCCTCACCTATGGTCATGAGCTGTGGGTAGTGACTGAAAGAACGAGGTCATGAATACAAGTGGCTGAAATGAGTTTCCTCCGCAGGGTGACTGGGCTCTCCCTTAGAGATGGGTGAGGAGCTTGGTCATTCGGGAGGGGCTCAGAGTAGAGCTGCTGCTCCTCTACATTGAGAGGAGCCAGATGAGATGGCTCGGGCATCTGATTAGGATGCCTCCTGGCCTCCTCCCTGGTGAGGTGTTCCGGGCATGTCCCACTGGGAGGAGGCCCTGAGGAAGACCCAAGACATGCTGGATGTCTCTCAGCTGGCATGGGAACGCCTCGAGATTCCCCCAGAGGAGCATTCCAGGTCTTATATAATAGAGTAAATCTAACCCACTTCTTTGCCATTGGTCTGGTTTCGTTGCTTTTGCCTTCGCCAAGTGCGATGGCCGCATTGTGGTTGCCACAGCGTTTCCATTTGGGGCTTCGGATCCCCAATTTCATCATGGCCTTTGTATCTCCGGGTTTGTTGTCGCGTTTGACATTTATAGAGTCGTTGTTTGCTCTGTGTCCGGAGTGGCGTGGGGAGCTGGACACTCTTTTGTCCTTCATTTATGCTATGGTGGGTCTCTGTTTTGTGAATGCCATGGATCGTTCTCGGCTGGAGCTGCTTTGTTAGTTCAGGTGACAAGCACCCGTGTTGGTTGATCGCGTCTGAACTCCGGTTTTGTAGTTCGGGATGTTGGTGGATATAGAGTCCTTCTGGGATGTCTTTGCCCTCATCGCTTATCATGTTTCCATCCTGCTAGAAGAGGGATGGGTGAATTCAATAATTTTTTTGGGGTGTCAGGTTCATGGACCTTTTTGGAGATCCATCCCTCTGCTCCTGTGCGCGTCCGTACTCTTTCCTTGGTGCTTTCTTCTCACCATGATTCCATTGTCACTGATCACTAAATTTTTATTCTAATTATGCTAAGCCTGTTAGCTTCAGAGTTGATGGAACCAACGACCAAGAGAAGGGCTTCGCCAAATCACTGTTTACATACTCATTTAAATTTGATCAAATAAACACTTGTGAACTATCTTTTGAGGTATCCTTGGTTGAACTAATGATATGAGGTGTGTTAAAGTGAAGCTTCATTTTTATGTGTGCAAAAGCTAAAACAATGTCAGAATCTAATTGTCTCTGGTCTCTGACCAATAGTAGGGGGACATAACCTATAGTAGGCTACTGCTGGTTATAGATGTGTTGTGCATTGCAAATCATTGCCTTTGTTGATAATTTGGACCTTTTTGAGGACAGGCCTGACTTTTATAAATGGGGGGTCCTATTTGGAGGGGATAATTTATGTTATCCCAAAACAATACAAATATGTTATCTGCCTGACTGAGAGCCCAGGCCTCAGCCTTGCAATCTTAAATCAAAGCCTGTTTGTTTTCCCACCTTTAGTTCATGCCTGGCTATGACCCAGGTGCTTCATAAGACCGCAACCCCTTAAATCAAGCAATTATGTTGAAACAGAGTTGAGTGAGCGTAGAATGAATATAGTAACTATTAGACCAATACTTAGATCTAAAAATTCCATTGTGGGGTCCTGCGCAAATAAATTGATATCAGTCCAACTGATAAGATTAAATGAGCCACAAAATAAACCCACCATAAAATGCTCATTATTGGAAAGTCGTTCTTGGCAAACAAACTTCATGTCAGTGACATGGTACTTGATACTGACATATGAGTAACTTGTAAGAAGGACGCACCAGATAATTTCCTTCATGGTTTCTGGTACTGCACCAGTCAACAAATTCTGGCAAAGGATTTGTGAAACCTTATCAAAACACCTAGGGCATCCCATCCCACCCTCCCCCTCACTTTGCCTGCTTGGGGACCTCACTAACATTAATATAGACACAAATAAATCTTACATGCTTCTCACAGTACTAACCATTGCCAAGAAAACAATCCTTCTGAAGAGGAAGTCAAAAAGGAGTTTAAACATAACGCTACTCTTAGACTAAATTTCCATGGAGAGGATGTCTGCCTATAAGAAAAATCAATTGACAGAATTTTAACATAGTTAATTTTAACTCCAGTACAATTGCATTCATTTTATTATGTGTTGTTGCCTTGGCTAAGCTGCATTTTTCAAGAGACATTTCTAAGAAATGGTCATATTTACATTGTATTACCTTTAGATATTCATCAGACTATGTCTGGTATTATACTGCAGTTCATAAAAATGTCCAGGGTGTACATAAAACAAATTAAGATGACACTTCACAATTGTAATACACAAGCTACTTAATATCAGACCATCACAATTTACTGCACTGCTTCGGCTGCAAGAATCCCACCCCCCACACTAACACACATACTCTAACTGTCAAATTCCCCACCAACAACTTATCTCAGTCAACACTTCTAGCTACAGAAATAAAACACATTTGTGACTAATTAAAATCTGGCTCCAAGCTCTGCCGTTTAAAACATGTTGCACCCTTTCTATTATATTTGTATAAATGCAAAAAGATTTATAAGCTGCCTGTTACAAAGCTGTGTTGGTGTGAGTATGTGCGTGTGTGTGTGTGTGTTCCTGTATTGGCCTGCTGGGTGAACATAGGCTTGTAGGAAAGTGGGAAATGACTTGCACCCAATTCGGGGGACGAGGTGCACCTGGGTGTGAAACGAAGGTATGAAATAAAGGACCTGAAGGTACAGACCTACGGAATGACCTGTGCTCTTGATACTTGTGGATTAAGAGTCTCAGACTCCAGCTAGGCCTAGACTCACTACTTCTGACTGATCACCAATTTTACAGCTTCATACGCCTATCAACCAGCTATACTCTGTTCTGGAGTGTCTCAAACACAATGTTTATGCTGGTCACCATCCCTTGTTTTTTTCCTCCCTTTGGAATAGGCAGTGAAGGCTTTGTTTTCTCTATATTGTTATTAGTACAAAATATTGACAAATGAGTTGGGACACCCCAAAAAAAATCATTGAATTCAGGTCTTCCAATCACTTCCACAGAAGGATGGGTTGCAGAAGAATGGGTCGCTCTCAGGAGCTCAGTGAATTCAAGTGTGGTACCATGATAGGATGCCACGTGTGCAATAAGTCCATTCATGAAGTTTTCTCGCTACTAAATTCTACGGTCAACTGTTAGTGGTATTATAACAAAGTGGAAGCAATTGGGAACAGCAGCAACTCAGCCATGAAGTGGCAGGCCACATATCACAGAGCGGGGACAATGTATGCTGAGGCACATAGTGTGCAGAAGTCGCCAACTGTCTACAAGTTCAATGGCTACAGATTTCCAAACTTTGTGTGGCCTTCAGATTAATTCAAGAACAGTGCATATAGAACTTCATGGAAGGGGTTTCCATGGCCGAGCAGCTGCATCCAAGCCTTACATCACCAAGTGTAATGCAAAGTGTCGGATGCAGTAATGTAAAGCACACTGCCATTGGACTCTAGAGCAGTACAGACTAGAGCAGTGTTCCAATCCATTGGATGAGTCTGGGTTCGGTGGTTGCCAGGAGAATGGTACTTGCCTGACAGGATTGTGCCAAGTGTAAAGTTTGGTGGAGGGGGGATTATGGTGTGGGGTTGTTTTTCAGGGGTTGGGCTTGGTTCCTTAATTCCAGTAAAGGGAACTCTTAATGATGCAGTGTTTGAAGCCCTTTTGGACAATTTCTTGGTTCCAACTTTGAGGGAGCAGTTTGGGAAAGGCCCCTTTCTGTTCCGTCATGACGGCGCACAAAGCAAGGTTCATAAGGACATGGATAAGCAAGTCTGGTGTGAAGGAATTTGACTGGCCTGCATAGAGCCCTGACCTCAACCCAACAGAACACCTTTGGGATGAATTAAAGCAGAGACTGTGAGCCAGGCCTTCTCGTCAATCATCAGTGCCTAATGACCTCACAAATGCTCTCCTGGAAGAATGGTCAAAAATTCCCATAAACACACTCCTAAACCTGGTGGACAGACTTCACAGAAGAGGGCTGGGCCAACTCCACATCGAAGCCTATGTATGAAGACTGGGATGTCGTTAAGCTTTATGTATGTGTGAAGGCAGGTGTCCTAATACTTTCGGCAATATAGTGTAGCTGCGTGGGTGGAGGGGGCTTTTCTAATTTTACTGGTGCCACTGCTCACCCCGGGACTCATATGAGTATTTATTGGTCTGTTAAATTTTCTGCCTTTGCACTGCCACTCCTTCACAAACAGTATAAATTTTGTTTTATATTAAAGAGTACTGCACCGTGAAACTTTTGGTTTTTAATGTTACAAGCTAGTTGTCTTCTTAAGGAGGACATAACACGGTTGATTTCCAAAGCAAAGCACGATTTCTTTACACATACCAGCGACCGGATCGTTCTGCCGAAATAATCCCGTTAACATGATTGCTTTAATATGTGTTGACGTTGGTTTGAAAATATTCTAATTGTTGATTATAGTGAAACATAGGAAGCGTAAGGTGATTAGAGGCTAATTGAAATTTAACAAAACAGAACGTGCCTTTAGCCATTTCATGTTAAGGAAAGTACCAATGTTTGTAGCTACTTAACAACATGGTGGTATAAACGGCTGCAGTTTATTGTCCCCATGACTGTACACTTCCCCATTAGCTATGAAACACTAGGCCGACTGGGCTTTGGCAGCCACACACAACATGAAAACCGAAATATGTGCTACTGATGCATTTCGGGAGTTTGGCACATTTATTTTTAAAAAGGTCATTAGGTTTTTTTCCTAAGCTGTGACTGAAACCATATTTGGAATTACAATGTTTAATGTTTAGACAACAGGTATCCACAATATTCTTAATGTCATAGTGAAGAATATAGTTTCCTATTTACATTCTTGGATAACAAATTGTATTCAAAATACCTTTGGTATAAAAGACTCAAAATGATTGTGTGTTCGATGAGGGTGAAGGGTAACCACTGATCCAGTAGAGCAAGGTTTTTAAAGTGTTTTATTCCGTAAAACTTAAACAGTTTATACTGATTTAAAATGACATATTTAAGTAATTAGACACTTTGACTTAAAATGTATTAGTTTAAGCATTTTATTCTTGTTTATAATAACACATTTAAGTTACCCTGTCTAACAGTCTCTTAAGGCCCCATGGTGTCTATATAGGGTGTGAGCATGTCAACAACATGCACTGGCGCACGAGACCAGAGTGTTACAGTATTTCAACTCAGCCTTAAACACCCTACCCTGGAGGTGTGAGACAGCTGTGTTACATACTGAGCCCCAGGGACGCCCTAGAACAGGGTTCTTCAAAACTGGACCTCAATTCCAAATCCAGGCCTTGTTTTCGGTTATCCAAAGGACTTAGTTTAATAATTTATGATTCTGATTGGTCAGAGGCTTCACACCTGACTGACAGGTAAATGAAGGCTGGAAAAACAGCAGTGCTCTGACCTCGAGGACCATGATTTGAATAATAGGGCTCTAGAAAATATTATTCCATTCATCCATCTTTTAGCAGCTTATCCTGGTGAAGATGTGGGGGTAACGTTCCATGATTCCAGAGCAAAGTTTAAATGTAAATTCATCTTGCTAAAGTTTTTTATTTCTTAAAACTTATTTAAAATAACTTTTGCAAAAAAAGAGTTAAATTAAATAACAGATTTCAATATAATAATATAATAATAACTGAAAAAAGAGCTTAAGTTTATAAGAGGCCAGAACACATGTGAGTTAAAGTATTTACATTATTCCATAACTCTTGTTAGCTAAATGTTTTATAGCACATTTTATACTTATTGAAAATAACACATTAACAAATACTGTTAAAGTTTTCTTCCTTAAAACAAGTCTGTTTGCGCCTGGTGTTTGTGATAAAGAGGTGTGGGTGATGTGTGACCCACCTCAAAACTTGTCTAAAACTATATGTATGTCTATTTGTGCAAGGCTTTTGCAATAAGGAGGGGGTGTGTGTGCATATGTGTGTGGGGGGAGGGGGGGGGGTACGTGACCTAGCTTGTGACGGAATGTTATACAAGCCCCACCTCCTTATGACATCACCACCTACTAAGCTCTGTCCATACTGGAGCAAAATAGCTTTCCACCTTGCTATCCTGCCATGCACACTATTCTTGTTTAAAGTTTACCTGACATATCTCACTCACTACCACTTGACATTCAGCTTACTCTTTGTCACTGTGCTTGTAGATGTAATAGAATTCAGTCCTTTTCCACGTGGCGTTTTTCACAATTTTTTTCCCACCCCATGCGTACAATTAATTTACATCAAATGTTATGTTGATTATTTGAAGCAAAACCGTGTATGCATGAGCATGTCTGACCAACAAACTGATTCTGATTCTGAAGAAAAAAAACACAAGCAGGTGTTAATAGGATTACTGAATATACAAGATAATGTATAACAGATAATGTATAACAGCGGACTTCATTTTCTCCGAAGGCTGAAAAGAGCGAACCTCACCTCCCCTGTCCTCACAACTTTCTATAGAGGCACTATACAAAGTATGCTGACCAGCAGTATCTCAGTTTGGTATGGTAGCTGCACTGGCACTGAACAGAAGATACTTCGTAGAGTGGTGTGGACGGCTGAGAACATCATCGGGTCCTCGCTCACATCTGTTCAAGAACTATACTACTCCCGTTGCCATAGCAGATTCAGTAAGATCATAAAAGATCCAACACACCCAGCACATGGACTGTTTGAACTTCTGCCGTCTGGAAAACGCCACCGCAGCGTATGCTGCAAAACAGCCAGATTTAATAGGATTTTCTAGCCCCAGGCCATCAGAATACTAAACTCTGCTAAATACCCTTTTGACCCTTTACTATCCCACCTATTGTGCACTTTATTACTCTGATAGGTCTCAAGATTTCATTCTATTTATATAGTGCAATAACAAATTCACTGTGGAATGTAGTAGTGCAATAATTTTTCACCCACTGTATATATTCATGTATATATATTTATTGTTTGTACTTGCTGCTTTTTGTTGCCACGCGGTCTTAACTACCTCTGTAAAGTGAAATGTCTGCATGTTGTCTTGTGAAATTACATAGTGAAATTATCTGTATGTTGTCTTGAATGCACTTGTCCCTTATGTCTGCACATTGAGCCTTGGAGAAACGCAACTTCTTTCTGCCTTGCATCCGTCTTTGTACTGTTGTATGGTGTGAATGACAAAAGTTTCACTTACTATAATGTCATATAGCAATAAGCACACTACATACAGTGCAGGCACTATACAGGCATATCTCAGAGGGAGCTGGAGGTCACAAGGCAAACCTACTTTCAGCAACTGAGCTGTGACATCGCCATGAGAGACATGTGACTGACCGCTGGGTAAAGTGAAAGTCACATGAGGACCATCTACCACAGGGCAGCTAGATTCAAGCCACATTTTGCTTAGCAGACTGTAAATACCATAAGAATATTAGGGACAAATAAATTGGTCACATAGGACGTAGTCGTGATGTTTACCGTATACAACACAGTACGAACACATCAAACTCAGAATTATTCAAAAGATAAATTAGTATATATGAAGTCATACATTAAAAACAATTTATCTGTTGATTCACTCAACACAAATGCTAAGTTGTATATCAGATATAATAAAACTGTTCCTGTATTAACACACATTACACTAAGTACGCAAACTAACTGATAATGCAAATAAGAAGCACATTTATTTATGAACTCTAAATGGTGCTTTTATCTGTTTCCTCCAAAACCTTTGCAT
>JAABNY020003306.1:0-16565 GCA_015164015.2 Brevimyrus niger
ATTCATAAGAAATATGAAAAAAATAAAGGAGGGAATGGGGGGTGGGAGGGGGGGGGGGGGGGGGGGGGGTGGGCTGGTGAAAGAGTTGTGATATAGTCGTATAGTGTGACACTTGTGCCTGAATCTGTGCTGCTGTTGAATGCACATTCTGCCTTGCGACAGGACTCTACCTCTGCAGCTGAAGTCAAAGAATTTTTCAACAAACATGCACTTCCGCTGGTCGGACACAGAAAACAGAGCAACGACGCGAAGCGCTACACACAGCGGCCCCTGGTCCTCGTCTATTATGGCGTCGACTTCAGCTTTGACTACAGAGTCGGTATGTGTTTCACATTTTCAGTGAGTTCCTTCTGAGTCAATTTTGCTGAGAGGTACCAAGGTTTGTGGTGTCTTCCCCCCCCCCCCCCCCAGCCACTCAGTTTTGGAGAAGTAAGGTGCTGGAGGTCGCGAAGGACTTCCCGGAGTACACCTTCGCTATTGCTGATGAGGAGGACTATGCTGAAGAACTGAAGAGCCTGGGTTTGAGTGAAAGTGGGGAGGAAGTGAATGTAGGCATACTAGCTGATGGAGGGAAGAAGTATGCAATGGAGCCGGAGGAACTAGACTCCGATGTGCTGCGGGAGTTTGTCATGGCCTTTAAGAAAGGTGAGCAGACCGCCGTGAGCAGACCGCCGCATCCAGTGCTTACCCAGACTCCAGTTTTGCCCAAAATGCTTTTATCAATTGGATGTAGATTATGTGCATTATGTATGACACAGTGACCAATTTCCAGATTAAAATTCTGGACAATTAGTATTGGTTTCCAAATTTTAATTATTAAATCATGGCTGATTACCGCACTTTGGGGGGGGGGGGGGAGGAATTCCGTTTTAAATACTGTCCATCACGAACCAAAGTAAGCGACCAGTCCCCCAGTCACAGGGGCGGCAAGCAGTGTGTGTTTCAGTGAAAACGTGCCGGTATGTAGTGACTGACTGACTGATTCTTTTTATGCTTTTCAAATATTTATGCAAGATGGTTTAATATGTTTTTAAAGTCTAATTTTATGGAGTATTTAAGTACAAAACTTGGTGATTGTTTCAGCCTATTTGGTACTTCTGTTTTCCCCTCTGCACATTTTAACAATAGCTCAGTGATACTGATAACTGGTAATTTCACTATAATAGTGATATTAAATCTTCCTGCTATTTCATCTCCAGTGTGATTAATGGCTTATTGGTGGTATTTCCCCCTCATGACACGTGGTCTGTTGGTATCCCACAGGTAAACTAAAGCCAATTATAAAATCCCAGCCCATTCCAAAGAACAACAAGGGTGCAGTGAAAGTGGTGGTTGGTAAGACATTTGACGAGGTCGTCATGGATCCCAAGAATGACGTCCTGA
Organism: Brevimyrus niger; assembly: GCA_015164015.2. Classification (NCBI taxonomy): domain Eukaryota; kingdom Metazoa; phylum Chordata; class Actinopteri; order Osteoglossiformes; family Mormyridae; genus Brevimyrus; species Brevimyrus niger. The sequence continues at coordinate 1,384 of JAABNY020003306.1, forward strand.
TTGAGTTCTATGCGCCGTGGTGCGGTCACTGTAAAAAGCTGGACCCGGAGTACCTGGCTCTCGGGAAGAAGTACAAGAATGAGAAAAATCTGATTATCGCCAAGATGGATGCAACTGCTAACGACGTACCGCATGAAAGCTACAAAGTCGAGGGGTTTCCAACCATTTATTTTGCCCCCAGTAACGACAAGAAGAATCCCATTAAATATCAAAGCGGAAGCAGAGACTTGGATGGCCTCTCCAAATTTTTGGAAGAACATGCAACAAAACTGTCTCGGAAGGATGAACTTTAATCCGTTCATGAAATTGCTGAGGACTTTGAAAGGGGACCGTCTGCCAATGCAGTAGTTGTGGGGTTTTGGTAATGAAGCGGTGCAAGGCTAGGTAACCCTTTGTGAGTTCAGGGGTACTCACCCTTTTAGAAGTCCTTCTTGTTTTCTGAAATCAAGTTGGGGAAAACTTGCACTGTTTACCAGTCTATTTTGTTAAATCTTTTTAAATAAAAGATTAAAACTACCAATTTCTTGTTAAATTGCCCGTTTCAGCTATTAACCTCTGCAGCGCATCTTTTTTTCTACGTGTTTGGTTAAATGTTATTTGCACCACGCGTATGGGTTGTATTTGAAAATGGGGAAACATCACGGAACGCTAGCAGGCCTGATTATGCGAAGGCCACTCGTTTAACAGCAAGTTGGGTAACTTGACACCCAGTGAATCAAAGTACGTTATCACATTTGCAGGGCTTCGTCAGACAGTAGTCCACATAAACTGACCCAGTTGTAATTTTTAAGCTGATTTAAAAAAAAAAAAAAAATAGTCCTGACCAATTTCATTCGATATACCATGTAACCCTGTTAAGTGCATGACCTGTGTGTAAATGGCTGTATCGCCTCGGTAAAGGCTTGACACTCGTACGACAGTTTGCTGGTTCTAAATATTCAGCCTTAGGCGTCCGGGCCCTTTGCAAATGGCCTCGATTCTTCCCGTGAAATCTGCCTGTGTACGTGAATATGGCTATTAAAAATAGTTGGGTAGAACGTCAGCCGAAGTGCTGGTTTCAAATCGGAAAACGAGTTATTTTTTGTCCGTTCTTATACGCTTAGTGACACTAATATGAGTGAACGGAAAGTTGTTTGGTCGTTCATGCAAGCTTCGATTTGTCAATAAAACATTTCTCTCCACCATTGTGATCTAGCGTAGTTGTGTTGACAATCTCTGCATGCAAGCTCAGTGTTAGGCTCTTCAGAAATGGGTGGGGTTTAATAAACTCACTGACCTCGGACGCAGCTATAACTACAACCCGTGTACCGCTCGTTAATTCTTTGCATACCCTAGTAACTGCCAAACGCCTGGAAAATCTTTATTTGTCAGTTAAACGATTAACTTAACGTTTTCTGAAATAAGTAAATTAATCACCGGACTCATATTTAAACTGCCGTATTCCCCCCATAACTTGGACTATTGTCTGCTCCTGTGAAAATCGGCTCTGAAATTGAAAGCAATCGGGCACTCGGCGACTTTAATAAATGGATTCAAAGATCGTGTATGGAGAAATGTACTAACGAAATATTATTGCAGTTTATATTTGCACTATCTTTTTTTAAACAGTTTAATTTAGTCAGTTACTACGTGAACATTTCCATAACAGAAGAACAAAGAGAACTTCTCCACATGCCCCCCAATCTGGGGCCTCCAGTGCAGCTCTGTCTCTGATTGGACGGCTCCCCGGTACAATCAGACCTATCGGAATCCACGACACTGATGAGACTCAATGTGAGCGCCTGTGATTGGCTGGCGGGTTTGGCGCTCGCGGAGTCCCCAGTCTTTCCGAACGGAGAGGCGGATATTGACTGAGGGAGAAGGAGAAAGAAAGAAGAGAGTGAGTTGCCGAAGCGGAAACAGCGAGATGGATTAGATGGCGCTCGGAAGTTTAGCTGACAGCGGTTTAAGCGTCTGGTTTTGCCGCTCGCCTTTGCGGGGGTTAAAGGAGGCGTTTTGAATTAAGGACAGACCACCGCGGTGTTGGTGGCTCTTTGTGGGAGACTCGAGCGCCGGTATCCACAGGCGCGCGGAGGTGACCCCCCCCCCACACACACACACTAATCCCGAACTGCGGGAGCCTCGTTAATTGAATCCTATCCGTACCCCTGGAAGAGCGCAGGACAGGTTGGGGACAAGCAAGAAGCAGAAAGGAAAACGGGGACAGGTGTGGTATTTCTGTCCGAATCGCCGGCAGGTTTCTGCCCCTATGATGGCAGGGCGCTTGGCTTTAACGCGCGACGTCTGAATCCGCGCAGCCGGGAAAGGCTGCACTGGACTCTGGCTGTCATCCGTGCAGAAGTACCTCCCTCGGGTCACACTGCTGTTTTTTATCTGCATCTAACCCATGCTATTGACCTCATTGTGAAAATTTTCTTTATTTTCTCTGTATCTGATCGCCCCGGAGCCGGGCAGCCGCCACACACCTCGTTACACCGGTACCGCACCTTTACGCGCCGTCCTCTCCGGATTCTCTCCGCCAACTACTTGCACTTGCGTCTTAAGGTCAAAGTTTGCACGGCTTGCGGTGATGCTTCCTCGGGTCTGAAGCGGTGTCTGGTCACTTTCGCTGACTTTCTGAATATCATCGTTATCCTAATTTGCGTCTCGTTAATTTATGCATTTTCTTACCTATTGTTCTGAACCAGATCGTAGTGGGCAACTAACTATTTGTTGAACATTAACAATTTAGGTAAAATGTTACAAGATTTACCCATTATTTTCGGTGATGTTTTTTTACTGTTTACTCGTACATTGGTTTTCCGTTTCGAATTGATTAAAGCTTGGTGGTTTAATTGATCATTATAAATAAAGTAAATCTGACTTGATTAGTTCTATTTCAGATTCATGTAGTATCAGCTGTAAGGCATGTTATGCTGTATTTAATATGTAGTCATCTGAAGCTTCGTTGATTGTCCACAGATCAGCGATGATAAAGGCTCTATATAGGTTGGGTTAGTTGGATCTCTTATGATCTCAAGTGCATTTTATCGTAGTTCGCCTATCCTAGTTTTCCTAAGGAGCTTAGAGTTTAAATTGCTCACAGCATGTAAATAAAGGCTCTTTCAGACGTCTTCATAATGGCATTTAAAAACGAACAGTACACATTTACATGAAAAACAAGGTTTTTCTGTTCATTCGGCTGTACCGCGCTGTAATTGGCTCCTCAAGACACACCTTCCTGTACAGACTAAACTAATACATGTTCAATGGCGGCTGCCCGGTTGACTTATTAAATAAATCAGTGCCCTTTATTCCCTCCCCCACTATGCATATTTTAACTTTAACTGTAGTATTTATGTCTTAGTATCTGAGTTTGAGGTCATATTGCAGTTCTTGTCATACTACATTTTCGTCATAGTCAAATTATTGATTGGCATACAGTGTTACAGTAGAAGTGCATAGTGGTTTTAGAAAACGGGATGTGGTTATTCCGCACTGTCTGATCATCTTTTGCGTGCTTTGAATACAGTACATACTTGTGCATAACATGCAAAATGTGCACATCAGTAGCCGATTTAAACTAATTCATTGAATATGTTTGCCTCAAACTCCTGTCTAGCACTGTTCAGTGTAGCGCAATTCTGCTGCACGTTAGTGATTCTCTGTTTAGCAACTGTTAATGTTTAATATGTTATGTTCTCTCTGTTTTACGACTGTTTTTGTGTTTCAGTATATAGCATAATTAGCATGTGATGGGTGAACTGTTGTCATTCAATGTTTGAAAGAGAAATGTATTTTGCCCCCCCCCCCCCCAAGCTCTCAGTGGCTGAAATCTGGCTCAGTTAGCTTAATACACTTAGCCAGGCTCGCTTCTTATGAATTAGTGATGTGCTATGTAATTTAAACTACTGGCTAGCAATAGGTGTCTGAGCCTTAAATTTGGCATTGTGACCCGACTTCTGGCTTTTACTGAAGCAGCAGAGAAATCGTTCTACTGTCATGAAGAAAAACTATCCGTGCATTTGTTTTTAAATATTGAAATTAAGAAGGAAGGATTAGACACAAAGTGCATCAAATTTCAGAATTTTCTATTTTAACTGGATAAAATTAGCTATTGTAATTATGGATGACTGGTTCAGTTTTTTTCTGCCTTTCAGATCCTTTGAAGGAGGATCATATTTAAACATTTAGATTTCATTTCCATGTGAATGTTAACTCGCCTCCCGGTGTATAATTGTGGGAATACAGAAACGCTAAATCCCAGTTTGTTTGACTGCCATCACATAGCTATCTAGTAAACGTGACTAATGGACTTGCTGGAGCACAGTGGATATTTAATTTGCTGCAATTTTCTGCCACTTGATTATGGAAATAATTTGTGTTTAGTTTTAAATTGGTTGTTTCCAGACCATCGTTTTAAAAGACAGTAACTGCCGGCAGATGTTTCAGCTAATTCAGTAATGTCACACAGTTGAAACCTCCAAGATCCTATGAGGATACATTTCCCCCAGTGATATACAAAGCTAATCCAATTGCAAGAGTTCAGAGTGGTTTTGGTACTTATGTTGGTTTGGGTTGAATGTCTGCATATGTCGCCCATAATAATTTTGTATCATTTTGGAAGGACCCTCTTTGTCAGCCTTTGGATGGCAATCCCTTTATGTGATGGGAAGTATTTCAGTAATTATCAAGAAACAGAAGAATCAAGAATCCTGCGTGTCACCCGGTTTGCGGAGTCCCTGCTCAGAGTCGAACTGAAGGCCACATTGTCCTGCGTGTCACCCGGTTTGCGGAGTCCCTGCTCAGAGTCGAACTGAAGGCCACATTGTCCCCACAGGGTGACCATGGGTTTGACCGGCAAAAGGTCAGAGAAAGGCCCGGTGTGTTGGAGGAGGCGTGTGAAATCGGAGTACATGCGACTTCGACAGCTCAAGAGGTTCCGGCGAGCGGACGAGGTTAAGGTACGGTGGGGGGGGGGTGCAGTGCTCTTTTGGTCCTCAAGTGTTCTGTTTGTCTTGGAGTGCCCCTGCTTAAGGCGGCGGCCTTGATTTCAAATCATATGAAAGGAAATCCTGCAGAGCTAATCCTTACCCCCTTAACCGCTCTGTGGCATTGCGGGGAAGCTTGGGGCGGCCTCCTGTCTGGATGCTTTGATGTACCATACGTGCCGAGTGGTGCAATGACTCTGCCCTCCGCCCCCCCCCCCACTCGTGTTCCCTGTCGCACAGAGCATGTTCAACTCCAACCGGCAGAAGATCGTAGAGCGCACCGACATCCTGAACCAGGAATGGAAGCTGCGACGGATCCAGCCCGTCCACATCAGCACATCTGTAAGCTCCTTACGCGGGACCAGAGAGGTCAGCACTCACACCTTCTCACGCACGCTAACGCACGTCACCCGCCCCCCCCCACCAGTGCGTAGGAAGCGAAAGGGCTGAATTGCGTATGTAACAGACTAGGATTTGACACATGATGCTAGAATGCAGCAAAGGCTTAAAGTAACCATTTGGCATTTTTTCTAAATTGCTTGCTGATCCTGCATACGTTTGAGTGACTTATGGTTTTTAGCTGATTTAAGTAGAATCAGCAGTTAAAGCCTACAGAATGTCTTTGTATAACCGGAATCTTGAAATATGTTCTGCTTAATCACAAAATAATGTGTTAAGTAGTACTGTCTTCCTAGCAGTCTTGGACGTTTCCTGAGGTTTTGGGTCTATTCTCAGAGAGTGTCCTCTTATGCAAGCTTACCTCTGGAGACTGTAGTGGGTAGTTGCTGTGAGGTAATGCTGTGAGGTAATGCTGTGAGGTAATGCTGTGAGGTAATGCTGTGAGGTAATGCTGTGCGATTCCCCCCCCAGTGCACAGTGGACAGTGGTTTCTCCGAGTTCTCCAGGCAGGTCATCCCTCTGAAGACGCTGAACGCTGTCGCTTCTGTGCCTGTAATGTATTCCTGGTCGCCCTTGCAGCAGAACTTCATGGTAGGTGATACCATTCTGCATTTACACGTGTTGTTTCTGGGGGGTTTTTTTTTGGAAACGAACAGCACAGCAATATTTTTTTTTTTTTCATTGAGTGAATGTGGACCAGCATCTTGTAGGTTTTGTAACGCGGCACAAAAATAATTTTGACCTTTTTGCGTGTAAAAATGAGCTATAGGTTTGGGTGGAATGGTGACATCATATGTCCTGTGTGTCTCATCATTATGCAAAACTGTAGAAGGTGTCTGTGCCTGAGCCTACGTTCGTTTGCAGGTCGAGGATGAAACGGTGCTGCACAACATCCCTTACATGGGAGATGAGATCCTGGACCAGGACGGCACTTTCATCGAGGAGCTCATCAAGAACTACGACGGCAAGGTCCACGGAGACCGAGGTGAGGGCCTCTGGCTGGCCGGCCCGGTCCCTCCTAGAATCGCCTCCTTGCAGACGAGCGCTAAGCTTGCTTTCATGCGGCAGAATGCGGCTTCATCAACGACGAGATCTTCGTGGAGCTTGTCAGTGCCCTCAACCAGTACAGTGACGATGAGGATGAGGATGAAGACGAAGACCAGCATGACTACAAAATGGAGAAAGCGGACATTTGTGATGGCAAGGATGACGTGGATGATGCAAGGAAGGAGCTTCTTAACTTTCAGGGTAAGAGCAGCCTGCTGAACCGAGCCGCTGGGCTTCATTGGCGGAGATTCTAATGATGTTTCTTCAGTCTTGTTCTCCACATCGGTTATCATGCTTTGTGATGAAGGACCACTGAACAAACCACCATGTTCCTGCCTCTCCGTGCAACAGGCAGAACCCGGGACACATCCAAAAAGTTTCCCTCGGACAAGATCTTTGAAGCCATCTCCTCCATGTTCCCCGACAAGGGATCGCCAGAGGAGCTCAAAGAGAAGTGAGTTCTGCTGCGGATGTTATTCACAAGAGTAACGCGTTCCAGACAGGTGGGAGATCCGGGTACAGAGAGTGCAGATCCAGACCAAGGTTCTGTTTCAGCCAACCAGTTGAGTATAAAGAGTCAGTCACAGAATATCCAACTGGTGAGCTGTTGAGTGCTTTGGGCATGGATACTGTGAAACGTTTAGGGACAATATTATGTTAAGAAAATTCTATAAAGAAGTGAATTGAATTGAATTGAATTGGATGCAGTTGCTGTGTGAGCGAGGGGGGTTGGAGATGGTAGCTGTGGTGGTTGGGCTTCTGAAACATGCCGATGTTCGTGTCTAAGGTACAAGGAGCTGACGGAGCAGCAGCTTCCCGGGACGCTCCCCCCGGAATGCACCCCCAACATCGACGGGCCCAACGCCCGCTCCGTGCAGCGGGAACAGAGTCTGCACTCCTTCCACACGCTCTTCTGCCGCCGCTGCTTCAAGTACGACTGCTTCCTGCACCGTGAGTCTGCGCCTCTCCGCTCCCCGGGGCCGTCTCCATCGCCCTTCAGCCAGCTGGCTGTCAGACCAGGCCTCTTGCAGGGGTGACGTCTGTCCTGGAATCCTGGTGTGACATGAATAATTCCATGTCCTCCGCAGCTTTCCATGCAACCCCGAATACGTACAAGCGCAAGAATATGGAGAACCTGGTGGACAGCAAGCCTTGCGGGATCGACTGCTACATGTATCTTGTGCAGGCAAGTTGGTTAATCTCCCCAGCATGTGTGATTAATGTTAAGAGTGTGTCTTTTTTTTTTGTTGTCTGGAAATATGTAACAATGATGAATGTTGGTAAACTAAGGCTGAGGGACGGGGGCTGCTGCAACTCCCCCATTATTCAGAGACTTGATGGTAAAGCTGATGCTGAGCTTTAATGTCCTCCGGGTTTCCTGACAGCTGTGCTGTCAGCCCTACATGCATCATGGTCTTGGCTGATGGTGTTCTTGCGGACTGGGGGCGGCGTGAGGAGAGGGGCTCGTGAATAAGCGTCTCCCCTCCGCAGGACGGCATGGTGAGGGAGTGCCCGGCCAGCCTGGGGGGCGAGCGGGACCGCGAGCGCGCGAAGACCCCCTCTAAGCGGCCGGCGGGCCGGCGCCGGGGGCGGATCCCCAACGGGAACAGCCGGCCCAGTACCCCTACCGTCAGCGCCGAGCTCCGGGATCCCGACAGCGACCGCGAGGCGGGCGGAGACGTGGGAGGGGACTGCAACGACAAGGACGACGACGACAAGAAGGATGAGACCACCAGCTCGTCAGGTGAGAGTACGCTGGGCGGCGGCTCCCACGTAGCTGTGACTCGGAGGACTCCGTTAGGCTTTGCTCGCCTGTCAGGGTAGCTATGACTTGGAGGACTCCTTTAGACTTTGCTCGCCTGTCAGGGTGGCTGTGACTCGGAGGACTCCGTTAGGCTTTGCTCGCCTGTCTGGGTAGCTGTGACTCGGAGGACTCCGTTAGGCTTTGCTCGCCTGTCAGGGTAGCTATGACTTGGAGGACTCCTTTAGACTTTGCTCGCCTGTCAGGGTGGCTGTGACTCGGAGGACTCCGTTAGGCTTTGCTCGCCTGTCTGGGTAGCTGTGACTCGGAGGACTCCGTTAGGCTTTGCTCGCCTGTTAGGATTTTATATGGTGCAAATGAATCCAGGGCAGATACATTTACAGAAAGGATGCTGTAATAGCAGAGACTGTAGGCGGGGGCTTCATTGTAGTAAAGTCTGTCTTGTCTGTCCGTCTCTCGACGGCAGAGGCCAACTCCCGCTGCCAGACCCCGGTGAAGCTGAAGCTGACCTCGGAGCCCCCGGAGATGGTGGACTGGAGCGGCGCGGAGGCCTCTCTCTTCCGCGTGCTCATCGGCACATACTACGACAACTACTGCGCCATCGCCAGGCTGATCGGCACCAAGACCTGTCGCCAGGTGGGCTGTCTGAGGAACCTTCCAGAAGACCTTAGAAAACATTATGGATGTATGGCGTGCTGTTCGTCCAGGGTGACCTCTGCTCGTTTATAGCACACCTGCATTGGGGTGTATGGATGGATGGATGGATGACTTGGCCTTTAAGTGTGTGTGTGTGTGTGTGTGTGTGTGTGTGTGTGTGTGTGGCTGACCTCTGTTTGTCCTCCAGGTCTATGAGTTCCGGGTAAAAGAGTCCAGTATTATTGCGCGTGCCCCCACAGAAGATGTGGACACCCCCCCTCGGAAGAAAAAGCGGAAACATAGGTGAGGGCTCTGCGTGACTGGGTCACAGGCATGCTGGGGCTGAACTGGCTGTTTCCGTCGGAGCCGCTTTTTTGCATAAATCTTGGTTTCTTGCACTTAGGTTGTGGGCCACTCACTGTAGAAAAATCCAGCTGAAAAAAGGTTTGTTTTCCCTTTCATTCTTTAATATGAGATACTCTGAATAGTGTTTATAGTCGCCCAGTCAGATAAAAATGGTAGTTGTTAGTTTAAGGGGTGTGTGATCACTGTGTGGGTGGCTGTACCGCACTGCTTCAGTGTTGCAGTGTTTGGTTGGGCTTCCGTTCTGGGCGTGTGTGAGGGTTTGCGTGTTCTGTACGGTCTGTGTGAATTTCCTGATGGACTCTGTAGTTCCCCAGATTGGGGGGATGTAACTGGGAGCGAGAGAGTATAAAATCCCTCTAGATCAGTGTTTTCCAACGCGGTCCTCTGGGGCCCACAGACAGTCCACGTTTTTGCTCCCTTCCAGCTCCCAGTGCTTGAGCTCGGAGGTAGCAAAAACGTGGACCGACTCCCGAGGACCAGATTGGTGTCGGGCTGATGCCTGCCGTCCCAAATGCTAAACGATCCCATCCGCCGACTGGAGGGACCGAATTCCACGCCGCCGTAAGCTCTCTCTTGACCCGTCCCGTCGATGCTTCCTCAGACGGCTCCTCGAACCACGTGTACAACTACCAGCCGTGCGACCACCCGCGCCAACCCTGCGACAGCTCCTGCCCCTGTGTCGTCGCCCAGAACTTCTGCGAGAAGTTCTGCCAGTGCAGCTCCGAGTGTGAGAGCCCGGGGCCGCCGCCCGTCTTCACTTTCACTTTCACTTTCACTTTGCTGAACCGGCCGTGTCACACGCTTGCGCCTCCTTGTGGCGGCAGGCCAGAACCGCTTCCCGGGCTGCCGCTGCAAGGCGCAGTGCAACACCAAGCAGTGCCCCTGCTACCTGGCCGTGCGCGAATGCGACCCCGACCTGTGCCTGACCTGCGGCGCCGCCGAGCACTGGGACAGCAAGAACGTCTCCTGCAAGAACTGCAGCATCCAGCGGGGAGCCAAGAAGGTGGGGGGGGGGGTTTTAGGGGCGGGGGCTTCTAAGGGCCGGCTCACGCTCTATGCTCCTTTTCTGCTAAAATACCCGGCCTCATTGTAACCCCAGCGATGTTCAGGGTAGCCGTACCCTTAAGGGAGGCTGGAGGAAATGCATTGTGGGTGATTGAGCCTGGGGGGGGCCCACGCCTGCCGTTGAGTTGCCCCCTTTTTGCCTTGTAGCACTTGCTGTTGGCACCGTCTGACGTGGCCGGGTGGGGGATCTTCATCAAGGAGCCCGTGCAGAAGAATGAGTTCATCTCCGAGTACTGCGGGGAGGTGAGCTCAGCTGGTCGCCGCCCGCTGCCCCCCCCTTCAGCCTCCACGTTTCCTTCAGACATACCTTCATAAGCGTGACTGTTTGGGTTCAGTGTCCATTTGAGTGCACATCTTACGGAACTGATGTTTACCTTGGCTCTGCGTTCGTGACCAACAAAGTCACAACGCAGACAGATCCTGTAACAGCAGGTATCCAGTGACAGACAAGAGGACGTGTACCTAGAAGGCTGTTAGACCTGCGACGGGCTGATATTTCAGCTCAGCCCGCTGCTGTATGAGACCGACATCGGTGCCTCTCCGCACTGCCGACCGCAAGCGCTGCTTTGGTCTGGCTGTATTCCCGTCGTCTGATGTTCCTTTATCGTCCCACAGATAATTTCCCAAGATGAAGCTGACCGTAGAGGGAAGGTCTACGATAAATACATGTGCAGCTTCCTCTTTAATTTAAACAATGGTAAGTATCCTTTCTCTGACACTCTCCGGAACGTTCCGGGCGGTCCCGTGCATTCCCCTCGCCCGATAACGTCCCGCCCGCAGACTTTGTCGTCGACGCCACAAGGAAGGGCAACAAGATCAGGTTCGCGAACCACTCCGTTAACCCCAACTGCTATGCAAAAGGTGAGCCGTGGTTCGCCGGAGGCCCCAGCGGCGTGTGGTTTGTGCCGTCCCATTCACGCTGTCCCACTCTCTCTCTCTCTAAGTCATGATGGTGAACGGAGATCACAGAATCGGCATATTCGCCAAGAGGGCCATCCAGACGGGCGAGGAGCTGTTCTTTGACTACAGGTGAGGCCTGTGGGGGAAATGCGATTCGGCCCAATCGAACGACCGAAGGAAATTCAGGAATAGCTTTGGTTCAGTCTTGTGAAGAATGGCGTGTGGTGCAGACGTTCTGCTTCACTCTTGGGTTTGCAGACGTTCTGCTGCTTGGAGCCAAAGTGTCTCACATTTGCTGTGAAGTGGCTCTGCTCAGACCTCTGCTTCCCAGTCGGATCTCCATAGTTCAGTGAATGGTGAAGGCACTGCGCCCAAATGTAGTCATGCCTCCATAAAGATACATTTTAAGTGCTTTAAGCAGACCGGGAACCCGGATATAGTGTCGGATCTGAAGCACTGATTGGGATCCCGGTTTCCACTTAAGCATCTACTATTATCAATATTAAAATAATTCTGTGAAAGGTCATCTGATGGAAGGAAACATTGTTCTGCAGTTGTGGGCTTTTTACCGTCCGTGGAATTAACAGCAGTATTTACATTTAATCTGATATGTAATTGGATTGGTTTAATTTCAACCCCCTTTTAATGTACACTCACCAGCGTAGCTTAATCACCCACAAACCAAACCCGCTGCACGCTGAGCGTCGGCTTAAACGCTTCAGTGAAGCCGTGTGGGACTGAGGGCTGCTGTTTGGGAAGCTCATCCTGATCCTTCATTTCTGCTGCTTCAGGTACAGCCAGGCAGACGCACTCAAGTACGTCGGCATCGAAAGGGAAATGGAGATTCCATGAATCCGTCTACCTCGCGGCTCCAGCGAAGGCCTTGCACGCTTCAGGGTGTTTTTACAGGACAACAAGGATTACAGACTTTGACACAGTGGTAATTTGTAGGATTCCGATTTGGGTTGTAATACAAAATGAAAAGTGATCGTTTACTTTCGCTGCCTTTCACACCATTTATAAATCCCCGCATTTTAAGATTTTGGGAGGTGCGTGTGGGAGACGCTGCAGTAATGGATCCATTCAACAAACTCTGCAATACTTGAACATTCATTCCTGTTTACAGCAACGAGGGGAAAATAAAAGTTCTTCAGACTGGATTTCTGACGCCTGCTTGTTTTAACGACGGCGACTTAGGCGTGCGCGGTGATAAGGTCCCTCCGACTGCGGCGAAACCGTACCGTCCGCCGCGTTTGAGTATTGTGGGAGCTCGGAGGGGTCGGGGGTGCGTCCTCTGAGCTGCTCGGTGCCGCTCCTGGCTCCTCTGAAAGCAGACCGGATTATTTTTAACAAACGGAGGAGTGAGCGCTTTCTGAATCTAAATGTGGCAACGGCAGAAGACACTGCATTCTGCGCCGCTCCACCCTGCCCGCCAAACTGTTTTCCACCGAAGGCTAAATTCGATTAGCACGCACGAAGCCAAGGTCTACTGTACCTTGGGGGGGGGTTAGCCAAGGCGACATACAGTTGTGAAAGGAGAGTGCTTGGTTAAAGGCCTTGATCAAAGGGCCCAACAGTGAAATCAAACGGCGAGATTCGAACCAGCGTCGTTCCGAGTCCAGAAGCGTGGCCTGTATAAGCCGTAGCCCCAAAGGAAAAGTTCAAACTGCATACTTTATACAGAGAAGAGAGTGATCGTATCGCCTTCCGCAACAGCATGTTCTCGTAGCTGCTGTCAAACGGGGGCTGTTACACCAGCAGTATGAGGAACCGAACCGGCATTCTTAAAGGAGAACTCATTCGGCCTAAACCCCTGCGAGCAAATCCACGTAGCCAGTTTGAAAACATTTACCTCTGTGCATCGTTACTTTTAAATCTTGCCTGGATTTTGAGTCATAAGCCACCTTAACGCGAAGCGTGCGTGCGACAGTGGGTCCAGTGTTCAGAAACGTGCCAAGCCGTTGTCACCTTAAAACGCATAGAGAAACCGTAATTTTATTTCACACATTTAGAAAATGAAGCGCACTATACAACCTGTGTCGCCGGCCGCAATGCAGATTACGCAGGACTGACAGCTTCATCTGTCACCCTTCTGTTCAGAAACCTCTGCCCACTCATTCCATCTTTTTTTAACTGCAGCTGCTACAGTGAATCAGCAGCCTAGCCATTCATATTTTTCTTTAAACTTTTAAAAGGAGATAGGCAGCAACATGCGACATTGCCCTCCGCAGAGGGCTTTGATTTTGCTCAATGCTGGCGACGGCAGAGTTACTGCATCTGTATTTACATGTCAGAAAGTACATCACTCATCCCGAGCTGTCTGTACAGGCCTTTAGGGCAGCGGCCTTCCTGCTTTTCCATCATCCCGCCTGTAGAGGGCAGCACAGTTTTAGCGACTGATCTGCCGGGCTGCTTTCCCCATTGTGCACATGTTCCTAAGGTCGTCGAGCTGGATGGCGCATGGTTAGGCCAGGTAGCTGTAGGTATCCTTCTCGCCATCAACGCGCTCCAGATACTCCTTTTCGATCAGGATGTCGATGCATTTCTGAAAGACATTTTAGACGGGTTCAGGAGGCCATTTTGTTTTGAGACGCCCTTCTCTGGGGAAGCGATACTCACCTTAATGACCGGAACTCGGGGTTTAAACCTGGACGACAGCTGGTTCAGTACTTCTGCCAGGAGCTGCTGGTGCTTGAGGACCTTCCTCATCTTCATGATCCTGACGATGGCGGCCTGTGGAAGGACCCAGGCGTGAGTACGTCCCTCTGGCCCCGTGAGGGCTCCGCAAGGGCCCGCCCGCCGGCCGCCCGGCCGCTCTCACACCTGGATCAAGAGCTTGCGGTCCTCCTCGATGTTCTTGTGCGTGATCTCCTGCTCCTGCTTCTGCTCGGTCTTCATCGGCACGTTGATGTTGACACGTAGCTTCTTGCTGCGCGGGATGGCACAGGACACGGTCGGCGACTCGGCTCAATCGGCGCCGTTGAAACGCACAATCGGCACCTACTTTTTATAGCCCAGGTAGAGTTTTATCAAGGTGTCCGGCTTGAAATCGACCTCGTCCACATTCACGTTGTCGTCCTCCAGGATCTGCGCCAGACGTTTAATCATCAGATTCAGGACTCGGATTAGAGTTCAAAACCCGGACGTGCACGAGCGGCCGCAGGGTGGTGAACCGACAGTGTGGACGTGCAAGATTTATTGTGCACTTACCAGCAATTTAGATTTTAACAAAATCTGCAAAACCTGCCCCAATATATCCTATAAAAAGGAATACAGGTCCTGTTAGTCTCACCCAGGCGAAGATGAACAGAGAAGAGAAATTACAGACAGCTAAGGAAGAGTAAGCACCATGCCATGAGTTATTGTGGATGTATGTTTTGTAAGTTTCCTCTTAATACAGCAGTAGACATTAAGTTGCTACACTGGTAATGAAAGGGGTTTTGCCAGGAGGGGCGGGGCCTGGACGGCACGCACCGCCTTGATCTGCGTGCTGTCTGTCAGCTGCCGCATGCTGTACACGTCCTCCGAGTTGAACTGCAGCAGGATGGCCATCTGGAACGTGGAGGCCTGCAGACAGGGTTCGGTCAGCCTCTCACATGAGGACGGCAGCCCCACACCCAAGCACCGGGAGGTGACGGGGTCCCCGCCCACCTGCAGCGTGTATCTGTTCTTGAAGCAGTTGGTGACCAGCTCGCCCTTGGACAGGTGGTATAACCAGGTCAGTTTGCGGCCGCTGTGTCTGCTGCTGTAGAAGGCCGTGAACCTCTGGTAGCTCCTCTCCAGCTGGACGGAACACTGAAGTTAGAGGGCCCCGCCTGCCCCCCCCAAGCCCGCTTCTACGTCACAGAGGTACACCTGGTGTGTCTCAGGCATTACGCTACACGGGGGACTGGGGCCGGAAAGGGGCCCCGAGCCCTTCGACAGTCACGCCCACTAACAGGGATACGTCCGGGGATAAAACGACACTAACATGCTGGAATGGTGACCTCGCCGAGGGGCGTGACCCCCGCCAGAGTGAGGCCAGCCCCCCCCCCCCC
>JAABNY020003307.1:5270-16550 GCA_015164015.2 Brevimyrus niger
CCACCTCAGCGCTGCGTGCCATGCTAGGCTGATAGTGCTGTTACCCACTGTGCCACGCTAGGCTGATAGTGCTGTTACCCACTGTGCCACGCTAGGCTGATAGTGCTGTTAGCCACTGTATCTCATTTCTCTGCATGTCACACTAGGCTGTTAGCGCTGTTAGGGCTTTCATGTGCTAACCAACTTATCACTCTGCTCCCATACAGATGGAGCTACAGCTGGAGGATGCTAAGGTGCAGGCATCCAAGGAACGCAAGCTACGTGAGCGAAGCGAGACCTACTCCAAACAGCTGGAGAGTGAGCTGGAAACACTCAAGGTCAGAAGTCACTGCCGGACCATCATCAGCAGTGTTCTCACATGCTGCACAAAAGTAGACATTGTACAATAGAGAATATTTACAATGAATCAGGAAGTAGTCAGTCAGTGTTATACTCTGAATGCTGTGGAGGACAGTGTGTTCGTGTTTCTGTCTCAGGTGAAGCAGGGCAGTGACTGGTGGGCCCCAGGGGGTACACAGGAGCTACACAGGAGCTGTCCAAAGTGCGGGCAGAGCTGGAGCGCCAGGCAGTGCTGCACGAGGAGGACCTATGCCGAAGGCAGACCGTTCATGCCGCTAAGCTCAAGGGCCTGCAGGCAGAACTGCGCGACTCTGGGGGCCAGCAGGCGACACTCAACGCTGAGCTGCTGCAGCTCAGGGACAAGTTGGACAAGGCCAAGCGCGAATGGTGCGCCGGGGGTTACCATATGAGCTCAGCCTGTGGCTTCACTTTTTTAATTACTTCATTACACACACCCTAGTACACTAAATACGGGCCTTTGAAATCACTGTACACCCAAGGGAGTGAGGGTGAGATAACAATCCTAAAAATTGGCAGGTAGAATTTTATAGCAAAGACCCAAAAGCAGATTACTCTTCAGGAAATTAACTCTAATGAGATTCCAGAGAGGAGTATTACTCCTTTTGTGCTCAAACAGCAGCCTGGGCAGAAAGTCATATGAAACTGAGGAGTCTGGAAATGTGTAGCTGATGGTGGCTAGTGAAGCTCACTGCTAATGCGTCTCTAATAGTGCTTCGTGCCTGAAGATAGGCAGGCAGCCGCTTCCTGTCACATGACATCGTCTTCCTGCTGTAGGCAAACCGAGATTGATGAGGCCCTGAGTGCCATCAAGGAGAAGTATGAGCGAGAAAGGAGCAAGTTCACTGAGGACAACTGCAAGCTGACCTTGGAGACCGAGCGGGTAGGTCTCGCTTAATGGGTAACGGGCATCATGGTGGCAGGGTCTGGAGTCTCAGTGTTGATGCTGGTCGCTCTCCCCCCCAGTTGTGTGCTTTTGTTGACAAGTTAACAACCCAGAACCGGCAGCTGGAGGATGAGCTGCAGGACCAGGCTTCCAAGGAGGACAGCCTGACCCACTGGGAGGCACAGATAGCTGAGATCATCCAGTGGTGAGCTTCTCCGTCCCCCTAGCTCCCCACCCCCTTAACTCCCTGCCTCCTAGCCGTTTACCCCTCCCCCCCAACTTCGTGCTCCTGTCCATCCAGCTCCCTGGCCCCCTGCCACCCCCGATTCGCCCATCTGACGCTGCCACTTGTGGTGTCTGCCCTGCAGGGTCAGTGATGAGAAGGATGCCCGCAGCTACCTGCAAGCGCTGGCCTCCAAGATGACAGACGAGTTGGACTCCCTGCGCAGCTCAAACCTGGGCTCACGGACCCTGGTTAGCCCCTTCCCTTTCAAAGTGGCATTTTAGGGTAGTTAGAACAAAGCAGAAGGGTTACATAATTCCTAGTATTAAGCCTAAACGCTGACACACTGTGCTGAGAGCTGTTATGCTTTTTTATGACAACCCATTACTTAGGCAGCCACCTAGTGGAGCCCTGGAATTAAGAGCGTTCATACACAAACTCATTCTCCTCCCCACCCTTTTCCATCGAGGTATACATCCTCCTGCTCCCATCTGAAAAAGAGACTACATTTCTTTGTAATAAAAATTTTGTCTGCACCCTCAGCAAAGGTTTACCCAGGCCACACGCCAACCCGGAGCGGGACTCTCACAAGATCACTAACAGTATCAGGATTCCTCAGCAGCACCCCCACTATCGCAGCCTCCATGTCCCCACCAGGACCCACTGTGGAAGGTGCGGCGCAGCCAGAAGCTGGACATGTCGGCTCGGCTGGAACTGCAGTCTGCCCTGGACGCTGAGATCCGGGCCAAACAGCAAGTGCAGGAGGATCTGCGCAAGGTCA
This sequence comes from Brevimyrus niger, assembly GCA_015164015.2. NCBI lineage: Eukaryota > Metazoa > Chordata > Actinopteri > Osteoglossiformes > Mormyridae > Brevimyrus > Brevimyrus niger. The sequence goes on from JAABNY020003307.1 coordinate 7,518, forward strand.
AGGCCACAAACATATCCTTGGAGAGGTCAGTAAGGGACCACCACCAGCCAACCAGTCTGCCTCTGTAGGCGGGCTTCAGGTCAGGACATCCATTCCGGGCGGGGCCTCACCTTAGAAGCAGTTTTGAAGAAACAAACCCATTCAAGTGTTTGTGGATGAGTTTTACTCATGGAAATGAACAGATGGGCAACGCAATCATGGCCTCTGCTCTCTTTCTGACCTCCCTGTGAGGGTGCAGGCTTCCCTAGCCTACCTATATCCTGAGCCTCACCGCAGGCTTGCCTGTCTGTTCTGAATCTGGCCTTCCTATGGGGGTGCAGGCTCCCCCAGCCTGCCGTTTTCCTGAGCCTGACCACGGCCTTGCCTGTCTGCTCTCAGTCTGACTACTCCGTGGAAGTATAGGCTCCCCTAGCCTGCCCTTATCCTGAGCCTGATGTCGGCCTTGCCTGTCTGCTCCTTTCCCCCAGCAAGCTGAAGGACTCGGAGACTAAGATACGCGAGATGGCGGAGCAGCTGGAGACTCTGAGGAAGGAGCTAGAGGAGAACCGTTCCTGGGTGAGCCGAGGTAAGTTACTGCCGTCTGCGGCCACAGAGATGGCAGCTTATTCTGAGAAGCTCTCTGCAAGGAACTTTCATTTAAAATACTCATATCATATCCCTACTATGTATGTATGGATGGATTGATGAGTGGACGTTTTTTGTTTTTCACTGAGAAAATTAGGGATCTGACTGCAGTATACATTTTTTCCATGTAGGATTAAAGCTTCACGAATTCCCAGGGTCCATATTTGAATATTTCAATACTTCTCCAGTGACCAGCAGTCTGTCATTTAAGGTCAATCCGTCCCTGGAGCTTGGCGTGTCTCTCTCTCTCTGTCTGTCTGTCTGTCTCTGTGTCTGTCTCTGTGTCTGTCTGTCACAGGCCTGACATGTTGCCAGCCTCACTCTTTCCAAATGGGACTTCAGGCTGCAGTACACACCACCCTGCTGGCTAGTCCCTGGATAGTGGTTTAGTTAAACCTCAACTCTGAGGCTGCGTCAGGTGTTCCTTGCTCTTTCTGCAGCAGGAATTGTCATGCTTATTACTACTATTGTTTATAAAAACACTTTATATACATAGTTGATTTTTAAGCTGTAATTCAGAGGAGACCATGATTATAAATCACAATTAGAATCACCTTTAATTGGCCAGCTATGTTTTTGCATACAAGGAATATGTAATTGCTCTCTGTGTACTTAAACATACAAAAGACAGGACATCAAAAAATTAAATACAGTATTTACAGAAGAGACTTAAGCCAGAACGACAAAGGTGCATGGTGCAAGATGCTGGTTGCTATATATAAGTTCAATGCTTGGTGACAGCAGATGCTGCATAAGACCTGTCCTTTGCAAAGTGGAAGTCTACTTCATCTCTACCATTTTAAATGAATTGATCTCCAAGTTGTTCTGAATGCACTGCCAGCTGTTCACTCTCCCCATCTCTATGCAGACTCATCACTGTCCCGATGAGGCAGATGACCGGCATGTTGTCTGCGAACTTTAGGAGTTTATATCAGATGGATCCCCTGAGGTGCAGTCATTTATGAGGAGGGTAAAGAGCAGAGGGGAGAGGAAACACCCCTGGGGGGCCCAGTGCTGATCATCTGGGTGCTGGATGGGATTTTTTTCCCACCCTTACCTGCTGCTTCCTGTCTTGCATAAAGTTTGTGATCCACTGGCAGATTGGGGCTGGTACAGTCAGCTGGGTGATTTTGGAGTGGAGAACTTTTGAGAAAATGGTGTTAAACGGCGAGTTAAATTCCACAAATAGGACCCTAGCATATGTTCCTGGGGAGTCAAGGTGTTGCAGGATGTAGTGCAGTCCCATGTTGACTGTATTCTCTGCTGACCTATTTGCTCTGTATGCAAACTGTTGGGGGTCTAGCAGGGGGCCTGTGATGTCCTTCAGCAGTCTCTCAAGGGATTTCCTGACCAAAGACGTCAGGGCCATAGGCCTGCAGTCATTTAACCCTATGATAGAGGGTTTCTTAGGGACCAGGATGATTGTGAAGTGCTTGAAGGAGGAGGAGACTTTGCACAGCTCCAAGGATCTGTTGAAGATCTGTGTGAAGATGGGGGCCAGCTAGTCAGTGCAGACTTTAAGGCAGGAAGGTGACATGCCATCTAGACCTGGTCCCTTCCTGATCTTCTGTTTTCTGAAGAGCTGATTCACGTCTTCTTTACAGATCCTGGTTGCCAGAGGTATGACAGTGTGGGGGGTGAGGGGAAGGTAGGGGGTGCTAGTTGTATGATGTAGTCAGAGAGGGTGGAGGTGTGAAAGTTGGTTTGTTGAACCTGCAGTAATGCAATCAGACCGTTGGCCATTTAATGATACTTTGCAGGGCTGGGAGGGGGGTGGTTTTCTGTAGATAGTGATGTCCTGCAGGCCTCTCCACACCAACAGAGGATCGTTACCTGAAAACCTATTTTCCAGATTTTGAGAGTAGCACCTCTTTGCTATTCTGATGTCCTAAGTCAGTGTGTTCCTTGCCTGGTTGTACAGAATTCCATCCCCACTTCTATCTCTTTCTCCTAACAAAGCTGCCTGAGTTTGGCTGCAAACAGGGTTTATTATCGCCATATGAGTGGAAAGTTTTAGTTGGCACACACACGTCCTCACAGGAGCTGATGTAGGATATCGCCGTGTCAGTGAGATGGTGCAGGTCGGTAGCTGCAGACTCAAAAACACTCCAGTCAGTGCAGTCAAAGCAGTCCTATAGTTTGAGCTTAGCCTCCCTGGTCAATATCATCACTGCCTTGACCATTGGCTTTGCAGATTTTAGCTTCTGCTTGTAAGCACCATACAGTGGTCAGGGTGTGCAAAAGCAGCATGGGGGACTGCACAATAGGCATCCTTTAGTGTGGTGTAGCAGTTATCCAAAGTGCTTTTGTCCATGGCAGGATGCTGTCTGTATTTTTTCAGATCAGGAGCTGGGGTCCCATAATCTTTTACCATAAAAGGACTCTGTGTTCCTTATTTCTGCTGGCATCTAGAATGAAGTAGCTGTACAAACATGTCCTATATGCACACACACACACACACACACACACACACACACACACACACACACACACAATTATTTCTTCATGGGGACTCTCCATTCATTTCTATAGGGAAAACTGTAATCCCAACATGACAACCTTAACCGCAAGCCAGCCCTAACCTTAACCGTAAGTAACCAAACCAAATACAAGACTTCTGGCATTTTTAGGTTTTTAATCGTATTGACATCTTTGTGGGGACCTGAAAAATGCCCCCCAAAGCATCAAAATAACAGGTTTGTATCAGATTGTGAGGCACATTTGGTCCCCACAATGTAATATAAACCTAATCCACACACACAGAAAATGTGCAGACAGAAGTAGGTAGTGACTAATCATTAATGAAATGGACCTCTCTGTGAATCACAGTCTGTCTGTGGATGGATGTGTTTGATATCTTTGTCTAGTCAACCAGGAAACAAGCCAAACTATACTGTCAGACACAGTTCCTGAATTAGTCTGACTGAAGTGTAATACCGAATATGGGAATAAAGCTGCCCAATGTAATGGAGGCTCATTACTTTCATTTAATCTATGAAAATTAAACAGTGTATACTTAAGGAAAAAGTAGATTGAGAATTGAATTTTAATGTTGTGTAGTGTATACATCTGGTTGTGTCCTGTCAAGATGAAGCCATGAAGATGAAGATGTTCCCCTTCCTCTGACAGCCTGTAGCTCTGCATCTAAGGTCCACTCTGGTATAACTTGACCTTATGCCCTCTGCTCCTGTACTCTAGACCAGCCCCACACGTGAACTCGAATCCATGCTCCAGAAGCAGGAAATTTCCTTCTCACCCACTTCGGCTCAAGAACAGAACGTAGGTGTTTGTTTTATTGTGTCACCTGGTGGATACACTTGCTCATTCTGGCCTTGAAGTGGTGGCTGAGTGATCTGGGCACACAAAGTCCTGTTAGGACTGTTAGTTATCAAGTTACCTGCACCACGTTACACTTTTGCTCGGTGCACCTATAATAGCTGATATTGATTCTGCATCTGAACCTGGTGTTACCACAGTGATGATACTTTGAAATCCTACCTCAGGAACAGCCCAAAACACTCCCAGCTGGCCCTGTGCCGGTCTCCCCAATGGTAAGCCTCTCCTCCCATAATTCACTTGGCCTTTGAGTGATGCACTTGTTAAGTTGCCACACTGCAGACCTTACTCTGCATTGTCCAGAGCACGTCTACCCCCTTAATTCTGTGCCTGTGTTTCAGCCCAGTGCTCACCAGCTGAGTATAAAGACCTTCTCCAGTCCCACCCAGTGCTCCCACTGCAGCTCTCTAAGGGTTGGCTTGATCCGCCAGGGCTACGTCTGTGAGGGTAAGACCCCCTCCGCCCCCTCACCGTTGGACACGATATCCCATAGAAGTGAATTAAGAGCTCTGGGGCACATACTGTACCCAGTATTTTCTTCAGGTTATGTGAGCTGCTTATTCATGCCGTTTGTCACAAGCAGTCCAGGTTAATTCACATTCATTTTAAATGAGAATGAGCATGCAAGCCCAGCAGGCAGTTAGATTGCAGCATCTCAGCACCATCTTCACACACCAGCTGACAGTCTGTTTGCCTTCCCCCCACCCTTGGCCCTCAGTGTGCTCCTTCATCTGCCACGTCTCCTGCAAGGAATACGCCCCGCAGGTGTGCCCCATCCCCCTGGAGCAGGCGAAGAGGCCGCTGGGCATTGACATGCACCGGGGCATTGGCACAGCCTACAGGGGCTTCGTCAGGGTAAACCCTCCGCCGTGTCGGCCTTGGGGCGTCCCTTGGAGGCCGATCCATACATTGTTCACATTTAAATCACTGGCCAGTGGCTATCTTGGCCTGTTGGGTGTCTTTGACCTCCTGCTTAATACACGTGCTTCTACCCTAACCCGTCACCAGAGAGAAAGGGGCAGGCAGGCCGGCCAGGCAGTGAGCAGCTCCTGTGAAATTGGGCCAGTGTCCCTATGTGGTGCTGCTGTTATTTCCTAATAAGTGTTTTTGCAACACAGTAGTGTCCCAGAAGTGAAAACACCCAGCCTGCCCCATGTGTCTAACTATAAATATAGTTTAATTACTCTCATTGAGGCCCGATTGGTAATGTGAGCCCCCTGGCAGATCCCTAAGCCGTCAGGCGTGCGGAGGGGCTGGCCGAAAGTCTATGCTGTACTTTGCGACTGCAAGCTCTTCCTGTACGACGTCCCTGAGGGCAAATCCACACAGCCTGGTGTGGTGGCCAACCAGGTACTCGACCTCAGGTGAGTGTCCTGCAGCAAGACCCCCCCCCCCATTTTCAAGAAGCAGAGGCTGCATGCATCTCAACCTCACTCCCCCCATTTTCAGAGACGAGGCCTTCTCTGTAAGCTCGGTGCTGGACTCAGATGTTATCCACGCAACACGGAAGGACGTCCCCTGCATATTCAGGGTTAGTTCTTCTACCTGCATGTATCAGCTTTTCCGTCATGCACCATCTCTTTGAAAATATGGGCATGCCATCTCTTTAATGCCATGGGCACGCCATTACTTATAAACAATAAAGGTATTGTGTATATACTGGTAAAAATTGTTAAACTTCTCTCAAGATTTATTTTGGGACACGTTCAAACTTTTATGTCACGTTGCATCAAACAATAAATACCAATGGTTACTACCCATTACCATTCCAAGGACTCTGGGCAGTTTTTTTAATCCACAGTGTAAGTTATTGTTACAACTTGTGATTAAATAATTCACTACTTTACTCTGTTGTGAATGAAAATGAGTGTCTGTCTTAGTGTGTCTGTCACATGACACACAAAATTTTATTAACGTTTATGGCTGTTGTTGTATGCACTAGGTGGGGTTAAGGGTTATGGTTAGGATAACTCGAGGGCACTCTAGCCTCTAGTTAAGGTACTCTAGCACTCTCGAGGGCACTCTAGCACTCTAGTTAAGGTAAGGACAAACGAAACTCAACTTGACACTAAAAAAAACAAATGATATTTAATGGCAATACTTAACAGTTTAACATTAATTTGCTTAATTTTTATGATGGGTATGAAGATTTACCCCCGCCCCCCCCAAAAAAAAGGCCACTGCCCGACTGTAGGTAGTAAAAAATATTGTAGAGGTAGTAAAAGGTAGTAAATTCAACTCTAGGATTCCTGCATAAACCCTGTATTATTTATTTGTTTGTTTGTTTGTTTGTTTGTTTATTGACATGGTGGCTTAATCCTCTGCTCCAGGTGACATCATCGCTGCTGAACTCACCGGCACGCACGGCCTCATTGCTGGTGCTGGCGGAGAGCGAGACTGAGAAGAGGAAGTGGGTGGGCATCCTGGAGGGTTTGAAGACCATCGTGCAGAAGAACCAACCACCAGAACGTTCCGTGCACCTGCTGAGCGAGGCCTACGACAGTGGCCTGCTTGCCATTAAGTTGACATTATCCGCTGCTATCCTGGGTGAGCTATTGGGGCGCAGGTCTGATCCCAGGTCAGTACAGGCTACGTGGGAACCCAGGTCTGATCCTGGGTTAGTACAGGCTGCGCAGGTACCCAGGTCTGATCCCAGGTTAGTATGGGCTGTGTGGATACACTGGTCTGATTAGAGGTTATGATGGGCTGCGTGTGCAAGCAGGACTGATCCCAGGTCAGTATGGGCTGCGCAGGTACCCCGGACTGATCCCAGGTCAGTACAGGCTGTGCTGGTACCCCAGTGTGATCCCAGGTTAGTACGAGCTGCGTGGTTCCAAGGTCTGATCCAGGGTCAGTACAGGCTGTCCAGGTTCCCTGAAATGACCCCAGGTTAATACAGGCTACGTGGTTCCCACGACTGTTCCTGGGTCAGTACAGGCTGCGTGGTTCTCATGTCTGTTCCTGGGACACTACAGGCTGCATTGTTCCTAAGTCTGAATCCGGGTGATTATGAGCTTTGTGGGTCCCATGTCTGATCACAGGTCAGTACAAGCTGCGCACAGTTGGGGAAGAGGCTGTGTCCGAATTGAAGGCTGCATGGGATATGTTGAGGTGTAAAGAATCTATTGGGAGGATCCTTTGCTACTCGCCAAAAGAAAAATGCATTTCTAGGCTGCATTTGAAGGACCCTTTGAAATGGGTTAGCCTTGTCATGTCATTGTGACAAAGTTTGGTCGACAGCTTTAGAAGGATGTAGCTCCTGAATTCAGACACAACAACAGGGTGTTAGGTGGTTGAGGATGTGACCCTGGATCAGAGGGCATTGAAGGTTTCCTGGGAAAGGTGATTGCTTTGTTGCTCTGACCTTGGTCTTGTGTGTCCCCCCTCCCCCAGACAGAGAACGAGTGGCCTTGGGCACAGAGGAAGGCTTGTTTGTCATCGAGATCACCAGGGATGGTAAGGTTTGGTGTGCTACCTGGAGAGAGAATACATATATTCCTGGGACACCATTAGCACAGTCTCTCTAAATATCTGAAGAAGCTGTCAAACTTTGCAGACACACTGTTTTGGTGAACATCTGGATTTTTGTGACATTGCACCAAAAGTGATGGCAAAGAAAAGGGTAGCCGCAGAGGCAAAGTGGCCTTGAGAATATGACAATTCGAAGTGCTTCACAGATCCTATTACTACTTAGGTACCAACAAAAGATCTGTATGTGTTACCTTTTTGTGAAGTTGAATGAAGGTTGAAGTGGTGCCACATGAAAGGACAGCTGCAGACAGTCCCCCATCCAAAATGAAGGGCATTCTTGATGATTAAAAACATTCACTCAACCCCAGCCTGTGGAGTGATATCCGGTTTTCCTGAGTGTCACCGTGGGCCAGTGGGGATCAAAGCCAGATGGTCGTTTACCTGTTATTGAGTGTTGTTGTCACGATTGGGCCTCATCCACTGGGCTTCCCTGTAATTGCCCCACTTGACTACCCCCATCTCCCATCTTCCCTCTGTGTCCCCAGTGATTGTACGAGCAACGGACTGTAAGAAGGTGCAGCAGATTGAGTTGATCCCCAAGGAGAACTTGGTGGTATTGTTGTGCGGCCGCTACCGCCACGTGCACTTCTACCCCTGGGAGGTGCTGGAGGGTGTGGAAGGGGTACACGATGTCAAGCTAGCTGAGACCAAGGGTTGCCAGGTGCTGACCACCGGTGAGCTGCGGCCTGGGGGTCCTGCCTGTCTGCTGGCCGCTGTCAAGCGCCAGTTGCTGTGCTACGAGGTGACACGTGACAGGCCGCATCACTGCCGCCTCTGGGAGGTGCAAATGTCGGGTGTGGTGCAGTGGCTGGGCATGGTGCATAATCGCATCTGCGTGGGCTACCCGTCTGCCTTTGCCCTGCTTGCCCTGCAGGGTGAGTCCTCACCCATTAGCCTGGTGGGTCCCACTGACCCGTTGCTGTCCTTCCTGAGCCAGCAGTCTCTGGGTGCACTGCACGCGACCCCTGTGGGCTCCAACGAGGTGCTGCTCTGCTTCAGCCAGTTGGGTGTCTACGTGGACTGACAGGGTCGCCGCTCCCGCACCCAGGAGCTCATGTGGCCGGCCACACCCATTGCCTGCTGTACGTACCTCAGTGTCTGCCAGTGGGGTCAGTGTCTTTCTCTGTGTGTCTGTCAGTGTCTCATAAGAACGTAAGAACTATAAAAACGAGAGGAGGCCATTCGGCCCATCAAGCTCGCTTGGGGAGAACTTAACTAATAGCTCAGAGTTATTAAAATCTTATCTAGATCTGATTTAAAGGAACCCAAGGATTCAGCTTGCACTACCTTATCAGGAAGACTATTTCATACTCTGACTACGTGCTGTGTAAGGAAGTGCTTCCTTAAATCCAGTCTGAAATGTTCTCTCGCTAATTTCCGCCTATGGCCACAAGTTCTTGTATTTGAGCTAATGCTGAAGTAACTATTTGGTTGAACAGCATCCAAACCTGTTAGAATCTTGTATACCATGTCCCCCCTCAGTCTCCTTTGCTTGAGGCTGAACAGATTTAGCTCAACTAACCTTTCCTCGTATGACATTCC
>JAABNY020003309.1:3362-16540 GCA_015164015.2 Brevimyrus niger
AGGCCGGCAGCCGGGGGGGGGGGGGGCGGGGGGGGGGGGGCCTGGGCGGGAGAGACGACAACGGTTACCTTGAGAAGGTTCAACAGGTAGTTCTTGAGGAATTCTTTGAGTCGCTTGTAGAGCTCCAGGCCTACAAACTGGGCCCCCCCTGGGGTGGGGGTCTTCTTGGATGGTTTGGAAGCAGGAACCCCGGCCCCACGGGCCTGGCTGGACTGGTGCACACTGGTGCAGTAATTATACACATGCCTGGGAGCTGGGTTAAGGGCAACGACAAGAGGCACCAAGACTCCCCCAGGCCCTGGGGGGGGGGGAGGCTGGAATGATTTATTCACAAATTCAGGTCACCCAGCCGGGAAGAGCCAAAGAAAATGCACAACGCAGGGTTTATTTATGGATGAAATGGTTCTGAATGAAATGACCATAGAGCCGTATTCAGAACTGCTTTACAGTGAACTCACCCAGGGCAAATCTGCTCTATTGCTGCTAATTAAATTCCATGGGTCACTGAACTGACAGCCAGATCAATGAACGCCACCTCGCATTTCCTGCAGGGCTGCGCATCACTGTGCTGGCGGACCGCAGCACGCGGCTGCAGCGCAGTTATGCGCAGAGGTGTCGTATTGTTGGTCTTGAGCAAACAGTGATTCACGCAGGCAGAACAGAGGGGGAGTTTCACGTGGGTCAGTCAGCTGAGGGCCAGCCGAGTATTACGTGCAAAGCGACGTTAAGCGGTATTTTGTGAGATTTACTTGTTAAACGTTAGTTCATAGTCAAACTTACAAAGCATGTCACACCGACTGACAAAGTGCATTGTTACATTTTAATAAATCGTGAATTAAATCCCATTCGTGCTTTCAGGCTTATGGTAATAAACCAGACCGTGTCTTTATGGCCACTCACACTGTCATCAACGCTGCCCACCACCACTGCAGGCAGCTATACCCAGAATGCCTTTTAGGGAGCCTTAAAGAGGCAGACTACACCACATGAGTCATGGGGAGTCCACAGGGGTTCAAACCACCCAGAGCATCACCCTGAGCAGATGAGGTACCTCAGAATGCCCCTGTTTCGCCACACGGAGTGAAGGGCGAAATTACAGATCGGGCCCTGACACTCCGTTTCATAAAGACCAGTGAAACTGGATGGCGTCCCGTAGAGAGCGCCCCCCTGTGGCAGGATACGTGTAGAGCTCCATGTAGCGGGACTTAGCCATGCTCTGCCGGGTGTAGACCTGCTGGATTCCCGCCCGCAGGTCATCCCAGATCTGGTCCAGTCCGATCTGCTTGAGCCCATGTGGGTTCTGGCTCCTGCTGGACGACATCGTCCCCCCCCCACCTGCCGCTGCCGTCGCCCTTCGCACCAATTCCCACGACGTCTCTCTCTCTCTCTCTCCGGGGGTCAGCCAGCAGGAAGCTACAGCTCCATGTGTCCGTGTTTGAGGAGCAGAGACGTGCGACGGAGCAGAGAGGAAGCGCCCTCAGTGCGGCGGAGCAGAGAGGAAGCGCCCTCAGTGCGACGGAGCAGAGAGGAAGCGCCCTCAGTGCGGCGGAGCAGAGAGGAATTGCCCTCAGTGCAGCCGCCGGCTCAGACGGCGGCAAGGGGCCGCGGCAACGCCGTATGACCTGGGGAGAGGTGCGGAACATATCAGGAACACGGCGTGGACTGCAGCCGCAGCGCCCCCCCCCCCCCCCGAGTACGTAGACTGCAACCGCAGCACCCCCCGAGTACGTAGACTGCTGGTTCAGACCCGTAAAGTTCAGGAGCCAACCTATTAACACAAGCGAGTATGAGACATCACACGTTTTCATACAGGTTAAAACGGCAGACAGAGGGGCGAGCAAATGGGGAGAACTGAGCCCCTGGGAAATGGGCCCCTGAGCGCAAATATTAAATTTAAACCAGGAAACGCTGCCTGTAATATATGATAAATAAATGGATCCAGGACACTGACTTGGGAAGGGAAACAACAAAAACAGAAGTTTGCCACATGACATCTCACAGCAGGAGAAAGGAAATACCTCACTGGCAGTGAAAAAGGCCGTCCATTTTAGCACTGTTGTCGTTTAAAAAAAACCATCGACTGTAGCTGACACCCTCCCCCGAGTCGCCGTGCGGCCCTCAGTGCGCCAAGCATTCATTCTGGAAGGAACCGCGTGGCGTTCCACATAAAAATTGCTGGTCGTGCTGATTTTAGAGATTTATTACCAAACCAGAGGCCTGAGGCAGAGATTCGGGCGATTTTCAGCAAAGCTCTGCGTGGGATAAATAGCGGGAAGAAGCTAAGGTTACAGAGCGCAGGAGCGCGGACAAGATTCCATTTAAACAGACACTTTAAAATCTGTTTTCTATTCTAATTACCTGCTAAACGTAGCTGCAAAAAACAAATAAAACAACCTAGGAGGCGAGAAGGCACTTGTGCAGAGTGCCAGGCCTCCCTAAACTGTAGGGGACATGACTCCACCAGCAGGGGGTGCTCAAGAACTCGTCATCGACGACGGCCAACTCTGCCTGCTCTACTGGGGCTTCGTGTTCGACCTCTGGCTTCGAGCCCCCCAGGACACCCCACTCGACCCCAGCGCCATGCCTAACCAGAGTAGGAGGTGCTTATAATCTGATATCAGTAATACCAGAGCAAGGAAGGACAAGCACATGATGTAAGGCTGAAACATTATAAGTGCAAGCTGATCTTGGGAAGCAGAACGTATCGACCTAAAGCACGACACTCCGTTTGCACCCCACTGGGGCTTCCTGTACTCTCTCAGTTATTCTGTTCATGCAAACGTCCCCAGCATCGAATGCCATTACACCTGATTAAATAAGGAACTGGTTATCTTTGTCAAATAAATAACGACCACTTTCCACAAACATCTCCAGGGTGAGTCACTTTAGATGTGGCTACAGCACATGTATAGACATTAACATGACACTGGGCACACTTTAAAACACGAAGCACGCTAATGAACGGGTTCAGTTAAGCAACAGGCTGTACCAACGGAAAAGTGGAACTCAGTGTTAACGAGTTTTACGACGTTTCGACTGTTTTACGACATTTTACGACGTTTCGACTCTGCAAAGGCTCCCCCATCTGGTCAGCACACCAATCTTTCATTTTTCTCAGAATAAAAAAAAAATTAATGATGTAACCTTATTCCGCTAATAAACTGACAAGCTGTTTCACTGACACCCCCGGAGTTAGTAGACTAAAGCATGTTGGTTATTTTATATTTGGATTGAATTTTTCAGGTAAGTATTTGATTTGGGTGCCACAGCCCTTCCCACTTTCGCTGACGTTAAGGTGCCACATTCTGAGCCCGCCTTTTCTTTGGTGCTGTGCTGGAGCCACTTTTTTCTGGCTCGGGGTAATTTTTTTGTGGCCGAAATGCGTAGAACCAGTGGCAGACGGGGGAAAAGTCCAGCAGCAGCACCTGGAAATGAGGTTTGGGGGAGAAAAAGGATCCTCATGGCCATGCACCTCTGTGGATGGGTTAGGCTCACCAAGACCAGGCTGGCTCACGGTTCTACGATTCACTCTCTAGAACCTCCTCAGGCACCTTTTCTTGCCTGTTCTGCGGCCAGACAGACGTCCTCTGTACTGTACAAGGGCCCGTTATCTTCACCCTGGGCAGCCAGCCATTCCCAGAACATCCCGAGCCTCTTACTCTTCCTCTCTCAATAACCCTCCATCCTACTGAGGTGTAGCATTTCACACAAGGACACTGAAACAGCACCGTACAGAAGAGCCAAACAGAGGCCACAACAGCAGACCGACCCCAACGAGGAAGCACAGCGATCCTCCACCATCCGTGGCGCTGTGCGATTCCAACATAGGGCACACGGCTTACGACCAAAGGACAGGAGAGGACAAGTCACCCAAATTCTCAAGATATCTGCCCAGATACGCTGGACTGCAAAGCCGCTGGAGCAGCACTGAGATTTCAAAACATTTAAGTGCTGTTAGGTGGTAGAGTCATATGTTCAGTGACGTGATGCAGCCCGAGCCCCCCAGCCCCGCGTCACATTTCCGGGGCAGACAAAGCGAAATCTGGCAGAAGCTGCTACACATGTACTTGACAGCGAAGACGCCGACACAGGGTGACGCTGAAACCATCAGCAGAGTCTCTTTAAAGTGATTAAGCAAGAAATGATACGGCGGAGTAGAGAAGACGGCGGAGTAGAGAAGACGGCAGAGTAGAGAAGACGGCAGAGTAGAGAAGACGGCAGAGTAGAGAAGACGGCAGAGTAGAGAAGACGGCGGAGTAGAGAAGGTCACATACTGACACAGAAATAATTCCCAAAACAGAGGCTGCTCAGAATTACATGGATCACTGCATCTCCGGTTCATTTTTGAAGAGTGTAACTTTTTAATCGAAAACGTCTAAATGTATGACTTTAGGTTGTTTATGCCCCTTTTAAAATGTATAATACGAGCCAGAAACAGGTCTTTACGAAGAGCCGTATTCATTTCTGCGAGGTGACACAGCCATTTTAACTTTAGCTACAGCACACAGACAAGGAAGGAGCATTATGTCCCATTGGGAGCATACATCAAGGTAGGGAGCCTTCGAACATCGAAACGAGCCATGTCACACACCCACACATCAGAAATGTGTCCTGGTCAGGGATCACACGGCTCCGCAGGCCGGGGGGGCGGGGGGGCTGTCAGTATTCATTCCGGGTGCTCATGAGTCTGCAGCGTCTGACCTCCAGACTTCACCAGGTTGACATTCAGCCGGAGGCCATGGCAAAAGCGCAGGTTGGCCTGGGAGGGGAACTCGAACCCGGGGCCAGGAACACGGCTCGGGGGATCGCCATTACAAAGTGCCCCATCCAAGTTGCTCAGCTCGTTAGCAGAAACGGGCAGGTCCGCACGTGCTAGCCCAAGTGTGACGGCTCTACCGCCAGACACCTAACAGGGTCACATGACGGTACACACACACACACACACACACACACACACACACACACACCCGTAGCAGTTTATCAATCACTACCCACGAAAACGATCATTTTTAACGGCCTTAATTAACTAAGTCGCGCTTCTCCAAAATAGACAGGGGGAGGGAAAGAGCAACATTGTGCCGTTTCGAGCCCTGGCCCGACAGGCAGCGCGGGCCGGCCGCTGTGCTGCTCCCCCTGCTTGTTATTTATCCACATCTTAAAGCTACTCGCTCTGACTTCTAAAATTTGGTATTCAATGCCTCCCGACAGCTCCGGCCCAGCGGGATGCTGGGGCAGCCGAGTGAGACCGACCCAAATTCCCCTTCCAGCGGGACTCTGGAAGCTAGAATGACGTCAGCAGGACCGCCTCGAGATGCGGCCGCCCGGTGCTGCTCGCCCTCCGGACGGGTCAGCCGATGCGGGATTTAACACACACCCCCGAGCGAACTCCCACATTAGCACATTATTTGAATGTGGAAATAGTCACTACGTCACGCATCCAGCGGAAAAGAAAGGTTTATTTAGGTTATTTACATTTGAAGACAGTAGAAGTCCTATGAGCAGAATACGTAGCCAGAAGAAGAATTTGGGAGTAAGATCTTAAGAGATATTTGCGTAACTAGAGTCCCATGGCTTTAAATGTCTGGCAATTCACAGTTTCATACAGGAAATAAACTTTTAAAAATACGACCGAATCAGGATAAGTAGTTAGAAGACTGATGGATGAAAAAATGTCATTTTCAAAGTAAACAGCGACAACATACCCGGAGCCAGACACCTCATAAATTAAAGGAGATGCCACAGATCGTTTTACCCAACCAAGACTTCTAATACACCGAGTTCTGCGTCGGATCAGCAGGGACCCAGCACACCGGACAGCTCAGAGCGATCCCGGCTGCGTGGCCCTGCACTGGCGGGCCGTACCTGCGAGGTGGCCGGCCACCACACCTCCGCCTGGGCTGTTAGTTTGCCAGCAGATACAGAGAGACACCCCCAGATGCCATGACACACAAACTGAGCCCCTGGCACGTAATGGACTGGATGCGGGGTCCCACAAGCATAATGCACTTGCACGCAAGTGCAAATAAAGTCCGGAGCCTCCCTGCAAGCGCGTGCGGCACACACGCGCCTCGGCTGCCCCGCAGAAGTAAACAGTCTCTACATTTATTTATCTAACGCCGTAAATGCCCCGTGTAAACACGGTGATCAGCTGGCAGGGGAGACATTAAGCCGGTGGCGGCGAGTGGGACGCGGAAAATGAACCTGCGTCACATTCACCCAGATCAGAACCGAGATTTCAGACCGCCATCCCGCACGGCACCTACCTCGCATATCCCCGCTTAAGAAGGAAAAAGAGGCCGAAAGATGCGACTATCCATGTTAAGGGGGTCTGGTTATGGTTAAATACGATCAGAAACGGAGTGACGCGCCGCCGCCGGGATCCGGGTGACCATTTACCAATCAGCTCTCATAGCCTCGCTGCAACTCGCACTAAATCCTCTTCCGAGATTGTAAAATAAAGATGAATCCGGCAGAGGGTATCCGGACCTGGAGATCCACTTGGTCCGACGCTGGGTTAAGTGGCAGAGTCCAGGCAAACACGATGGTGTGTATTGTGAGCTTTGCGGGCTGCCGTAATTGCAGCAGGCAGTGCACTGTGGGAAGTTGAGTGCGAAGGGCGGCTAGGCGCTACCCACGCATCTCCTGCTGAAGGATGCACTACGCTGGTTCCGCAAACCCTTACCCAGCTCAGATTTTACGTAGGCTGTATTCACCTTCTCATGTCATTTAAGATACTTTACAGCAAAAACAAAACACATACGCTAAAATATACTAGTAATACGTATTAAAGAATACATCAAATAAATGAGAATAGAAAGTTCATTTACTCAAGGAGTATGTGGTCTTTTGGTGTTGGCGATTTTGTGAACTGTGTAATGCGAATATTTTATTTTAGCGTAAGCACGGATTTACTTAACGTCTGTTTTACGTAAGTTGAGAGCTGCCTGCATACAGAAATATGGACCAAATAGTCGGAGGACACGCAGCTTCTTCGCTATAGACTCAGTTATCTGGTCGCAGGTCACCCACGTTGCTTGCCGTGTTATCGCGGCTCGGAAAGCCCAGCGGGGTCTAGCTGAAAATAAAACCTCACGTTTTCTCCGGACACCCCGGGGGCAGCGCGGCCTCCGCCCCCCTCCTGCGCTCCGTCACTGAGGTTTATTCACAAAACATCTGCCGTCACACAGCAAAATTGGCCTGCAGCCTTTATTTTAATACCCCCTGAGAAACCCAAGCCGTAATAAAACATATTAACATACTATTGCTGTATGGCTGCTAACCATTCTCTCCGGATAACGGAGAAAGATAAACATTTATTTTGTGTTTTCCAGTTTGGTACTTAGCTGCTGCGATGACGGAATTTCGCCATTAGAAACTAGTGTTCGGGAAAACATGTCCTGACAGCAACAAAGGGAAGCGCAATTACAGTTCTGCCCACACATCTGCCCAGGGCGACTATTACATACGGCGGATATACGGCGCCCTCCTGCTTTCATTAAACTGAAACAAATTAGCCACGGGTACAGAATTATTGTCGATTGCACTTCATTTTGTGCTGAACTGTCAATCGACATAGACATTTATATAAACTGTACCGACTGAACTGGCCGGCTAATCAGGTATTGGATGAACGGTTGGAAGGTGAATACATGCATGGATGGAGAAAATGAATTGTGTTGGGATATCATACACTGTACGATTAAATAAGTAACGGGAGTATCTGCAATAACATTCCGCTATTTCTCAAAATTGAAGTGTTCCCATAACACGAGTGCGTAGTCACTACATGTGCATTTCTTTTTAGTGCCACCTGGTGGTCAAAATGTGAATTATTTACACTTCACAGGCAGAAGAACAAAGATGAACCCGGAGAAATGATTTTATCCCAGATCCGCTTAGGTGCGATAGAATAAAATAAGTCATTTTAAGCAACATTAAATATATGTAAAATAATCTTGTGAAACTTGAATTTTATGTGTCTTCTCCCTACATTTTTTTTGTTTGAGAATGTTTATGTAACTGAAAAAATAAAAATATCCGCTTAAAGTAGTGAAGGTCTGATATGGTTGGGTGAAGTTATAAATCATGACCGAAGGGTGGCGATGTACAAAGCGTACAAAACCGACTTAAAGTACTGTATCTCCAAACATTACATTAATATTAATTATCAGGCTGGAAATACAGGTAATAAATAAATCACAACTATATTGTTTAAAGAAACCCTCATTTCGTAAATATTTTACGGAAGTAAACTGACATATGTAATGCATATCTATTTTATTAATCAATCTGCCGTTAGGAAAACATTGCAATACTACATTACTGCATATTTTGAGCTTAAGTTTTTAAATGAAGGGTATCAGTGCACATGTAGGATTTTATCCCTTATAGCTAAATTACTTAATTTCCTCAGGTATGTTTGTGAATGTGTGTGTGTGTGTGTGTGTGTGTGTGTGTGTGTGTGTGTGTGTGTGTGTGTACAAGGAAAGGGGACACCGGACACCCTGGTCAGGATATCAATCCATCGCTGGGCTGCTCATACACACACTCACGGTGGACAGCTTGTAGACAGCTGTGCAACATGCAGAGTAGCACAGAGCGCAGTCCCAGCAAATGTGGGCATTGAATCTGTAATATTGCAGGAATGATGACACTGCGCAGCCCCGGCAGATGTGAGCTATGAATCTGTAATGTTGCAATAATGATGACATTGCGCAGCCCCGGCAGATGTGAGCTATGAATCTGTAATGTTGCAGGAATGATGACACTGCGCAGCCCCGGCAGATGTGAGCTATGGATCTGTAATGTTGCAATAATGATGACATTGCGCAGCCCCGGCAGATGTGAGCTATGAATCTGTAATGTTGCAGGAATGATGACATTGCGCAGCCCCGGCAGATGTGAGCTATGAATCTGTAATGTTGCAGAAATGATGACACTGTGCAGCCCCAGCAGATGTGGGCTTTGAATCCATAGTTTTGCAGGACTGTTGGCGTTGCGCAGCCCCGGCAGATGTGGGCTTTGAATCCATAGTTTTGCAGGACTGTTGGCGTTGCGCAGCTCGCTTACAGAGCCAGCTTGTTCATGTTACTCAGAATAGCATAAAAGCTTAAATTTAACACAAACAATTGACGCTTTGTTCCTAGCAAGGCTTTTTAATGCTGTTACTTTATACCAAACCACATTAAATACTCCAAATAAGGCTTGACATACTTTGTAAACTCTTAAAAAAAATAAATTACAAAGACAGTCATCTTTTAAAGAGACAGTGATCCCCTTTTAAAGGTTAGTATTACAACAAGACTCGATTCTGCAGCCTTCCTAATTTAAAAAAGTCTGCCATATCTCTTTCTTTTAGAATGTCTATAATCCTCTTTTATTTTAGCTAATTACATGTCCATCTTTCCTAATGTTAGTCATTTTATACACTGTGACAAACGTAACTATATGGCCAAAGGCCAACTGAATATTATGTAGAAATTCCTCTGCATTTTTATCCTTTTCCCCACCTTAAGAAAGTTTTTAAAAAGTTTCCCATAGAGTATATATTGATATATAATATCTCCACAATTGTCTACAGTTAGGTTTGTACAGATTGTAAGATTCTTGTATAATTGTCATGCTTCCATGGAGATAAAGTACACAAGCAATAGGCGTCATAAAAATATACAGATTAAATTATAGATCATATATGAAGCGAATCACGCTTGTCGGTGACCACTGATCTCATCACTGCATACCAAAGTAAAAACGCACATAAAACTTCTCAGAATTTGTGATTTTGATGGCAAACGCGAAAGAATTGTACTGTATTTCAATGCAAACTCCACATATCTCTTTATGTACATTTAAAGGTGTGGATTAAGTTTGGGTGTCATTTACAGGAAGGCATTGAGATATAGGAAAGGTAAGGGGGTAAGGGGGGCAGAAGAAGTGGCTTCAACTTCATACTTTTCACCAGTGTAAAAAATAGGGTAAAACGGGAACACGGTCTCCTTATCAGGCTCCCCTGCAGGAGAGCATGACCCCAGGCAAACCTGCAATCAAAGCACAATGCCGTCACTTCCCGGCTACGAAGTGCCACTCACTGCGACGTTGAAGGGGGGCAGGATATTTAAAAAGGCAAAGCAACATACAGGAGGAAACAAAAGCTGACATCTTGCTGAATAGCATTTAGCAGGAGAAATACTGCAGACATACAGCTTGTCATTACAGGGTCTGCTGCATACAGTGATTGCGTGATACATGAAGTCATGCATAGAGTACACGTGTGCCATTACATGTGCTACTGCATACAGTACACGTGTGCCATTACATGTGATGAGTGTACATTAGTGTTAGAGGTCATGCGTTGGTACATTTTCCTCAAAAACCGTTTCCACCTGTCCCTTGGTAATGAAGAACACGCACATTGCGGCTATCAGCTTTGAAAATATACTCATGAAATCTGCAGCACATTGTGACTGAGATGAATGAGGATCATCTGCTCATGCTGCTGCTGTCATAACTCTCCTTAATGATCCGGAACCCGGTCTGTGGCGGCAAGCAGTGGATGGGTGGTGGAGGTAAACCCCCTCCCAGATCCCTCTGCATCGGGGACAGGAATGCTGGGATAGACACTGGCATGACTGTGACCTACGCACTGGCATGACTGTGACCTACGCACTGGCATGACTGTGACCTACACACTGGCATGACTGTGACCTACGCACTGGCATGACTGTGACCTACACCCAGACCCTCCCTTCTGTCTGACAGCTGAAGCCTTTGAAGGAATCGGCCTTATTGTCGGGGCAGAGTTCGGTCCCGTTGCAGTGTGGGTGTCTCAGTGTCTCGGCACGGATCACGGCCAAAGCAGACCCATCCTGCATTTTTGGTTTAGTATCTGTTCCGCTAGTTTTGGCTTTTTGTAAACATTAAAAAAACTTTTCCAAGCTTTTGCATTAAAACATTTGCAACATAAGGTCAGAAAGTCATTAAAAAAAGTACATATAATTACTATGGTAAAAATACGAAAAGCAACCTCATTATGGTTCTCTCTCTATATAGTGACTCATTTTCTACATTTGAGGACCGTGAAGTTTGTCTGGCTGTCTGACTAGTCAATAGATCCCAAGAGAAGACAATAACATGATTAAGGAGTGTATCAATGGAACATAGATTTCGACGTTCATTCATTTCCTAAGAGTTCAAGCTGAGGAATTTTGATGTTTAAATGGACATCGTTTAGTGATAACAAGGAATAGCCAGTTATAGGTGTCTGTAAAGGTGCCTGAAGTAAAAAATGAACATTTCCTATTTTACTACAATATTATATTGTGTATCAGTATTTGCCAGTGCTGTCAGTGACGTATGCTTAAAATATACCTACAAGCCATTGTTTTAGCAAAGATTTCATGAGTGATAACTAAGACTGCCATGCCACTCTGTGGGCGGCCAGTAGGTGGCAGTATGGGTTTGTTACATTCCTGCAGTGTAGCGATATCCCCAAAGATTGTACCCAAGCACCTTTATGCACTGCTGGACCCCAGTATTTACTTACTCTCCATCTAGAGGAGAGCTCTGGCGCTATTCACAGCTGCAGCCCGCATCCCAGGCAGGACGGGTGCCCATAACATGGCACACACAATGTCACATGTCACACAATGTCACACACTAGGGACAGTTTAGACATGAGAACATGCAGACTCCACACAGGGTAAAGCTGGGAATCAGATCTCCAACAAAGCAGGGCTGAGGCAACAATGCCAGCCATCGAAGCAGCACACCGCTCATGACAACCAGCACGCTGCCCACGAGAACCAGCACACCGCTCACAAGAACCAGCACACCGCTCACGAGAACCAGCACGCTGCCCACGAGAACCAGCACGCTGCCCACGAGAACCAGCACACCGCTCTTGAGAACCAGCACGCTGCCCACGAGAACCAGCACGCTGCCCACGAGAACCAGAACACCGCTCATGAGAACCAGCACGCTGCCCACGAGAACCAGCACGCTGCCCACGAGAACCAGCACGCCGCTCACGAGAACCAGCACGCTGCCCACAAGAACCAGCACGCTGCCCACAAGAACCAGCACACCGCTCACGAGAACCAGCACACCGCTCACGAGAACCAGCACACCGCTCATGAGAACCAGCACGCTGCCCACATGAACCAGCACGCTGCCCACAAGAACCAGCACACTGCTCAGGAGAACCAGCACACCGCTCATGAGAACCAGCACGCTGCTCACATGAACCAGCACACTGCTCACGAGAACCAGCACACCGCTTATGAATAAAGTGTATTGAAGAAAATACTTATTAATCCCAGGTGGAGATTTGTCAGCGTTAGGTTCACTGCTGTATTGTGGATTTTCAGATGGGACACTAGGTGATACCAGCACTGATAAAGTCAGCACTTCTTCACTGCAGTCATTACTGTTCCGGGTCAGTTTGTGTGGCATTAAATGACCCCCCAAAACACAGGCAGGTGCTTGATGGATATTGGAAATGATGTTCTCAGAACCTCACTGAAGGTCTCAGGTGCCCCTGAGCTAAGGTCAGGTCAACCGCCAGTAAACACAGGCTAAGTTTTTGAAGGCAGGGTTAGGGTTAGGGTTCCCTGCTGTGTACATGTGCCTTTCTGAGTCAGGTGCATCGTCTAGGAGGCTGGAGAAGGTCCAGCTGGGAACTGGACTGAATGGAAACCTGTAGGACATGAAGTGACAAACCGAGCCGACCTGGACCTGATCAGTCCTTTATGATATGTACCTGTCAATATGTGGAAATGGGAAACGTCATGGTACGTTTCATGGTCTTTCCGGGAACCTTTCTGACCCCAGATGACTCTCCATCACCCAAGAATTCGGGAGAACATTTAAGCTGCGCCTGGTCAAGTAAAAATGGCAGCCGGCTAGGCCGTGTCAGTCGGCTCTCACTTAGTGACGTGTAACCCGCTCTTGTGTTTGGACGGTGAGGATTCGCATTCGCTGTGGAACCCGCTCTTGTGTTTGGACGGAGAGGATTTGCTGAGGAACCCTCTCTTGTGTTTGGACGGGGAGGATTCGCTACGGAAGCCGCTCTTGTGTTTGGACGGGGAGGATTCGCTGCGGAACCCGCTCTTGTGTTTGGACGGGGAGGATTCGCTGCGGAACCCGCTCTTGTGTTTGGACGGGGAGGATTCGCTGCGGAA
>JAABNY020003310.1:0-16509 GCA_015164015.2 Brevimyrus niger
ATCCCTCCAGCGAGTCCTGGGTCTGCCCCGGGGCCTCCTCCCTGTAGGACATGCACGGAAAACCTCTCTGGGTAGCCGTCCAGGAGGCATCCGCACCAGGTGTCCAAACCACCTCAACTGGCTTCTTTCGACATGGAGAAGCAGCAGTTCTACTCTGAAGCTCTCCCAGATATCCGAACTTCTCACCCTATCCCTAAGGGAGAGGCCAGACACCCGTCGGAGAAACCTCATTTCGGCCGTCTGTATTTGTGATCTCATTCTTTCAGTCATTACCAATAGCCCATGACCACAAGTGTGGTAAAGGTGGCAATCCAAGGAGAGAGCCAACAAACTCTTTAAAGAAAATGTACTTATTTAAAAGCTATTAAGAAGTTAACTGTAGAAGATACCAGCATACCCTACAGCTGGCATAACACAATTAAAACCCTGGTGGACTCAAGAATTCAAGAATGAATCCAATCTCTCCAATTTAAAAAATCCTGTAACCACAATGTGACAGAAAACAATCCAATAAAGTGGGTCATGAATTTACCATGCCGTGGTCAAAGGTAAACACTCCAACATCCCTTCCATGATGAATGTGGTTTCGTCGGATGATGGGGTTGCCGTGGTTTTTCACCCAGATGCCTGCCAAAGCATTATTGGAGATCTCGTTGTCCTCATATACACCCTGGAAACAGAGGGGGGCACTGAATAGGAACAGAAACATGCAACCTCACAGCACACCTGAAGAACAGGCGTTTCATTTCTGGTTACATTTTTGTGGTACACTTTTCTTCCTCCCTTCTCTTTACTATGCTGCCATTGTTAAGTTACTCCTGCATTACACTTGGTTGGCTATACTTCCACAACACAATACTCATGTTCTCATATACTTTCTGCTTTGTGCTTGGGCACTTCCACTCTGATGGCATAATGATCCATCAATTAGACCCAATGTCTGCCAGCATCCGTCTCATCTTTTCCCTGCTCCAACAGTCCGATCACCAGAACATCATCACCTACCCCAAGTAGCCACTCAAACCCAACATCTTCATTACCTAAATGTTATACAGCTTTTATCACTATACAAGAATCAATAATAAAGTAACAGTCACTTATGTCCACTGCCATTCTCAGCATTGACAGGAAATGACAGAATCAAAGACTACATCAATGTTACTCCCAATGCATTTGAAACTAAATGAAGTACACAGAAACACATTTTAAGAGTTTATAAATCATTATACAGGTTATATTTTGGCACAAATCAAATATCTGTGCATATGCTAACTGCATTGGCTTTGAGTAAAAGTGTGTGCTATATGAAAATGAGGCACAACGTGTCTCTTTGAGGCGAAGTATGTCATGCCTGTGCATAGTCTGTGATGTAAAGTCCCACGTTCTCACAGTCGCTGATGTTGCAGTGCTTGATAGTGGGACAGGCACCCTGACCACTTACACATACTGCGGAACCCACTGTTGAAACAGAACAGAGAACATTAACATCTGAACTATTATGCTAATGGGAAATCAGTAATTAAATTAAAAAAAAAAAAAAAAAAAGTCCGATGGGTGTACAGGCTGCCATACCTGTACATGTGCTCCGTATGACACAGTAATCTATAATCGGGCTGCAGTTTACAGTGATCTCTAAGCAGTGGTGGGCATTGTGGTGTTGGGCAGACTTGTCATCAGGGTTGAACTATAGGAAACAAACATAAATACTGACTGACAAACTTCCATTGTTATTTATTTTCAATTTAAGGTGCATACTACAATTAAAGTTCTGAATGCTAAGTAGGGACACAAAATCCGTACTAAAGAGAATACGGAAGATGAAAGGAGTCTGAACAGAACAAGCAGTACCCACCCTGATGGTCATGTAGCCCACATAGGCATCCTCAGATCCTTCCATGAACACGAATGTGGAGTCCCGGGTGTTCTCGATAATCACCTTATCTGCTACCTTCCCAGGTGCTAAAGGGTTTGTGATAAAAAGAGCAGCAATTCTTTGGGTCACACAAAGAGTGAGGGGAAAGATACTTTACGTGACCATAACACAAACTAGCCCTCAAAGACCAGTTTTGAAATGGTTCTTTACAGTTTCGTATTTAAAAACTTCATCACACATGAAAAACAAGCTATACCAACGAACACATAACCTTAACCATTCAGCAGAAACGCCACAAGTTAACATACCAGCGCCAATCATGGTAATGGGTGACTCGATGTAGATCCACTCGTCATTGTAAATCCCAGAGTGGACAAATATAAGCCCCTCAAAATGAGCTTCCTGTACGCCACCAAGAGCATCTTCGATGGTGTCGTAGTACTGGAGGGACATTAGCATCAGCATAATGGAGTGTGGAGAGGAAAAGAGCCTTTAAAAATCTAGAAAGTTCTTATTTTTTCATATATCAATGAGTAGCACTACTTTCCATAACCAGTTTAACTATAATTTGCATGAACAGTTATGTGTTGCCAGAGAGACCAATTTAGGATCTACTAAAATAAGAGCTTTTGAGAAAAGATTTGTCTAAGAGACCATTACTATAAAATGGGAAAATTCAATAAAATCATGAGAATTACACAATAAATAATGCTAATGTAAAAAGTACTGGGATGGGGATGTGGTCTTACCAACATGTTCTCCCGTCCTTTGTACCTGGCAGGGTTACTGTAGAAATGCTCAGCAAAGCCAGGCTTGACATGAGCTCCCTTGCACTACAAACAAGTTAAGAAACAACACTCACAGAGTGCAAGGTAATGCAGCACCTGGACAGACAAATTTAATGTAATGACCCATGGTACTCAGACAAACTAATCAGGTAAAACTACCACAGGAAAAGGTACAGAGGAGACACACCAGCTGCTGAAAGCTCTCCTTCCAGGGGTTTGACTGCTCATACTCCTCAGGATTGATCTGGTAGAACTTTCCAGGCTCAGGGTGCATCATAGGGCGTGTGTACTCAAATACCTCCATGTAAAGCCTCTTCCTATCAAATGGTGACAGAACATATGGAACAGGTGAACTTCACTGTAGGTCACTTAAAAAGTTCTGTATATATAATTCACTACATATATAAATTATAACTCAACAGCTGAAGAAACAAAGTGTAGCAAACGATCCACACGACAGGGATGGAGGGCAGCATGAGGATGGCTGGCTCACCAGAGGATGGGGTCGTTGGCCAGCTCACTGAAGCGCTTGCAAACACGTGCTGCCTGACAGAGGTCCTGCTCCAACAGGTAGGAAAAGATCTTCAGGACCACCTCATCGGGCAGCTTCTCCTGGAGGTACTGCTCAGCTGGAGCAGCTGACAGGGAACAGACCAGACATCTTTATTAAATCACTTTTACCACCAGCCCAGAAACCAAGGACTACTCATTAGCCGGCACTAACCTGGCAGATCCAAAGATTTCCCTGAGATCCGGGGCCTCTTGGCTCGAGGCCCAAAGGTTTCTGTGGCTGAAGTAGAGGCCCCCTACAGAGAGAAATAGTGTTGAGGGGAGATGATCACATCCTACATAACTGAGGAAGAACTGGTAATCAGTGAGGACAGTAACTGTACACTGCTCATCTATACAAATACAATAAAACGGCAGGGACAGAAGCAAGGATGGATAACAGCCAACCTCCATTGGGCTCTTTCCTGGGCAAGCAGTCCTCTTGGACAGCAGAGACTTTCTTCGTAGTTGATAGGGACTATTCTGAGCTCCAGGACCAGATTCTTCAGCAACCATGTCTGCAGGAACTTCATCATCTACAGCCAGAACACACCATACAGGCTGTCAGTGTGGCAGCTTCACAGTTCTGTGTAGTTATATTAAATGGTGAGCTTTCCAGACTGCCATTGGCCATTTGCACCAAGACTGTAACATTGTGCAATATTAATATTGATACTGCATGTTGTGCACATAAATGTGTCACATCGCACAAACCAGAACAGTCAATTAGGCCAAGATTAGGCATTATCACCATATTATCTAGAGATTATACAACAATATCTAATGTCTGCTAAAGTAACATTACTTTGCAATACAGTTCCAGTATTTTGAAATATTGGGAAAAAAAATGTGCCCAATGCATGGGATGGCAGGGGGGGGGGGTGCACAACACAGTTCATCAATATGTTTGCCAAAACATAATCACTGCCATAGGTAGGGCTGTCATGATCACGTCACGATGCAATTGTGATTATATGATGCATGTGCAATCATCACCAGGGTTTTAGAAGACGGGTGAAACGTTAGTCCAGTACTGTGTGGACTTTTACTTACACTCACAGTTTGGTAAGCAGATTAGTGGTGAAACTAAAATATTAATGAGATGCATAGTGATGCCCAAAAGTAAGTGATCTGTATAAATTTGGAATATCCATAGGTTTATTAAACATGTCGAACTTGAAACTGCAAGAAGTACCACCACACTAACATCTTTTTACCTTGTTTGTCCACAATATTACTTGATGCCACTTCAGTGCTTATCGCTTCCATGATTTAATAAAACAATAGCATGTGGCGTGCTCCGCTAACTGAATTTAATAAGCATAAAGATACTCTGAATTTATACATACCACTGACTTTAGATGCCACAATATGCTTCTCATAAATACCTAATACACACTGGTAATCTGCTTACCAGATTGAGGGCGTACGTGAATGTCTGTAAAGCACCAAAAAGCCAGCATCTGAACAAATGTTTCACCTGTGATCTAAAGCCCTGGTGATTACTGTACAAGCACCATATAATTGCGATTATGATGCAACATGGTTGCGACAGCCCTAGTCATAGGGATCAAACTTGGCAAGCTATGCAACTTGCTGTCAAAAAGTATAACATTTAGCACTGATTCTTTTGCATGGACTCTACATGTACTCTCTGAACTGAATTATTTTCACCCCTGCTGTCAGACTTGCTCGCAGATAGATTTCTCACAAATGCATCACAAACAAAAATGACTGAGGAGAAAAGTGAACAAGAACTAGCCACTAGCAGACATTTGCATTCCACTTGAAATGCATTACTAAGTGGGCTCTGCCTAATACTAAAGCTTTTAAAACAATTCAAACTTAATTATTCCTGCCTCATAGGATTACACTGCTCAATTAAAAAAAAGCTTCAAAGACAAAGCATACTTTATTCATTCAAGAAATGGTTGGGTTTGTAAGAAATTTCAGTGACTTAAACAGCAAGGATGGAAATTATAATGACTGGCTCAGAGTACCCATGCAATGCAAATTTAACTGATTTAACATGTTCTAGGTAATCTTGAAAAGGAACAATGATTATATTTGCAAATTGTGTTCCCAATGAAAGAATAAAAATGTTCTAGGAAAACAAGCTCACAGCCCTCCATCACCCGCTTGGTAAATCATAATGCTGAAATACATGGCAAAATAATGTTTTCGAAGATAATGTATAGTGTGGTATAAAATTAGTACAGTATGGATGTACAAGAAGCCTGATCAATCCAGGTGATTATCATGGTCCTGCAATGCGAGTATTGCATGTGCAAAACACATTTTAATCACATTTCATTTTTAATATCACACGCTGCCCAACCGTAATTCAGATTGGTAGTTCGCTGAGCATGCAGAGTGTGCATGAAACTCACTAGCAACAAATTCCATGTATCCAGAGCAAAAAAGTTGCAGCAAGATGCATTTGATTTAATTTGCCTTACTTGACATTGCATATCTATGTGATTAATACACATTCGGACAATGTAAGGATGATGTGAATACAACATATTGTGCAGCCCTAAGTCACAGCATTCTTTATAAATGCCCACAAAAAAAGTTGTACAACTTTACTAGATATCTTCCCATAGTGAGGCATAACTGATTATCTGACAGGTTGCTGATGAACATCATCCAACAGTCACGGTGAGTCATTAACACTCATCTTTGGCTTGCTGTTCCCAAGATCCCTCATGAACACAGCACTATTTGCCCTGTAGTGAACTAGGCTAGATGGTCATTAAGGGTGTCAAGAAACATCATGCATCACAATGAATCAATTATCAAAGATAGACGTGTTTTAGGAGGGGTTTAGTGCTATCTATCCATCTAGCTTGTTCTGGTGGGAGTTGTATAGTTTTGATGGTATCAGCCATAGACATGTTGAACTTCACTCACACATAATGGGAGTAAATGGCCTTCATTCTGTGGTGATAAAAGAGCCTGAAATATACATCTGAAAATTTCAACAGCAATGTCTCTTACCAGAAATTATGGCCCTGGGATTGAAGCTCAGTGGGCTAAGCCTGTGTGCCTATAATCACAAGGTCACCAGTTCAAACCCAGCCTCAGCACATCTGCGGGTCCTTGAGCAAGGCCCTTAACCCCAGCTCCCTGGGCACCCCAACAGGTGGCTGCCCTTTGCGGACAGCTTGTTCTACATAGAGCAAGTTGAGGGAGGCATAAAAAGAATTTCCCCATGAGGGACAATAAAAGGTTCATTATTATAATTATATAATAATTCAAAGACTTTGAAGTAAAGCAGCTTAATCTAGGAACTATTTTCATCTATTGAACTTCACACACCAATCGTATCACTGAGCAGAAGATACAAACAAAAGCACCCAGATCATATCTTCTGTGCAGTGATACGGCTGATGTGTGGAGGTCAGTAGATATAGTTTGTACATTAAACTGCTCTTTTAAGAAAAAGAGGTTTGTAATTAATTTTAAGGTGTCAAATGTTCTACACTATGAACTCCTTTCTTGCTTTAGAAATTCCCCAAAAATTCTACACTGTGTTCGGACAGATGATATAACAGCTGCATTGATATGGAAAACCTGTGTAGGCCTATTTTTCCCTCATGCAGAAAACTGATCAGGAATCAGTAAGGGAATTGTTAACACATGAGATCGAAAAGCTGAATCAATAATGGATTTGGTATCGATAAAATCTCAAACTCCCATTCCTAGTGCTGCAGCAGGCCAACTTGAAACTTACGGGGTAACTTGAAACTGCATCATCACAACTGTATCAAACAGATGAGTGACATGTCACATGGGGAGGAATCTGGATAAGAGATGAGATTTTACATGACAGCTGCAGAGATGAAGTACATCATGTGTAAAGTCTGCAGGGTAATAAGCAAGTTTTGGAAATTGCAGGAAAATGACAGGCATATCGTAATGCTGATTCATGTGTGTACATTGAACTGTAAGATACAGACCAAACAATTGGAATATATACTGTGCACTGTTGTGTTCCTATGGAGAAGTGATGGCATGTGCTGTAGTTATCAGTGAACTGCCCCCAAAAAGTTTCAAAAAGGTTATCACATTCATGCGGGACAATACCCCTTCCTAGGGATTAAAGTTGTTCATAGATTGACCAAAAATGGTTTGAAAGGTGACTGAATTATGACCTGGGTCTTATCACATGACTTAACCTCCACTAGGAACTACTGGACCAGACTAAAGTGTGAGATTTACCAAGGTGTCAACTGGCAAGTAGTGCACTTCTGACAGTAGGTAGGTGGTCCTAAATGCCTCAGCTAATATAGGACATGAATCAAAAATCTGACTGGTTCAATGGACAACAGGCTCATGATGATCGGTGAGAAGAAAGGTAGATATACAGATCACTACACTTGATAGAGGGGATTGTATAAAACAGCCAATAGTTTCTTTCCTATATGAACTTCATAAAAACTGTTTTTCATTAATATTACTGTCATTGGTGAAGACAGAACAATCTAGTTTGCCTAATTGTTTTATTTTGTTTGAGACAGACTAATGTAACATATCTCTAAGTCTACTTGGAGCTAAAGAAAACTTCTGAATTCACTTTTATAATGTCAGTTTTGCTAAAAATTACCACTAGGAAAAGTACTTGCCTGATAATTCTGTTTACTTTTGGGTCACACTGCAGGTAGACACTCAAAGCAGTAGCATGTAAAAGAAGGCAAATTTAATAAACGTAAAATGGCAGGATAAGGCTCAGTAATACTTGCAAAAGAACCACAAAGGTGAGCTTTGTGTTATAGTGCTTTTGAGAAACTCACCCGTTTTGTGGTGCAGAACAATACCATGCTTTTGTGAAATGCCCCTCTTTTGTAGCCAAGTACTGTAAATATGGTCAAGACTCTAAGGAGCCAACTAGAGATGCACAAAATATTGGTCAACACAGTGGTATTGGCCAATATTCTTTAAATATTAAGATCTAGGATATCTTTATTGTCCCAGAGGGGAATTTGTTGTTCAGTCAGCAACATCCACAAACATCACAAAATAACACACAGATAATAATACAACATAAGAATCTCTCTGGTTTAAAAATAAAAAGTCAATGGACAATAATTACAACATCAAAATCAGTTATTTAAAAAGCCAGTTTAATCTGGCTTTTGTCTTTTGAGGCTGAAAAACACTGTGACAAAAGCCAAAAAGGTGAGCCCTGGAGTTACCGATCATCCGTGGGAAGTTTCTAAAGCATCATTATATTAATTCAATATTGCATAAGTTTGCTTGCTGGAGAAACACAGTGCATAGTTCGCTAAAAATGTGTTTGCAATTTAGTACATCATTGACTGCTGCACTTAATTGTACAAGATTAAAGGTGTATGATTAATTTGCAGAATTCAACTTTATTTCATATAAAATTCAAGGTGATATCTGAATACTGAAAAGGGATGGATGAGAAACACGAAGAACAGTCTAAGAGCTTTCAATAAACACACAAATAACAAAGACAAAAATATTATGCTGCATGTAGCATTTATAAACATCCTATGACCGGCACTTACATACAGTGGCTTGAAAAATTATTTCAATCCCCTTAGTAATTTACCAGAATTACAAGGGATATATACACATATTCTTCTTGTCACTATTTTATTGCAAACAGTCTCTTAGTAATTTCAGTCAAAATCATTCATTAATTTAAAACAAATGGTCAATTCTTCACATTTTAGACTGTTGAAGGAACATTCTTCTGACCTATTGCCACAGCAATTTTTTACATTTGATAATGACTAACAAGTCTATCAATTAATATGACTATGCAAAAGTAGAGTACAATAAGGATGCACTGATCGATTGGCTGATGATCAGAAATGGCTGATTTTTGCTGCGACTGGCACTCGCCTAAATATGGCAGATTTTATCAAGTAGTTGAATGTGTTACTTTTTGTCCCAAGTTAGTGGTGGCTGATATGGTCATATTTTATCATAGCTGGTTGCAACTGTATTCACAGTGTATATTTCAGAGGCAAGCCTTTCATAAGACTTGCGACACAAAATTTAAACTTTCTTTTTAGCCAAGACTTTTGTCCATAGTGATATACTAATAAGGCAAATGGCACATTATAAACATACATGCTGTCAAGGCATTGACTAGGCATAAGTGCAGCTAAGACAAGCTTCCAATGAATGTCCGGGTACAAGTGCACTACTTAACAGTACTATTATACGGTCAGAACCATCCAGGAAGCACCTATCACGCAATGCCTGTGCGTTCAGAGGCTAGAACAGAACTAAAACAAAAACAGACCAATGGGAAATTCAGCCTGCAGAACCTGCAAGCGCTGACGGTTAGGGCTGGGTGATATCATATGGATGCTGCATCGTGCATGTGCGATAATCACCAGGGCTTCAGATGACAGGCACAATATTTGCCCAAGCGCCAGCTTTTTGGTGCTATACAGACATTTTATGCCCACAATTTGTTAAGCAGTTTAGTAGTATGACTAAAATATTAATGAGGCTTTGTATGACACCAAAAAGTTATTATTAGTATAAATACGGCATATCCTTATGTTTAATAAATGTGTCAGACTTTGAACTGCAAGAAGTACCACCAACATCTTTTTACCTTGTTTATCCACAAGATCTTCTCTTTTAAAAGACTTCGAGGCTGTACTTCTTCACCGCGACTTCAGTGCATACTGCACTGAGGTATACAAAACTGTCGGATACCAAAATAGTATTATGTGGTGTGCTCCGCTAATCGAATTTAAGAAACAAAGTTAATACAGATTACCAACTTTTGGGTACCACAAAACACATCTCATTAATATTTAAGCCATACTACTAATCTTCTTACCAAATTATGGGCGTAAATAAATGTCCGCACAGCACCGAAAAGCTGGCATCCGGCCAAATGCTTCGTCTGTCATCAGAAGCCCTGGTGATCATTGCACATGCGCGATATAATATTGATATGATATCGCCCAGCCCTACTGTCGGAATCGTGATTTTTTGCAAGTGTGACTGGCTGATTCCAATTTTCTTTTTAAGAACTATAACCAAAAGAATATATAAACAAAAATCAGCTTTTCTTCAATGCAAAATTTTATTTTCATTAAAAAAAAAAAAAATGCTAAACTTTAAAACTTCCCCAAAACTGCAGCAAGTTACAGGATCTTCTCACACTTAAACAAGTCTCAACATAAAGTGCTCTGTCACTCTGACAAAAAATCTTATGTACATCTAAGTCCACATCACTATTGAAATAATATTTTGCCATACCAGAAAAGTTCATCCAAAAAAAAAAATGCTCTGACCATAATCTTGTTTACAGTATTGCAAACAATGCAAAAACAATGATTAATTATCAGGTGACAAGCTACTTGGCTAAAGAGCTCTCTGATATTTTTTAAATCATCAGCCTAAATGACAATATTGAGTCCCTGATCTGTAGTGCTGATCATCGTTCTTTAGTCTCTGTGGAAACAATACGTTTGCGCGTCAAAATTATTTACGATTTAAAAATAGTTTTCAAACCATCTACAGTGACCAGTGGTTCACAAGCTTGAAATAAGCTATAGCCACACGTCACTATTATGACCAATGTTAGCATACATCAATACAAATTTTTTTTTTTTTTTTTTTTTTTAATCTTTCTGAAATGTAGGCTAGAAGACTGAGCTGATAGCCAAATGATAAATTGGTTGTTGCATTTTCTAATCTGGCTTTGTGTGTAGTCTGAGGCTGTTTTTCCCACTACTCCAGATTCCATGATTTTGGCACTTCAAAAGAACCAAAATTATGGTATTTCAAGGTGCTGGATTTCCACTGGCATAAAAACTCTTTCCACCTCTGAATGACATCACTACGGAAAGCAGGGTATTTTGTACTGAATTCAAGAAATGGCTTTGGTACATCATAAGGCTGGATGATGGGTTATATTAATAGCAACACTGCATGTTATGCATTTCTCACATCACAAGAGCTGCGATAGCAGAGCTGAGAACAGGTTTTGTCATACAGTCCAGATATTACAACATGGGGGGTTTGTTTCACTAAAATATTTTTACTTTGACACAGGAAACAAAACTTAGCAAGTATTGTAATTTTATTGATTGTCTCTTTTCAAAATGATCTAGTATGTTTTCTAAAAATCCATCTAAAGTTCATGTCTGCGCGAGTGTTGCATGCCTTCACAGCGTTTACACCACTCCTACATGGGATACAGCGGAATTTTGAGCTCCTTTTTTGCTTTATAAATATCCCAATAATTATTACAACAAAATCACGATGATATTTATATTTTTTCCCCCCAATATAGTGTAGCCCTAGTGTATTATAGGTAACATCTTCCAATCAAATCACAATTAAAGCTTGGATCTCTTCATTTGTCCAAGTGTACCATTTTTGCATAGCATGTTATTTTTGCATAGCACACTTCATTTATCGTTGTTTGAGTTCTTCACTTGTTTCAAGACACTGATTAGATTGAATTTCAGAGAAAAGCTATTTGCATAACCAAATTAACTATGAACATGTTTGCCAATCCCACCCCAAAAGTCTATTTTATTTTTTTTTTTTAATCCAGCTAGTTCGGTACTTTGGGTACTGGAACTTTTGTTACTGGTATTAGACCAGAAATCACAAATATTTTATTTATATAGCACTGTTTTAACCACAGGCTTTACAATGTGCTTTACAGACATTTAAAAGAAAATATTTTTTTAAAAAGAATACACAGGAAAAAAAAATGTTCTTAATGCTATTTTTAAAACGTATAAAAATTCTATTTTAAAATATCAGTAAAACACAGGACTTTAACCACAGATGTTCTTGGTAAGGGACTGTAGACCACCCTCTCTGGTCTTCCTGCAAGGGGACCCTAAGCCTATTTCACCCCTAAAGGCGATAATTACCAGCTATTCACTGTCAGATGCAAACATCAGTTTACTTGTCTGTCATTATCAATTACTGATACTGCTGTAACACCCAGCCCTACTGTACAATGTTGATATTCATAAAACTTTGAAACATTGTACACAGCATATACTGTATAATCAAGCAAGTTCAGATAAAGACAGATGGTTCAGACAAAACTACATCACAAGGTGCCATTAAATATGTCTGGCATAATAAAATAAGAAAATATTACTCCAGTTTTTGGGTCAGCTCCAGAATTCTGTTGACATTGGTCAGATTCTCCTGAGATCTGAATCGCAATGGCCACCAATAAAAACACATAAGCAGGGTTTCCTGTGGATGAAGTGTTTTGGCCGAGGGGCAATGTGACCAGGGGGTTGGGGGGCACTATTGGGGGGAAAAAAGCAAAAATATTTTTGTTTTGTGATGTCATTTTCCCACTCCGTTCCATCTCAAACTATGACTACTTTTTTTTTTTGCAGTTTATAAATTCCTCAATAGTTCGCCCATCTCCTGTGCTTCACTCAACAACCCAGCCTAACTGCACTGCATACAGACACTGTATGTCACCAAATCAAACTTAGTCGGTTTCTTGTGGGACGGGTGTTGCGTACTCCCAACTAATAACAATGCAATGAATTAAGGGAGAGAATAGCCCCCTGCCCCTTCTTAAACTGGTAATCTGTTACAGTTTTGCATTCACACTGGAGTCATGTCAGAAAGTTATGTTACTAGGTCACCAGGCGATAGATTAACCGTTAATTTTACTTTACTTTTTTTTTAACCCCATTTCCACATCACCCCATAATGGTAAAATAGCAATATGCAGTATAAGCAAGTATCAGTGTGTGTAAATGGGCTATAAGAGTGAGAAGAGAGATGTATTTTTGCCCCCACAATGAAATGCCAGCTTTGTTTACCTGTCTTGTCTGTTTTTCTTTTCCTTGGGAAATACCTAGGTAAGCTCATTCTATTACAGCTTCGTCTGCTAGATGACATCGCAATATAGCCTGTTAGTGCCATTAACCAGCTGAACTATAATACTTATATGGAGGGTGGGGTGGGAATCAGGCTTCCTGAACATTGGAACATTGGATTGGATTAATGATCAATTTGTTGGTTGAATACAATTTTTTTTTCTTTTTTTTGCCAAGGACTGCCATGGCATAAAGTTACCAGAGGAAACACTGATATGGCCATTCCTTACTTATTTCTTAAATATCAATGAAAACTAATAAATAGGCATCACAAAGAACATTTTTCATGAGGTTTTATGCACATTTCTAAACAAAAAAAGGATTTCAGCTGAACCTCCTGGTCATGGGTATAGAACGTTAACTCACAAAAAAAAATTATGAAGAAATGTAAAACACCATATTGCTTGCTGATAACAGAAAGGAAGCACATATGTATGCTAATCAGGGATTCGAGCCTTCAGTCTAACAGTTTGACGGTAATCGTGTAAGTTTTTTAGTATATTGAAAGTATTTTCACTATTCACAATGAACAGGTAGGCAACTTATTTTGCAACACAGTGGTGAAACGTGTTAAACACAATAGATTCTGTACAGAAAACAAAGTCACAAGCAATTTTATTAAACGTGCTTCAGTAAACACCCTGCTAGGCCAATATAAATTTGCTTTAATATAAGCTAGACATGTCATGTAAATAACGAACCACTGTGTACTAGTCAAGCACATTCCCCACGCAAGTCATGTTACTTAAAACGTGGAGTTCCTTATATTTCGTCATAATATAATGGCAACAGAAAACATTTAAATAATTGCTTACTACATAGTTACAGTAAAACCTTCAAGACTTTTAATAGCCTTATACGCTCTTATGCTGTAGTAACTTGACAGTGTACCACGCGAATTAGGACTAAAGTCTCAATTTACATCTCCACATGACCCACATTGCTTAAACTCATCTAAAAATAGCAAAAGCTAGTTAGCCTTTCAGTAGTATACTGGGAGATTTATAAAATGCAGCTATATTGGGGCGGCTC
Source organism: Brevimyrus niger (assembly GCA_015164015.2). Classification (NCBI taxonomy): domain Eukaryota; kingdom Metazoa; phylum Chordata; class Actinopteri; order Osteoglossiformes; family Mormyridae; genus Brevimyrus; species Brevimyrus niger. The sequence continues at coordinate 14,118 of JAABNY020003310.1, forward strand.
TGTCCTATTAGTTAACCAGCAGTGGCTGCCTGTCGTTGCTTTCCCGGAGAGAAAGGGTTATTGAGTAGCTCTGCGCTAACAGCCGTTAGCCTTTCGCTAGAATAATAGCCGCTTTATAAAAGCCAGTTATCGGGATATCTCTGCGTTAATAAGTTCTTATTAATGAGCTTTTCGGTGGCTGGGTATAACATGCAGTTATCCGGATTGCTCGTTTAGTTAACGAGCAGAAGCAAGACGCCGTTTTTGTTCAGGAGAGAAAGGCTGCGATCAGCTGACAGGCTACTTCGCAACAAAATGACATTACAGGGCTGTTAATATTTCCAGTCAATTACATTTACAAGCTTCCCTGAATCGAAGCCTCTTTCGAGGGCCGCCTGAAAGCGAAACGTTTCAATACAGATGTGTTAATGATTTATTAGATGGTTTAGGAAAAAGGGGTGTTTCCTCAAGACAAAGGTGTCTGATCATCTGCAGCCAGAGCAAGGCCTAGTAAACCGCTCACTATTTTAACACAATGTCATCAGCAAAGCACCATTGAGACGTGGTCACTGCTATAAAAATACAGAATTCTGCCTTAGCATGTTAGTATTTCCAGCGCTTTGGCCACTGACAAATACATCTGAATAGGACTTCACAACTATCAGCACCCCACAAAAACCGCAGCAAATCCGCACTATCATCGATACGCCAAAAATGCAAAGAGTACAGGCGAATTCGAAATATAATATTTAACATAAATAAAATGAAGTCTCTGCCGCAAGTAGGCCGGATTAAGCAAACATACATGTATTTGTAGTATGCTAACCCTGGAGATGGGAGAGCCTCGGTAGAAAGAAGACAGCGCTAGGGAGACACCGTCTACGCTTTCGGTTCGTGCCCAAGGGCCCGGGCTAGTACCGTACGGTGCACTGGAGCTTTACGTGTGGCAAATTTGTCGCGTTAACACCAGGGATTCGGGACGCAAGACAAACCGAACAAAGCGAGGCCTTTTCAATCCAGAGGCGAGGAGCCGCGGCGTTAACTACCCCCATACTGCGCCCTAAACTGTAAGTGAGGAATGGTGATTATTATGGGATTACCACGAACGACTTACCTAAAAATCAGCCTCTGTCCAAAACCCTTTCTATGGAAACATTTCTTACCTCTTTCTCCGTTGTGCCTCTCCGGCTGCACCGGACGCGGCCTCGACACTCGCCTTGGTCTTCTGCTGGTCGCTCTGACGGAGTTCATTTGCGGATTTGGTTATTTAAAATTAAACGCAAACCCAGCCCTCCTGGTGTGACCGATAATCTTAACATGCAAATGTAAACTCAGCAGACTTCCTGGTATAAAGCACTACGGCGCTGGCAAGGACGAGTTACGTTTTTTGGGTGTTATTTACGTTTTTCTCGCTGCTCCCCCTTTCTTAGCCTCCCTCAGCTCCGTTTATCTCTTGCAGGAGGAGCCATTTACTCACAGAGACACGGCAAGGGGAAAAAAATCACAAGGCAAGAACATCCACCAATCGCTTACTACGTTTCATCGCTTTGGCTTGCAGCTGCAAATAGAAATGTTTTTCTAAAATGCTTCCCTTCGATCGGTCCAACCTTAGTATCAGAGTACACATCACTTGGCTAACTCGGAAAAAGGGCCAGAACGTGTTTCCTACCAAGATCCGGGATCGAGATCGAGATCGGGATGTATGGCCGACTCGTCACTGAATGTGCCGCCCTCTATCTTCTCCGGTTCCCAGGATTCAATGGCACACACTGTATGAAATGCCTATATAACCTGGGGTGAATCTGTCTGTAAATGAGTGTGAAAGTTAATATCAGCACGACATTGTGTTGTAAAAGCAGAATGTATAATGATTCATATTTAATTTAAAATTGCATATAACAGGTTGACACAGCTACTCGGTCTCAGTCTCAGCGCTCTGTGTGTTCCCTCCCTAACATCGTTCAGGTAAAATTCTGACTGCATCAACAATCCCAAGCGCATGTACTGTAAGTGGTTACTGAAAATGAATTACAGCATATACAACTTCTATATATAGTTCATGGCCACTGGAATTAATTTGAGGCTACATCAGCCGTAGATCTATTGGCATTACAGTAACACATAAAGTAATAGTATTTCCTTCCAAAAGAACTGATTACTTGCTTAATAGTAAAATTTAAAATGTTTAAGGAAATGCAGCTCTTTACTATATCACTGGATTTCCTTAAAGCATGTGACAAACATGGAGTGTAGCATGGACATAAATTATCAAGAAATATAAATAAAAACCGACTAATTTACCCCCCCCCCCCCCCCCCCCCCCACCCACAAAAAACCACGTTAATCTGGGTTAGAAAAAAATTTAAAACAAAAGTATATCAATCTATTTTTAAAAAAAAAAAACTAAAAAACA
>JAABNY020003312.1:0-16457 GCA_015164015.2 Brevimyrus niger
ACTTCTCGCGGGCCGGTCAAGGATATCTAGAGGGCCGGATATGGCCCGGGGGCCGTAAAATGCCCAGGTCTGATCTAAACTAAGCGATCGGGGGAGAAGGGTCTTAGACAGGGAGGTGACCAAGAACCCAATGGTCACTCTGTCAGAGCTCCAGAGGTCCTCTGTGGAGAGAGGAGAACCTTCTGGAAGGGCAACCATCTCTGCAGCAATCCACCAATCAGGCCTGTATGGTAGAGTGGCCAGACGGAAGCCGCTCCTTAGTAAAAGGCACATGGCAGCCCGCCTGGAGTTTGTCAAAAGGCACCTAAAGGGCACTCAGATCATGAGAGACAAAATTCTCTGGTCTGATGAGACAAAGACTGAACTCTTTGGTGTGAATGCCAAGTGTCACATTTGGAGGAAACCAGGCACCGCATCACCAGGCCAATACCATCCCTACAGTGAAGCATGGTTGTGGCAGCATCATGCTGTGGGGATGTTTTTCAGTGGCAGAAGCTGGGAGACTAGTCAGAGTCGAGGGAAAGACGACTGCAGCAATATACAGAGATCTCCTGGATGAAAACTTGCTCCAAAGCGCTCTTGACCTCAGATTGGGGTGACGGTTAATTTTTCAGCAGGACAATGACCCTAAGCACACAGCCAAGATATCAAAGGAGTGACTTCAGGACAACTCTGTGAATGTCGTTGAGTGGCCCAGCTAGAGCCCAGACTGGATTTTGATTCTGGAATCTGAAAGCTGCAGAGTAATGGGCCGAACTGCCCAAGCTTGCGATTTCTCAATTTTTTTATTTTTTTATTTTGAATAAATTTGCAAAAATCTCAAGTAGACTTTTTTCACATTGTCATTATGGGGTTTTGTGTGTTTAGAATTTTGAGTAGGAAAATGAATCCATTTTAGAATAAGGCTGTAACATGTGGAAAAAGTGATGGGCTGTGAATACTTTCCACATGCACTGTATATGGTAACTAAATGACATCTTGCTCCGCCCATATCTCACCCTGCCCCATCCCGCAAATTGCAGCAAGGTGGACTTGTGCTTGCCCAGCAAGAATAAATGGACACGCTCGTGCGTGAAATTAAAGTGTCTACCATCTACCAGTAGTGCACCATCTACAGGAGCACTACTGTTCCACCTAAGCCTTTCAAGGTGAACCAGAGAGCGTGTCCCCATTTTCTGGAATCACCAGATCATTCACATAGGCCAGAAAGTGGTATAATGATATCAGTCGACAAGGAAAGCAGAAGCTCGCTGCTGAAGGAGCACAGCGGCCAGGAATGCAGTTCGCAAAATATAAATAAAAGTGCACCCTTTGTTCAAACAAAACACAACATACCATTTTATGATACTTTAAAATGTTAAAATAATTGGCAATAGGGCTGTTATTTTTCTAAATCTCACAATTTAGATTCTTTACCAGGCTACAGAAGATTCAGCTTTCCTACCAGCAGATCCTTACTTGCCCAGGTGCTATAGGCATGCACTACTATGTTGGCATGGGCACGTGTAGTTCAACAGCACTCTTTCTAAAATCCTATAATGTGACCTCGTGTATGTTCAGCAGACATCCATCACGCATGGCAATGTTATGCAACACACAACATGCCACAAAGAATTCTGTGACCTTCTGGGGGCTGTAATGTTCCACCTGATGTATCTAAATATCTGAAACGCATTTTTGGCCATCCAGTTTCAGTATGTGCTTAATCCTGATAACAAACTTGAAAGATTGTTTAATGATACAGTAATGATACTCAATATATATTGTTTTCCTTTTGGCGTTTCCCTAAATAATACGATTACTGAAAAGACCAGTTGTACTCTATAATAAATAATAAAATGAAATAAAATAGTGCACCTCGAGGATGTAACCTGTGTCCGTATCGAAGCACTGCTTAAATACCACGCGCCACTGCCTTTAGACGTGGTTTTTGTTGGTTAAAAGGGCTATGTCATTTTGCTGCCTTAAAAAAACAACACGCCAACAATGCGCCCAACCACGCCTCATTTAAAAAACACCACTCCTACAAGTGGAAAATGTGGACAGATTCATTAGCTATTTTGACGACATGCGTACATGGCGTACAATGACCCGGCAGGAAACTAGCGAAACTAATTTGTGTCGCACTTTGTGCAGGTGGGAAATAGAGCTCATTGAATGACTGTTTATCTGAGGATTCTACCCTGGAGTTTATGTATCTGGCACCTGTGGAGGATGGGAACTGATCCCTGATTGGTCCAAACCCCTTAAATCTCACTTTTGTGTGGGTCCTGCAGGAGGATGGATGAATAATAAATGCTTGTGTGCATAGTAGAAACGGGTGTCTGACAGTATTTCCATTATTGTTACTAGTGTATGTAATTGTGAGGGTTTTGTGACTGGGACGGTGTACATTGTACTTTTATAAAGAGAGAGTGAGGAGAGATGATGTTTAAATGCATAAGGCCAAACACATGAAACTTAGACATTGACTATTTTTGAGTTTATATTCATAGCTATAACTGAATGTGTGAATGTGGGATCAGGGTGGGGAATTTGTGCACAACTAATGTATAGTAACATTTGCTTCCTGATTTCAGGATATTTCATCCCAATTACAGTAGCTTCTTTGGGAATGTGTGCATGTATTTTTGCCAAAGTATTTCTGCGCTCATTCAGACATTTCTGTAAGTATTTCATATTGAAATGCAATAATGCAGTAATTTTGCACAGACACAAAAATGATCAGTATTCATTATTTTCCCACCAGTCTTCTACTTATCTGCTTGTCTGCCTTTAACTGGCTTTCAGTAGAGATTTATTATATCTTTTTAATCATATGATTTTATGATTTTGTTTTTTTCAAGTGTTTCTTTTAACAATTTGTTCTTTTAGGACGTTCATGTTCATGTTTAGGAAGTAACATGAGCTGACTCTTTCTGTCACAATCGCTGTGCTTGTTATGTATTTTATTCACAGTAAAAGAATTCTATTGTACACAGTAACACAAACAGCCAGTTTTTCATCCAGTTTTATTCTGAGTATCTGCTTGGGATTTTGGTTGGTCCACATTCGAAAGAACTTGTTTGGGTTACATTAGTGACTCTGTGTGTGAGCGCCCTCTGAAGGTTAGATACCTTCCCATCATTTCTGTGCTTCTTGAGATAGACTTTGAGTCACTGTGAATATTTAATATGGATGAATGTCAAATTTACTGGTGCAAACTCTCTGTACATCACTGATAAACTGAATGGCCCAGTGTCCCACTGCACACAGCTCAGGGGGTGTCCAAGGAGGATCAGAACTGTTATGCATGGAGCTAAATGGAGAGGGTGTGTGGGGGGGCTGCTTATTAGGACCTTAATATTAATATGTTGATATTTCCACTTGCTTTAAAATCCCAACTCTAGGATTTTTAGCAAAGAATGAAAAGAGGGAAAATATTTAATAAAGGCCAGTTTTTATATGTATTTAATCTCTTGTTTTTAACATTTTGATGTTTTTTAGATCTGGCCCAGAAAATCCTTTTGGGGATTTTTATCACACTTCACCTAGTATTAAGTTTCCTGTATCTAAGTGTGATTCTGGAACATGACAAAGGTAAGAAAAACTGGTTTCAATTTAGTTTAAGGTCTGCTCCTTAACCATTAATAAACTGTTACTAATCATTTGATAATATGTTAGTAAATAAGAAGATTCACTTACAATCAGATTCAGATGTATTGCATCTCTGAAGATGGCGCCCCCTCATGGTGACACACTACGAGCTGCTCTCCTGCTCCGTACTCTGTGTGTCACTGTTTTGTATTTGTGTTTTACTAGCTGTTTTGTTACAACCAGGAACAAGATATTATTGCAACGCATTTCTAAATTTGTGAATGAATTTATTTATGCATTAATATGTTATCAAATAATTAGTAATGATTAGTTTATCAATGATCAAGGAACAGACGGTAAAAATGTTCTTTAAAGTCATACCTTTTGTGAAGTTCTACAAAGCACATACGATTCAAATGATGGAGTGGTTTTGTTATGAATGCTTCTTCATGTGTTTACTGATGTTACAGGAACCGCAATTTGTTGCTATCATTAATAACCTCTGTTGTTCTGTAACCCTGACCATAGGACGACCTGAAAAAATGTGTGAGTTTGTATTCCTCTATATCCTGACTGTCACAAACAATGATGACTGGAATCGGGATGAACACTGTGGTACAAACCAGTTTTTTTGACACTTTTTTAAGCTCAAAGTCACAGATCTGTTCGTATGTCTGAAATGCTCTTGTAAAATCGAAGACCTATAAATGTATTTTTTCGTATTTAATGCAGTTTTGTATTTAAATGAAAATTTTTAATTAAATAAAATTAGCATTTTAATGTTTAAATAATGAAAAAAACAAAGAAAAAATGTATGGTTTTTTAAATGTATATGTATTTGTGTAACTAATGCTTTTCGCTCTACCTTTCAGTCAAACCCCGTAAATATGTATATTTCTTAGGGGCTTTTGGTCTCCCTCTCCTGAATTCTGTTGCCCTGGCTGTAGTATTAAAGCTCAAAGCAGGTAAATACAGTAGAACTTTGAGATGTTTCCCCTGCAGTTTAGTGTTACTGTGTAAACTTAAGGATGAAGCTAAATTGCACAAACTCTTTAGGAAAGACAGACTGTATGGGTCCCCATGGTTTAATCTCTGTCACTTACTGCTCATTTACTGACCTCAGCTCTCAGTGATTTTTGTGATCATGTCATTTCAGACACAGGAAAACAGCCATTGGATCTGCGGATGACTCTTCTGATTTCTGGGTCTGTCTTCCTCTTTGGCTGGTTTGTTGCACAGATGTCTGCATACTGTAAGTATAACAGCAAACGACGCACTTACAGTACCTTTAGAATTAAGTGATCAGTGTTGACATAAAAAAAATCAGAGGAGAGCATGAACGCAGTCCTCCACTACCAGAAATTATGCAGTGGAGTTTCCCACATAGGGCAATGGCTGGGCCTCACCCTGGGTAAGCCACCTTTGTGATCATGGTATCTATTAGGCCAGGTAGGTACTGTAAGTACCTGAAGTACTTACTGTATATATTTGTACTAGGACTTTTCAAGTGTGCTGGCAGCTTTCCAGTCATTGTCTATTGTACAATATATATTTTTACCCAGATGAAATCACCATTTGTAACTGAATTATGCTGTTTAATCACCACGTCGTATGGCTCAGGATAACACTGCTGCTTTAATTCTTTTGAGCTTTTTTGGTTTGCCTTTATGATGCTGTTACAGTGGTGTAGGACTGTAATGGCCTCCTGGCCAGTAGGGGGCACTGATGCTGTAATGGGGAGCTCTGACTGTTACAAAGGGAGATGATATAAACACATCCCCAGTGATACAGCACATGTGTCTATGTAACACAAAAGGGTGAAGCTCTCATCATTGTATGATAATTATATAAATGCTAGTACTTATTATTCAGTATTATAACATTAACAAACACATTGATGTATTACCATTTAGAGCTCCAAAACAGTTAATTGTATCACTGTTCTTTTTATTTATAGATTTGTCCAGAAAAGGAATGTGAGTAGAGCCCAAGCCAGGGGGTGTGAGATGCCATTGTTACCCACTGTGTTGTCTGATTGTTGGATTCACTGATAGACTGTGTGGCACCTTCAGAGGCGGACATTTCAGCTCCAGAAAGTAAAAATCCAAACCAGGATTTAGTTCCAACCAACCAGTTAAGTATAAAGAGTCACAATCACAGAGCACTTGGCTGAAACAAAATCCTGGTTTGGATTTTTACTTTCTGGACCTAAAATGTCCGCCTCTGAGTGTGTTTGTCAGAAATTAAATTATATATATTGTTATGTGTGAATGTAGAGGGGAAAAGTGAACAACAACTGGTCATGCAAAGAAATTTAAGATATTTACTTTCTGTTTTGCAATACTGACAGATTTTCATTCACTTTTAATCTGAAGGACTTCCATACAATTGATGCTTTTGCTCTTTATTTGTATCCCCATCTGCTATGCGGCATCTTCCTTCCACCATATCGCAGAGTAATCAAGAAGGAAAGTTTGAATCGATGCTTTTTAACAATTGAGTAATCAAGTATAATCGAGAAATGGTGACAGCTTTAAACTGTATTATCTTCTCCTTAGAATGAAAGAAGCATTCACCCAGATCAGAGATCCTGAGCCAGAACAGGTAGGTACCTGAGATACATCTGCCCCTCTGGCTGCTGTCCTGGGGCCTGTTTCTCTACGCTGCCCCATCCTCCCATAGAGGCCTCTGCTGGGCCCCCACCTCCTGTAGCACTGATGCCAGGTCAGTGTCCTGCTCCTGTCGCTGCCTCCAGTCCGACACCAAGACAGCCTGCATCTCAGGGCAGGTGATGCCTCTCCCTGGGACGCTGATACACAGACCTCCCCCTCTAGGAGGAGCTGCCAGTCCTGGATCTGGACTGTCTCTGCACTCACAGTAGAGGTGCCCATCTGTAGCACAAGACATGCTACAGAAGGCCTCCTGGCACTGCAGAGACCAGACATACTACCTGTCCCTTGGCAGAAGCTGGAACAGGGGGGTGGTCGTACAGACAAAAACCCCCAGAAACATCCAGTTTCAGCTTCAGACCAAGTCCCCCCTCCCTAACAGACTGTCCCCCCTCCCAGGTGCTGCCAAGGTGGCAAATCTGGTGAGAGCTGCCCCCCCCCAACTCAGCAGGGGCCCCAGACCACGTTCAGATGGGGACTCTAGGGAAAGGGCTTTGAGTGGCACTTCAGATATCGAGCTTTTCCAGCCGCACAGAAACCGGTCTGATTATGATGGAGAGACACAGCTGAGGTTTACAGGCCCAAGACCAGAATGTTGAGCATAGAGAGCATGAAGGCTGTTTTGGTGACTGTAAGAAACATACAGTGACCCCTGCTGATCAGACCATTGTTCCCCCCCTCATTGGGCTCCTTGACCGACCCGGAGAAGCCCGAGCTGATCCAGGATCGGCTGTGGCTCCTGCAACACGCTGACGAGTGCCAACAGCTCAAGCAGAGCTACAAGGAATCGTGGTCGTGCTCCAGGCCCCAGTGCCGCACCATGAGGAGGGTCCTGAAGCACATGGATACCTGCCAGGCTGGCATGTCCTGCCAGGGTGAGTGCAGGACCACACTTCCATTACACTACTCTGTATGGATTCAGGCTGGAGGAGGATTACTTTTCCTTTGGCTCTCGCATTCACCTTTGCTCCAGTGCCAGGTATTTTTCTGTCACCTAACAGCCTGAATCCATCTTTCTACCCTTGCAGTGAAGCACTGCGCTTCTTCCTGCCAGATCATCTCACACTGGGAGAACTGCACACAGGATGATTGTCCCATTTGCTTGCCACTGCAAAACGAGGGCTACTTGTGGCGCTACAACGTAAGTCCCCTACGCAGCCATAACCTCATTAAGTGACCATAAGTAACCAAACAAAATACAATTTTTTGATTGCAGTCACAGATTATTATAAAACCGAATTTCCCCTTGTGGAAACCAACAAAATGCTCCCCACAACGTCAAAATAACAGGTTTTTATCACATTGTGGGGACATTTGGTCACACAGGCAGGACTTCCAGTGCCTGATGGAAGGCAGCCCTGCCATAAGTTCCCTACAGGGGACGCAGTAGTTCTCTCTAACCAGCCTCCTGGGAAAGCACTCCCCCCAAGCCCCTACCCCACTGGCATCAGCTAAAGAGCCAATCTCCCTGTCCCTCAGTAACAACTGGAACAGAGGGGCGGTCATGCAGGCAAAGCCCCCCAGGTATCACCTGTAATAGGAGGCTCTCACTGCATAAAGTGGCACTTCTCCAGGTAGAGCTTCAGACTGCTGCCATCACCCTCCCCAGCACAGTCGCAGGAGTCCAAAGAGGCACCGTATACCAGAATGTCATCCAGGGAGACCAGACACTCCTGCCTGGAGAAACCCACCAGCACCATGTCCATCAGCCTGGTGAAGGTGGCAGGTTGCATCACCCAGTTTGGGGAGCAGCAGTGCAGGACCCCTGCATCCTAGGGTTAGACTCCCTCAGGGCTACAGGCTGCTGGATAGACCTAGACTGCGGGACTCTAAGCTTCTGGGGAGGGCCTGCATTCACCCTGGCACCTTTGCTTGCCTGTGCTTAGAATGGGTACAGCACCGTCTACGAGGACCCTGAACCATGGCCCCCCATGGGGCATTCCCTAATGTGACCCGTGCAGCAGGTGCGTCCTCTCACCTGTGGGGGGAGCAGCCCAGTCTCTCCACTGCCAGCCCCAGGGTGGCTCTGGCTGAACATGGGCCAGCTGCTTAGGGGTGAGAGCCCTGATGAGCTGGTCCTTGGCAGCTCACTCTGTATGGCGGGGGGCAGCTGTGCATAGGCCACCGCACCAGGTTCTCTGTATCGTTAGCTGATGCCCAAAGAGGCTCACCCAGCTGTCTATGGCGACCCCCAAGGTCACTCTTCGGGAGATCCGGTCAAACACACTGCCAAAACCGGCTTCTCTGCACCCCCACCAGTGCAGTATAGCTGTGTCTGTCCCCAGGGCTGAGCAGCGGGAGGCAGGACAGCGTCGTCTGTGAGGCACATGACCAGCTGCTGGGCCTTTTTCCTACCCTGACCCCCCATGAGGTAAAACTGAGTTTTCATGGACGCTGCAGCTGAGGCAATGTGGGAGGCTTTGTGAGGGGGGGATGATAGGCAGAGTTAAACCAGCTCCCCCAGGCCCCCTGCTCATGCCCTCCCCCTCGCCTATGGAAAATGCTGCAGGTGCTGCCGCAGCTCTTCCTCTCCCTCACCCTTGTCTCGCAAACGTGCTCCATGCTCCCATAAGGCTCCACAGCAGCACCACTGGGAAACTTTCCAAAACTCTGCGACTAAAGCTTCCATCCATGCGGTGGGGAGGACTTACGCATGTCATTCATAGCCAAAATTGCCTCTCTTTGCATCCAGGTCAGCCCCTTCCCCCTGCTCAAACCCTGGCAACACATAGCCTAATACACGAGCCTTCTTGTGATTGGCAGGGAGCAGGGTGACTGACTACTGCATTCGATGCTTCAGCACTATTAAGGAATGTGATCTTTCCCACGTGTTACACTGTCATGGTCGTTATATCTGTCAAAGCAAGCTAATGTCCTACATTGTGCATGCAGGAAAGTTGTATTTCACATATATTTTGATTGGGCTTAAGTTTGTTTCTTACATTAAAACTACTCATAAGCTGAATGGTAAATACCATGCTCAAGGCAATGAAATTACTTGTTTGACTGAACATGTCAAAATTTATCAACAGATGTTTTCACTGTTTTTGGGATCACATGGTAATCAGGAGATGGCAGAATGGTCATCTATATTTGAATCAATGCCAGTGGAGGTAAGAAAATGTATTATTCTGGATTGTTTTACTGTACACCATGCCCTTCATCTTTAAACACTGGCAGCGGCCATTTTTAAATAGTGTGTCTCACATGGTTCCCTGCAGTTTTATTCTCTTTGTTCTTACGCTAGTCCTCAGAAATATGGTGTGGATGCTGCTTCCTTTCTCAATTATGGCCAGCAAGGCATGTAAGGGCATACTGTAAGTGAGCATGTAAATAGAAAGTCAATCTGGGAATGAATGTATAGGCCTACAGTGAATGTCTAGTTTAGTGATGGGAGTTCTGGCTATTTGTAGTAAACCAGATCGTTTGGCTAAGCTCAGAAATAAAAGACGGCTCCCAAATGGCTCTCTGTTTAGTATCATTTCTGGCGCTTATAATTCAATCAAATAAAGCAATATTTTGACCTATGATCAGGATATGTGCAGGTATGTTTTTTAAATTATTAAATATATTTATTCATTTATAATGTATTCATACCATGCAACTGAACGGGGCAACTATAGCTTGCTGCAGCTTTTTGGAAACGCAGCCCAGAATGACAATGAGAGACCTGAAGGAGTGAACGGGTTGGTGAGAGAGTTGATGAATGAAAGCATCTCTCTATTCTTTCAAGTCACTCATTCTTTTTCTCACTGAGAGACTCAATGGAGTGAACGAGTTGGAGAGCAAGTCAGAGAATGGCAGACTCAGATTGGCTATTGAACAACACAATGCTGCATTTGGATTTGAGAGATGCAATATTTTCAGAATTTAAAATAATTTTAACCAAGTTTTGTTATGGTTTGGACTACTGTGACAGCCAAATCCATGTTAGGAGGGACAATTTGAGCTAGGAAGGGATTTGTAAACAAACATTTCAACTGAAACAGGTGTCACTGTCAATTTCCATTCCTGGAGGGCCAGGGCCCTGCGCATTTTAGTTCTTTCCCTGTTCCACCACAAATGGTTTAATTCAAGAGCTGTGTGGGAATTAGCACAAGGAGTTGAATCAGGTGTGTTAAATGAGTGGAAATCCAAAAAGGTGCAGGGCTCCAAGACTAGAGTTTGATACCTCTTAATTAAGAGGACCTGGATTTCCCTTAAGCACGGAGTTCTTCCTGGGTGCTGATTGGTCAGCCTTCTATAATCATACACGTGCCACTATTGTTAATGTGAAACAGCTGGATGAGTTGTTCAATCAAGGAAACAAACCAGTCAAAGCGCAAGGAAAACAATTATTTAGCCAAGCACAGGAGCCTTTCAATTTTAATGTAATTTGTAAAACCTGAAGTAGCTTAAAATGACCCTCGTGACATGCATTAGGTGGTCTCCCTAGTTTGTACTCCTATATTGGTCTCCTAGTTTGTGTTGAGTTGTGTGATGAGTGCTTTTAACAAACACAAGTAGCTATGGTACAATGATGAGAGACTTTGACTACAGTTCAGTTACAAATGTTATTTTTCTCACATGACTTATTGGTGGTATTTAGTTTATTTCTTAGCACTAGCACCATTTTTTAAATAGGAAGTGCCACTGAACAAGCACTATGAATATTATAGGAAATCTGAAATCTGATTCAGGAATAGAATGTGAATTGGGTACATTAGATATTTCATGTAATAATGTGCAGTGATGTCATCATTTAAACTTCGATATAGAAGAGCACTAATAATATAGCTAGGTTTTATCTTTATCATAAAATACCGCAATGCTGTTGCACCCCTAATGGATCCTCACTTTGGATCCATGGACACTGTTACTTGTAAGTTTAACAGTGTATTTCTACTAAACAAGGAGGCTGGCTTCTTAGAAATGTCTTCATGCAATGAAGATTAAGTAAGATTAAGTATCAAAGATGATATACTTGTTGATGTGAACAGTTCTTTATTTTTTAGTTACTTGTTTAATTAAAACTAGTTATGCAGACATAAAGGTAAACCACTTAATAGTTCCTACTTTACTACTTTGACAAAACCTGTTAATATAAAATGTATCAGCTGATAGTTGCACCTTTGCAGGGATCACATGACAAACAGGAGATGGAGGCATCATCACCTGCTGTTTCCAATGAACCAAAGATTGAGGAGGTAAATATGCACTATAAGGCAGTTACACATGTTTAATTATAAAAACGTATGCAGGAATTGACATACTGTAACTGGTACACAAGTATGCATTCACCTTTAAAAGCGATACATGCAGAAATTGATTAATGTAACAGTGCAAATACGTATGTATTTCATGGGCATTTGCACCAAAATGGCAGGAACTTGCCGTGCAACCTCTACAAAATTAAGTACGAATTGGCATATAAAGGTTAAAATGCACAATTTCTTGCGTACTTGCATACCAGTTATGTCAATCCCTGAACATATGTCAATTTAACACAACTATATTGTTAATTAGCCAGTTTTGGCCTGAGCTTCAGTAGGGATATTATAGTGTTTTTCTATAAGGAAAAGTAATTTATATGTGAGGTTTTGATCTTGCACCCAGGGTTTTAGAGAAAGTATCCAGACTCTCTCATTGTGACATCCAGTCGTTACATCCATGAATCCACACCTGGGACACACTTTTACTGACTTAATACATCTTGAGGTGTCACAAACATTACCATGGGTGGCATGGTGGTGCAGTGGTTAGCACTGTTGCTGCACACCTGTGGGACTGGGGTTCCATGTGTGTGGATTTTGCATGTTTATCCCATGTTGTTGTGTGGTTTCCTCTGGGTAATCTGCCCCCCCCCCTGTACAAACACCTGCCGAGGTTAATTGGAGTTATCAAATTGCCTGTAAGTACTGTACACATCATTATGTGTCAGTGACTGGTGTGTGAGTGTGCTTTGGGATGGGTTGGTGCCCCATCCTGGGTTGTTCCCTGCTTGGCACCTGCAGTTTCTGGTGTAGGCTTTGGACCCCCTGTGACCCTGAACAGGCATTCAATTCAATTTCTTTTGCCCTCTTTGTCTAGCAGGTCATATTTCCTTGCTTGTACAGCACTTTGGTCAGCTGTTATTGTTGTTTTTAAAGTGATTTTATAAATAAATGTGAAAAGTAGTTTCAGAAATTGGATGAATAGGCAAACATTCCCTCGTAATTCAGCTTTGCCTTCTGCTGTTCACAGGTTACAGTGAAAGAAGCACTGAAATCTGAAGGTTCCTAATCAGAGTTTGCAGTTTTTAGATTGTTTATGTAAAAGATGTGGAAGCTTGAGACTGTAGACAAACTGGACAGATAATCTGTCATCTGTTACAGTTTATTTTATTTGAAATGAGCTTGAAAGATTTTTCAGGTTAGCAGAAACATTTTCATGTAGCAAATGTATCTGCTGAGACACTGGGAAGCACCAGTAACCCAGGATAACCTTCCAGGAAAAGGCTTTTGTAAATATGTTTACATTGTTAAAATGTACATTATAGCTATCTAATTATTTTGAATAAATCCTCACTGTCTTATTTGCCTGTGGCTCCTTTATTCTCATTCTGACACTTGATCCCTTTAATTACTCTGTTCTTCTCTTTGAATATTGATGGCAGGTCTTCACTCAGTAAGTGGAGCAAGCAATCAAGGAGGGGGCATCACTTTATGGGTCCTGCATTGTTTTTTGGGGGGGTTTTATGAATTTTAAATGACTATATAAATCTGGGAAGGGATGCATCCAAAGAAATTCAGGGTGTTCACTGTTGTGTTTAAAAGCATCTTAAGGTATTTGGTGCTGCCACACTGAGTATTTCTGTAAGGCTGTTGTCTCTTGACCTGAATGTCTTCTCTGTAATTGGAGTGATGCTCCCCCACGCCACCCAGCCCCACTGTAAAGGGGGGCTGGGTGGGTAAATCTGCTGAGACTTTTAGCAAGGAATGTGCCAAAATCTACACTTCATAAATCATACACTTCAGCGCAGAGTGAAGGGCAGGGTTCAGGGCCATGGACATTCAAAAGGGGGAAGTCCTGTATGTACAAAGGAGGAAGAGGAGAAGCTGGCAAATGCAATCAAAACCTTGACAAAAAGAGGATTTCCAATGAGAGAGACCAGGGACAGGTGTAACATGGGACAGCTGTAAAAGGACGAATTCCTCCAATCAGAAACAAGCTAGAGTGATTACACTCATCCAGCACATACTCAGTTAGACTGTCTTCTTGGCTCAACCTCCTAATTATTTTAGAAAAAATGGATACTCAATATCCATAATATGAATGACAAATAGACCATGTATCAATTTTGAGAATTTGATGAATTAATTGGGGAGGCTGTTTTAGACATATTACAACTGTCCCTGGCATGTGCTACAAATGTCCCTGTGCACAGGGACAGTTGTAACAGTGGAGTAACTAAATGTAAATTAATTTTGCGACCTGTACATATTTTATAAAACCACTTAAATATATTGTTCAAGTACCTGACATGCTAATGCTTGTAATATAGCAAATTGGCTATTCCAGTGTAAATCCATTTTGAAATAATCGAAAAATGCCCAGAAGTGTTACTAATAAAGGGAATACATACATACAACTATCCCTGGTCTATCCCTGTGTCACGTCTTCTATAAGCAAGAAATTTTATTTTTATTCTTGTGATGTCATAAGCAGACATCTTAAGGATAGCAGAAAGGTATTATATGTAGGCTAATTACACTGAGTTAACATTTCAATGTGCAATAGAAATCAAAAGTGTCCCACTTCACCAGGACTCTACTGTGGAACACATTGGATCTATGACGTCGCGGAACACTATGGCGTGGATCCGCATGTTTATCCACGAATACCTTGTTGCTGCCGCTGCGCTTTTATTGCAAGTCCTGGGTTTCTACATTGAGTTTACCTTTGATAATTGTCATGAATAACAGAATGCCTGATTTCAGTTCATTTTAAAGTTATGTTTAGTTTAGAGAAAGGTTAAGTAGTGTGTACTCAATTTTAGTAGTAGTAATAATTGTAATAAATAAAATTATTATAAATAATATATAGCAATCTCTGTATCCTTTTCGTGATTTTTTTCTACCCTCGTTCAGAGGAAGATTGCACCTAAAAACTACCACGCTTCACCTAACGTTCTGTTAACTTAGCAACATAATTACAGGGTACACTGTGCTTACTGCTCTTACTTTATATTACACACGCAGCCTCCGTTTTTACTGTCAAGACATGCAACTGGGAAAATGGTTGGAATAATTAATATTTAGATTTTTTCATATCAAGGATATGGGGGTAACATGTAGCTCAGTGGGCTAAGCCTGAGTGTAATCCCCAGGTCGCCACTTCAAACCCCGTATCACAGAAAGCATCCTCTTCTATAGAACTTATTGGATGTGATTTATTGGATTGACAGGGAATTATCTCAATATCCAACAATAATTTATAATACTACAATGAGAAAGCTGAGAGAAACGTTAAAAAAAAACAATTTCCACACCAGAATCAATAAAGTAATAATAATTATTATGTAGCCTATACATTGAAACAATAGCGAAAAGTGTCCGTTATGCCATTTTGTGATTTTATGGTATATTAGAATAACTACCAACAGATTTTTAAAATGCCTATTTTTGCTGAGAACCGCTTATCGCGCGCCTGAAAAACTAGCGCCACTACGAAACCGAGAACAAACTGGATGGGTGGCGCGGGCGACGCCTTGGTACACTCCTACTCTGGACATTTCTTTTGAAAATGCATGTTAATAATAAAATGTTCTATTCAGAAAAGTTAGAAAAGAACATAAAGTTGGCCAGTTTAAACCAGCAAGCACTCACGTTATTTTTGTTTACTCTCGTTCAGAGATCGCACGTTAAAGGACTGCATAATAAAGGATGCTACATGTACGTGTACTACATAGAGCGGGAAAAGCTGTGTAGGCTGTAATTAAATTATGTCGATCAGTTAATATTAGGTAAATCGCGGTAGTTTTCATGTGTGCTCTGTCGCTCTTCTTACAATTGTCACAAAATATACAGGAGTTATTGTAGTAATAATAAATAATTATTTAATCCAATTAATTAATCAATAAAGTATTTGGTCAATCGTAATTTCTTAACCATCGTCTAAACTAAGTCAAATTGATAATGAATTTAACTCAAACATTCTATTGTGGATGGCCATTATAATCGACTCCCAATATTCGTCCTGCCATAGTGTATCTAACCTAAGTGTTTCTAACGTTTAAGGGGCTCTCCATGCCGCAGCAGTTCTGCGCGGCAGTAACGAACACGTTAAGCAGCCGTTGGGTTCGGGACCTGGGAGGGTCTCACTTTTTATATTACTGTGGTATCAAAATATGTCAGTCATGAGAAATTAAGAGTCTGGCATGACTTTTCAGGCTTTACTAGTAAAATGGACAATTTTGGAGAAACAAAAATATAGGAAATAATAGGAATATGTATATTCGTTAAACAATGGTACTCATAACTAAATCATTTTACAACAAAACAGCAACAATCTCTTAAAGTCAGTGTGTTTATCAGATATCTTGTGTTTCATATGAGACAAGCGTGGTCTAAAGGGATTATTTACAGTTGCAGAAAAATATGACCTCAAACATACCATATTTCTCAATACAGCCATTGTAATGCTATAGAGATTGAGTGGAAAATTACATAACAATGGTACAGTGAAAGTTGTCCAGATTTGGTGGAGATATAGCCTAGGCACGTGCCTTTCAGGAGGTACCAGAGATGTTTGTGCCTTATGGGAGAATCCTGAGAAATGAGCTGTCAAACCTGGACCATATATGCCAATGCATATACTGCAGACCCATGGATTTCAATGTGGATTTTCTTTTAAATGCTACAGTAAAAGTTGCCCAGATTTGGTGGAGATATATCCTAGGCACTTGCCTTTCAGGTGGTAGCAGAGGTGTTTGTGCCTTATGGGAGAATCCCGAGAAATGAGCTGTCAAACCTTGGTCATAACATAGAAATATATGGATATCAAAGTGCATTCTTTTAAATGGTATATTAAATTTGAGCAGATTTGTTTAGGAAATAGCCTTAAACATTGCCTTATGCCATATGACTTGTTCATACATTATGGGAAAGTAAGACAATAATTGCATTTAAGTATATACTGTACTTTGTACAAACGAGTACGCACCCTTTTCCTATGCGCGATCGCTTGCAGCCT
>JAABNY020003313.1:0-16447 GCA_015164015.2 Brevimyrus niger
CAGGGAGAACATGCAAACTCCACACACATGTAACCCAGGCGGAGACTCGAACCCAGGTCCCAGAGGTGTGAGGCAACTGCTAACCACTGCACCACCATGCCGCCCCTCATTATGGATATTATTTACTGCAATTATGCCTACTTTGAAACAACACTTTGTTTTTTAGAAATCTATATTGTAGAAATCTACATGTTTCAACATATTTCACTGTTGCAGTTAATGCAACAAAAATAATTTTCTACATTTTAACAGTTATTGAGGTAAACATTTTATGCCAGTCAGTAGCAGAAAACAAGTGGTTTACTACTGTGGTTGTAGATGTGAAATATTGTGTCCTGCATGGAGAAATTCAACTTTTGCTCAGAGAGGGCAAGTTGAGTAATAACTGTATGTGCCCTTCTGCACAACCTGTGTCAACAATGGAACATTCCGCAGCTGGAGGAAAATGGTGAGGTTGCTGCTGGCAGTGATGACGACGACGCGTGATGATCAAGATTAAGTGCATGAAACTGGACTGGCATACAGAAGGCAGTTTGTGAATACACACTTTAGGTAAACGATGACAAATGAACACGGATCAGTCAGGACAAAGTGTTTTACATTAGTTAATTTTTCATTCAATTTCTTTCATTTTCTGGATTTTGAGCGTGTAATATTCTGACTTTAAATTGAGAAGTCTCTTTTCCCTCTAGAACTTGTTTTTGTTTTTTTAAGGCCACCATCTCCAGTCTCAACTTTTATCTCCTTAGGGAGGAGAAGCCAGTGGCACCACCAGAAGGGAGGAAGAGGAGCAGCTAGCGGAGGATGGGGAGGAGTAGAAGGAAGAGGGAGAGTAGGAGAAGGATCTCCATGTAAATGAGTGAAACATCATTAACATTTATAATTGTGTGTGTGTGTGTGTGTGTGTGTGTGTGTGTGGAGGAGGTTAATTAAAGATCACAATTAAATACACTTTTGTTACGACTACAGTTATTACAGAAACATACTCATCCATCTCAAAAACAAACTACATTGTAGGATCAATGCATTACTCCTGCCCTTTGATGCTTGTATCCAACTCCAGGATATCATGCATCACTAAGGCAGTAGGTAACAGGGGTTTTGGTCCTGTGCATCCACATTAACAAATGCATAACCATTTACGAGAAGCACTTATAGATTATGCGCCAATAGCACATGATAGCCAGTGTAATTTAAAGAAACCAATGTTCTTTCACCTACAGTACCTGTCGCAGTAGTTGCTTTCCCGAAGGCTGCATTCTCAGCTCTTGACCAAGACTGCAGCAAAATGTATCTCACAGTCATCCGGAGACCATTTCATTTGCAGGAATGCCGCGATTATTTCTAAAGCAGGCTTCCCATGCTTCGCGTTTGCTTTTTGATGTTACACCAGTGCCAAACATTCCTTTGATAATACATTTACGCTCTAACACCAACTAGGAAAGAAGCAGTAACTGGTCCTGTGCCCACTTGGGTTTTGTACTTCTTCTACCCATGATGAATCCAAGGTGATGAATTTTGGCTCAGCCTAGGTAAATTCTATTTAGTTCATTAATTCCTGAGTTGCCAGACGTATTAACAGACGTTGCCATTCCTATTAACAGGTTGGCAAAATTTAGCTAAATAGACAGATAAGTGTTTTTCTCTGTAACTGACTTTTAAACATTGTTTTTTTATTACTGCAAACAAGTTTATTCAAGATTCTTTATTCGTCACATGTAGTTAAAGTTGGTATAGCATACAGTGAAATGTTTTTACCTGGCTGATAAAGTAGTCTCTGACTGTGCTTGACATATTAAAAAAAAGTGAGATAAGAAATAGGTACTCAACAGAGGCCAAGTATAAAAAAGAGAAAAAATTATATTATATTAGTGTAAAAAAGGAAGAAAAAAGGGAATAAGTACTAACAGAGTATAAGTATAAAATAGTAGGATAATTATATATATATATATTTATACATAAATACAGCTGCATTTGTGTGTAGTGTGTGTCCATCATGTTGTCCAGTTACGTGCTGTGTGTGTAGTTGTCCATCATGTTGTCCAGTTACGTGCTGTGTGTGTAGTTGTCCATCATGTTGTCCAGTTATGTGCTGTGTGTGTAGGTGTCCATCATGTTGTCCAGTTATGTGCTGTGTGTGTAGTTGTCCATCATGTTGTCCAGTTACAGTACGTGCTGTGTGTGTAGTTGTCCATCATGTTGTCCAGTTACGTGCTGTGTGTGTAGTTCTCCATCATGTTGCCCAGATATGTGCTGTGGTTGAGGAGTCTCACTGCTTGTGGGTAAAAACTCCTCCTAAACCGTTCCGTTCTTGTTTTCAAGCTACGGAGGCGTTTCTCTGACCTCAGTGGCCTGAACAGTTTATGGGAGGGATGGCTGGAGTCACTAGTGATCCTGATGGATCTGCACCTTTCAGTGTAGATGTCCTGTAGTGCTGGTAGAGGGGTTCTCATGGTGCTGTCTGCTGTGTGCTCTACCCTCTGAAGTGCTGGTAGAGGGGTTCTCATGGTGCGTTCTGCTGTGCGCTCTAACCTCTGCAGGGCCTTCCATTGCTGTACAGTGCAGTTCCCATACAGTACCACACCATGATGTTGTTGCACAGGATGCTCTCAATGACTCCAGTGTAGAATCTCCTCTGGATGTTTTCGGAGATCTTTAACCTCTTTAGACGCCTCAGGTGATAGAGGCGCTGTCTGCCCTTGGTGATGAGGAAATCCGTGTGTGCTTTCCAGGTGAGGTCCTCAGTGATGTGGACGCCGAGGTATTTAAAGTGGGAGACACTCTCCACAGGGGTTCCCTTGATCTGGATGGGGGTGTGAGTTTGCTCTCCTCTCTGTCTCCTGAAGTCAATCATCTCCTTTGTTTTACCACTTACATATTCTGCCATTTTATTTGTATTATTTTCTTTATCATTTGCCTTTTTTGCATTTGTGTTTCTTGATCTTTTTTTTTGTTGTTTTTGCAGTAGTCTTTTCACACTTGCTTGCTTATAGGATCCAACCTGTCATTCTTCAACTAATCATAGAAGTGGCTTCGACCAAGGTCATGAGGACTGACAACAGTCATAGGAACTGCGTCTTACTTTTAACTTAGGAATCGTCTCTTTTCCCAACTTAAAGTTTCTCTCAGCTACTTTGTGAAAAGGTTTTAGGGAAAAAATAACTCTTAGTTAAAATTTTCGATTGCGATTGCGATTTAGGAGTACTCTTAGTGGTTAGATAAAATGCTTTGTGAATACTTTTCCATTTGTATGTTGTGAATGGACTACAGTCAGATTCAATGCCTTCTCCCTGCAGCAATCCAAAACAGGCCAGATATCTGGTCTGCATGAACATTTATCACTCATTTCTTATTCCATGTTTAAGCAGTTCTTAGACTTGTTACTGATTCCTAATAATTGACTTGATTCAGCCCCAGGCTAAATAAAACGCTGTAACGATCGGGTGAGTAACGGGCAGACAACGGAGGCAGGGGAACTCAAGTTGAGGGTAACAAAGGGGTTTAATGACGAAAAGGGTACTCACACATGGAAACATCAATGACCGATCTGGGGAACACTAAAAGAGACACTGACTAAATACAAAACACAAGCTAGACTTAACAAGCAACAGGTGACTCCAATTAGGGCAAAACAGGAGGTAACAAAGTGGGTGTGGCACACAATCAGGATTGTTGGGAGCAGGACATTACAAACGCAGAGCCTTTTATTTTTATATTGGTGCTAAGCATGACTCAGTAATTTAGGTATATGTGCCGGTATCCTAACAGTCATTTATACAAATCCCAGGGTAGGTACAGCAATCCTATCTCTGTTGGTCCCTTGAGCAATTACTCCTTTATTTTATTTTTTTCATGTCTGTACCACTGATGGTTGGAATACCACCACCATTTTCCGTGTGTGGAGTTTGCATGCCGTTACATGTGCTTTGTGGGAATGCCTTTGGATGTCGCGGTGTCCTCCTGCAATCTGAAGACATGCAGTCTCTCAGCTGCCTACAGTGCATGCGGGATTGCTGTGGGCACATAAATCCCTGTGCTCTGCAATGCACTGGCACTTGGTCCACTGTGTATCACAGCCTTGTACCATATTCTGTCGGAAATAAGCTTTAACCCACCCACCCAGAAGCAGTTACAATAGGAACAGATGATTTCTATCATTATTATTATTAATATTTGCAATTTACATCCATACATGGATGGGGGTCTGGAACATAAACAGGAAGCTATGGGCACAAGGCAGGGAATAAACCAGGTTGGGGCCTATTTCAGGGCACAGACATTCTGGTAACACCAATTCGCTTCAGCACGTTTTGGAAAAAACAGAGCACCTGGACAAACACCTACATACTAACTCCATGCATACTACTGTTTGACTTGTGGCCCTTGCATTGCGGTTTTCTCGGATAAGCGCGCTTTGACCTTTGACCAAGCAGCATGTGAAGTGTGCTCTTCAGGATTCCTCCGGCTGGATCGGTTGCTCTCCGTGTGCATTGTGCGGTAACCTGACATTGAGCACTTTCTTATTGCTCTTGAATATCAGCACTGTGCAGTGCTTTTTCTAGGCTTAGCGCTGATAGCTTTCAGGAATGATGTTCTTTTGTTTCTTACCACTCTGCCAAAGTGTCAAGCAGAGATCTGGTCCTCCCATCACTGTGAGGGAAAGTTGCACCTCTTTCCCGGGCTGTTGTTCTGAAAGCTCTGTTTTTACTCAGGATGGCAGATGAAAGGGAGGCGTGTGGGTCTGAGGCTCAGACACCCTTTGAAGGATCTCCCTGGAGTTCACTTCTTAGGGACACAACTCAGTACATCAGACACAATAACGCTTGATCTTGCAAGAGGAAAATCCTTAAAAGAAGTGGCAGAAAAGACCCTGGAGGGGGTGGAGGACAAGGGTTTTTCTTTCCAGCTTCTCGCATTTTGTCTGACTGGGGATCTATGCAGTGGAGGTTTTGACGAACATTTAAGAACATGCCCTGCCAGTGAGTAAATTGAAGGTCTGATATATAGTGTTCAGTTGGCACAAACATTTATGTGAAATAAAACAAATGACTGTGTTGAGATAAGAATTATAAATGCTTTTATTCCTGGGCTTAGGATGAACAAGCTCCAATAAATTAACCTTTGAATAACATGTACATTTTTCTGTTTCAAATTACTAATAAAAACAATTATAGTAGTAGTATATAATCACAATGATGTACAGACAGTCCCTGAGCTCAGAACGCCCAACTTACAGGCAGCTCATACTTACAAACAGACCGCTATAAAGCCGGTCATATTTAAAAAATTGAGTTAAATACCATAGTTCATAATAACAAATTCACACACTACTTTGTGATGTTTCTGAAATCATTGTGTGGTTTTAGCGCTTCAACAGTTCAAGTTACAGTACAATATCATATGTAGCTACTTTTTCAATTATTATTATTATTATTGTTATTATCATCTACTTTAATATTATTATTCAGGCTTACCTAGTGACTGGCTCAATGGGCTAAGTTGCTGTACTTGTGGTAAGAAGATCACCAGTTTGAGGCCTGGCCTTGGCAGAACAGTCACATGTCTGTGGGTCCTTGAGTAAGGTCCAGGGCTACTGCATGTTAGATGTTAGCTGACCCCCCCCCCCCCCCAAGCTATGGAGAATATGGGTGAAGGGGTTGCCGAAGACAAGCATTCCAATATACTAGTGCAAATGGCAAATAAAAGTGTGTTTGTCCATGAACTTGACTAAAAGACAAACTTAGGGAACAGATCTCACTGATAGCCCAGCTGTATTGTTATACTTCAGTGTCACACTTTAAAAGACAGGGTATGAAATTTGTTCGCATATTCACGAAATATGCAGTACTGTACTATTACTGTCCTGGAGAAGGATAGACAGCGCTCAGGACCTCACAATAAGTCAGAAGTCCCAGGTCCAGGCTTTGGTATAAGCAGAGCAGTGATCTTTGCTTGCTGCTAGGTTTCGTATCTCTGGTGCTGCCAGCCTTGACGTTTGTTTCTTTATAGCAAGGTTACTCTGCCGCTTTAGTCTTCCTGCCTCGTTTTTGCTTTACTTTCAAAGTCGTCCTATCGTTTTGCTTTTCGGGGTGTCTGTGCTCTTCTTTCCTAGTTCCTCTTCTGTCTCTCTGTCTTGTCCCCTGCTGGTTCCTTATGCTCTCCCTCATCTTGTCTCCCAGTCCTCATATCCTGTTTTAATCGACTCTCTGCTCTTCCACCTGCACATTCTGTTCCAGAGCTGTAGCAGTCAGCAGCTGCAAGCCCCATCAACTGCTTTTTTCAGCTGATTCCTTGAGGTGGGAAACCTGACAGCTTGATGGGATATTTATATTCCACATTTGGTAACTGCAATAATTAGATAAGTTGTGCCCAGTCCTTTGAGTCCAGGATAATACATAGCTTATCTGTAATAGGACTGAGTTATATAACATAATGTTACACAAGTATTTAACTCTTAAATAATTTAAAGAGTAAATGTAATTACATTTTATATAGTGCCAGTTTATAGCTCAGTAGGTCCTTATAACCACTATATCATTCATAAATCTATTTCCTCCAAAACCAGGATTGGTAACTTGTGATTATAACATTTATACAGTATAGGTGAAATGAAATATGGATTAATATCCTTGTGACCCTGAACAGAAGAAGCCATTAGAGGATGGATGGATGGATGGATTTTGACTTATATTTATAATTTATAATCATTTGGAAGAATATAACCCAGTCCCACGATATGGCTTTTGGGCTCACATGAATAGCACTGTGCATTATGTTACAACTGAATGTACTAGTAGGTATGTATGTGCATATATTAACTAGTACAGTGGTACCTCGGTTCTCGAAGTTAATACGTTCTGGACTCCGGATCGAATCCTAAAAAGTTTGAGTTCTGATCAAATTTTTCCCAAAAAAGATTTATAAGAAATCCTGGCCCTCAAAAATCACACCCAAATATGTTTCTTTGTTGCATTTAAACACCAACTGAACAGGATAAAACAAGAACAGCATTTTTTTTCATAACGGCTGCCAAAACGATAAAGCTCTTACCCGAACATTACCCCTGTCCTGCCCCAATCATCCGCTCCTTCCGTGTGCCACGCCCCCTCGTTAACCTCGTGTGGGATCCCCATGTGATCAGCTGTTTTTGGTTGCTGTCATTAGTCCTCTTTATTAAGTCTGCATTTCAGTTTGTTTCCCCAGTCCGGCCATTAAGTGCCTTCGACTTGCTTACAGTCCTGGCTTAAAGTAACAAATTCCAATCCTGACGCAATCCAATACGGTTCAATGCATTGCGACCTCTTACCCGGCTGCACAAACTGGACCAGCCACCATGACGACACACCTTTGCCCTTATTGGCTGAAGAATTTAGATACATGCATGACCTTTGTCTCCCAGGAAGTTCCGATGTGTAATCTTCTATTTCTCCCAAATATGACGTAAAGCAGTGAGAACTGATTTTTAGTTAATTTACCTGGTAAAATAAAGTTTAAATAAATTCCATAAATGATCTAATAGTACATGAAAAAATGGGCAGAAATGTTCGTCATTGGAGATTGATTCAATTAAACCCGGAGACGATCTCAGCAGGGCGCCGATTAGAGCACACAAGTGGATTAGTTAGCTAGAAGTTTATTAACCCAAGCGATACTAACAAACATACAGATCGCGGACATTTCCCATCTGCATTGTGAGAGGAATGTAATAAAAAAAGGAGAGAAACTAGATAGAAGGGCGCTCAAACCAAACCGGTAATCATTGGAGGGATTCACATACCACGTGACATATCGAAAGTTCTCTCCGCCCCCCCCATCCAGATATTCAAATATAATTAAAGAAAGGAAATCAGGGGAGCTGGCAATTTTAACAAGTACATGTAAGTTAGTGGTTTAGTTATTGTCAGTTACTGTAATGTTGTGCTGCTTTATGTGTTTAATTGTCTAGTCAGTGAAGAAGGCTTTCAAGTAAGAATTGCACATGACAATAAAAACTGAATCCTTGAAATACATGTATTTGATCTTTTTCCTTGCAGCTATCTTTTTACACAGGTCCACTATACACAATAGTTAATTTTTTCCCATCGCTAACAGCTTGTATCAGGAGCTGGTTATTGTAAAAGAAGTGACGTGCATGCAGATGATATTTGTACAGCTTTATCTACACCCTTCTGTCAGTGCTGCCATTCTATGAGCAGTAGAAGTTATCTGACAAGACTGCAGTTAGTTTAAACTCCAGCCTTGCAGCCGCTGGCAGATCCCGCTCCACGCCCCGTCAGCTGCAGACAGACCTAAGCCCAAGTTGAACGCACCCATAAACATAGATGGACTATTCGACATAATGGGGGAAAAGGCAGAATAACCAGCAATGCCTGCTGGCCAAGTGGAGAAAGGTCACAGAGGACGGGGTCCTCAGTTCTCAAATGCTTACAGAGTGTCATTAAAACAAGAGGTGATGCAACACAATAGAAAAATGCTCCTGTCCCAACATTATTGAAATTGTTGCTGGCAAAATTCAAATTGAGCATATATTTGTCATAAAACAATAAAAATTTTCAGTTTCAACATTTGATATGTTGTCTTTGGCCTATACAATATTAAATAAAGGTTTATTTTTGCATTCTGTTCTTATTTACATTCTGCACAGCTTTTTTAAATGGAGTTTCCCCAAAAATATTAGTTTTTCTAGCATTATTTTTACATGAAAATAGAAAAACCCAGAGGAAGTGTTTGGTTAGCACAGTACTACTAGAGATATTACTGTACAAATCTGCAGATATGAGTTGCTTGGCTTTTATTACACTTGACTCTGTAGCTTGCACTTTTATCATGTTCCTTTTATGTAAATTTACTTTGTGTTTTATGAAATAGCTAAAAGCTAAAAAAGAGATTCTTTTTCTTATTGAAATGGCAGCAGAATTCTAATGTGGAATGCAAAACAGGCACTACGAGTTTCATAGGCACTGAGTAACCTATGTGCTATGCAGGCCTTCTCTATCCCCTCTCCCCATTTCAGCTCCTCGTTTCCAGCACTTTTGCCATTTTCCTGTTACAAACTTTTTCAAATACAACCAAATGCCAACATTTTGCAGCTACTGAAGATGGATTTGAGGGAAAAGGCAGTTCTTTGTTGAGCTCCGTTCTGCATTTTCTATGCATCTACTAGATACTGGGTTCAGTTTTCTCAGCATTGTGGCCCACCCATTGTGACATGTCCCTGGGAATCCAACCAGCGAGGGCAATTTTGGTGATGGCGGCCCACGATGATTATTTATATGATATACAAAGGCACATGACATCCCAGAGGACATATGTGGACGTTGTGTGATTTCAAAAATTAAAATAAAGCACAGCAGCCTACAAGGAAGAGAGTAACCATGTTAAAAAATTGATATACTCTTTCACTACTCAGGGATTCATCCTGGGAGAGATGGCCACAGTGTCACAATTCCTACTTTGAAGTGAAAGTGGATGTCAGAAAGAGAGAGAGAGAGAGAGAGAGAGAGGGGGGGGGATGAGGGGTAATTTCACTAGTGTTATTTTTCTGGTTACCTATCAATGATAAATCATCAATTTCAGCAAAGCAAAGTTTTACTAATATTATATGATAATATTAACTGTGAGCTGTAACACCTGCAATCAGTAACTTTATGGCAAGCTAAAATACCTCAACGCTGGACACCAAATCTCATAGCATTATTTAAAAATAAAGGCTATAGAGGCAATTCTCTCTCTCTCATACA
Organism: Brevimyrus niger; assembly: GCA_015164015.2. Lineage (NCBI taxonomy): Eukaryota > Metazoa > Chordata > Actinopteri > Osteoglossiformes > Mormyridae > Brevimyrus > Brevimyrus niger. The sequence continues at coordinate 9,741 of JAABNY020003313.1, forward strand.
CACAAATGGCAGATCACTCTATAGGCTAATGTTATTATGCATGTTTTGAGTCTGACTGAATAAAATATGTCTTGTAATAATTTCCTATGTTGAGTTGAGTTTGCCCGTGTCTTGCGTGTACCCTGTCCGATCCTCATGTATAATTATAGCTTCATTAAATCTCCTACCATGTGTGCATCTTAGAGTTCAGCGTCTGACAGCCCTGTGTTTCTCAAGTGTAATTGTTTCGGTGCTCGTTGCGTGCCTGATGTAGTCTTTTTTTTGGGAATAACAATAAAGAACGGCAAGGAACTGTTCCTCCCTCTCTCTGCTCCCGTGATGCCTCGGTCCGCCTGTCGCCACAGCATTAATTCTAAGTCTTCTAACTTTTTTTTTTTTTTAATTATTTTATGTTTTCTGTTTTAACTCACTACTATTATTACACACATTCCAAAACATTGTCATTGTTAACTCTGACTGTGGGCAAGCTTACGTGTAGGCAACCCCCCACCGCAGACTCTCTCTCTCACAAACACACACACACACACACACACACACACACACACACACACACACACACCCGCACACACACACTCAAGCCCTTTGCACTCCCTACATGAAATGTCCCTCTTAATTAACATTTCAGCTACTTTTTTTACCCAGCTGGACAGTAGCTAATCTGACCTCTTCCTCAATCTTTCCCTGGCCCAGTAAGGTCTCTATTGAACAGCATTTTGTTTATTTTGACTGTTTATTTGACTGTCATTATAAGAGATGAGTTTCATCTTTGAATGTACAAAAGTGTCTATACTATTTCTGAAGTATATTTTATTGTATCACTAGTTGCTCTAGTGCTGCTCTAGTGCTGCTAACTTTAAAAACTAATGAAGTTTAAATATCCACCAACATGTTGTGGGAATTTGATGGATCAGAAACTTTCACAAATAATATCATGCTTTTCTATGTATTATTTATTCCATCTTCCTTAAGGTAATACGTAATGCAACATCAAAGTGAGTGAAAACAGTATGTTTCTTTTGTAAGCATAATGAGGCAAAAAAGTAACGTTAACCAAATGAGAAGTGTAAATGCCAAGGGTATGCACAGTGGGTACAGACGTACGGCTGCAGGCGTCCATGCTGAGGTTTGCATATGATTATGTGTGGGCACACATGAGTGTTTGTGCTCTTCACTCTACTGGCAGCCCCTTTGGGGTTGTCCCACATCCTGTACTTCCCACCTTAGGCTCCAGGGTAAAGACTGCTTCACACAAAGCCCAATTATTTCACACGGTAAAACCAAACAATGTCATTCTCAAATGAACAAACCCAGAAAGTCTTGCATATGAAGTTGCATTGTCATGACTTTTTTTTTTTTGAAAGAGCTCAATTTCTGCAGTTTCTAGATACATTAAAAATGTTTGACCAATAGGATGTCAGTTTTTACATGTGTGATCAGTTTACTTTTTAAAAGGAAGAAAATCTTTATTTCGGTTGATACTGGACATGTTAAGGCTGGGTGTGGGGCAGGCTGGAAAAGAAGGTGACAATCTACTTATGGCTCAAAGGACAGCAAAGCAAAGAGCAGAGAACAAAAACCAAAAGGAACAAGATTGGATAAGAGAACAGCACTTCCAACACACAATAACATGAACAATGAATAGAACAAAGGCAGGCACTTACATACACTGATCACAATGACTAACAATTTCAGTCAGTTAATGACGGGAAGTGAGAACACATTATTTACTTGGTAAAATTATGTGCGCCTCCACAATGCATTCATAGAACATTCAGTGCACCGTAACATTCTAACATGCCCTAAAAGCTTTATCATATATGAATACCAAATGTACAGTAATATGAATACAGTGGTACCTCGGTTCTTGAACTCACTAGAACTCAAAAGTCGAAAAAAACAATTTGACCTAGAACTCGATCTGAATATCAGAAGTCAAACTGTGAACGCTTACCTAATATAAATTGTACGCGCCAGGAAGTGAGTCATACTACAATGCAATTCTTGCTTGAATGCCTTCTTCACAGACTGGACAATTAACCAAATAAAGCAACAGAACATTACAGTAACTAACAATAAATAAACCATTAATTTACATGTACTATAAGAGAATTTATGTCATTTATTTAAACTTTATTTTACCAGGTAAATTAACTGAAATCCAGTTCTCAGTGCTTTACGTAATATTCGGGAGAAATAGCAGATTATGCATCGGAACTGCCTGGGATACAAACGTCATGCGTGTAACTAAACTCTTCAGCCAATAAGGACAAATGTGTGTCGTCACAGAGGCGGTTCCAGTTTGTACAACCGGGTGAGAGGTCGCAATGCATCTAATCGTAATGCATTGCGTCAGGATCAGAATGCATTGCTTTAAGCCAGCGCTGTAAGCAAGTCGAATGTACCAAATGACTGGACTGGGGGAAACAAACTGAAATGTGGGCTTAATACAGAGGACTAATGACAACAACCAGAAACAGATGATCACATGGGGATCCCACACGAGGCTAACGAGGGGGCGTGGCACACGGAAGGAGCGGACAATCGGGGCAGGACAGGGGTTATGTTGGGATAAGATCTTTATCGTTTTGGAAGCCATTAAGAAAAAAATGCTCTTCTTGTTTTATCCAGTCCATTTTGTGTTTAAATGCCAAAAAAATTAAAAACAAATTTAGTTGTAATTTTGGGGGGCTGGGAACCAATTAATTGGTTTTCCATTATTTCTTATGGAAAAAATTAGATCAGAACTTTTTAGGATTCGATCCAGAGTCTGGAACAGATTAAGTTCGAGAACTGAGGTACCACTGTATATGATTATAATGTTTGTTGCTATCAAATTATGTCTTATTAATGTATTCCACAGCTGTTAAATTGTTAGAATGTTAAGGCATTATGAAGGTGCAGTTAATGTAAAGCGTTAACAAATATCTAACAGGATTTTACTGGATATTTATTGTATGCAGATAGGTTTACAAATCAAATAAAATAAAACAATAAAAAAACAGTCATTGTTTAATACTAGAAAAGGGGATGTCGGAAATGACAGCATGTAATATGTTTAGAAGGCAGACAACTGTGTTTTCATGATGGCATCTGCATGCTCCATCTTCACTCTTGGATACCCTTCTTCTTGCAGTTCAGGAGAGATTTGGGATCTGGTCACATGCAGACTTTCACGTGTAGATTTTCTTCCATATAACGATTTTGTAAAGTGGTTATAAGATTCACAATAAGGTCCCAAAAACCTTTGTACTCCCAATCTAAGATAAATATAAAACCTTAAAAATATGTATAAAGCAGCATAAAGCAACCAGAACAGCTACAAACAGCTTAAATTGTCCCTTGTAATCAAATAAGACAGAGCTGTCAGGATCAGTGCCCGTCTGGTCCTGTCCTATGTGTCTTGATTCCGTTTGGCCAGCAGGTGTCACTGGCCATCCTGTTCACTCCTCTGTCTTGTAGTCCTGTGTGTTTGCATCCTCCCTGTGCTGCTATGTGGCTTAACTGGCTGAGGCATTAGTTACTGTTCCTTCCTTCCCCTTTTGTGGATGTGGGTTCGAGGCTGGCCACAGGCCACTCTCAACTAATTCACATTTGTTGGGTTTTTTTTTTAGTTCTCCTGGTTTAATGTTTGTACAGTAGAAGCCTGTTATAGTGGACTCACTTTAATGGAATTTTGCTTACAATGGACAAACATTTTGGTCACCAGGGCCGCTTTTAGCTTTAGTATTGTTCGGCTATAACGGACACGCAATTTCGCCTCCAATGCGTGTGGCGTGCCGGTGATATCCAGCGCAGGTACATAGTCGAGATTATTAATAGTCACGCTTTATAAAGTTAGATATAATTATAAAATATATATGTAGTTATAAAGTTGGATTACTACATGTACAATGTAATAATTTATACAACAAATGTGTCTGCTGGGGTGTGGCATGAGTAAATAGTGTCCTGTAGTTGTATTCTGGCCATACAGCAACTCTGACTGCAACGGACTTTGGATATACCGAACTGTTTTGCCAGGTCCCTTGAAGTCTGTTATAACGGGATTTTACTGTATAGGTATTTCAGTTACAATTCATTGTCTTGTTCCTTGTTTCCTGTTCTTTCGGTAGCCCTAGTTTAATTCCCTTAGTGTTTGGTCCTTTTTCCCCTATCTGTTAATTCACATCTCAGTGCCTGTTAATAGTACTACCCCACCTGTGCCTTGTTGCCCTGTGCCCTTAATAATCAGTTTATTTGATTGTCCTCATCTGCTCCAAATTTCTGTAATGTTCTTTGTAGCCACACTTGCCACTTTCAGTATAATAGATGACATTGCTGCCATATTATCAATAAAATTATGCTTATCCTGAAGTTCTGAAATAGTAATTGTAAAGTTTAAGCTCTCATACTTGCTAGTGGAATTCTACATGTTCTTGACTATTCTTACAATTTGATGTATTCAGTATCTGCTTATTTCCTTTCAGTTATTTGTTCAAAAGAAATTAGAAAAGCTCACTGTTACTGTTGCTAGTGCTCATCGCCATTTGGTTTCTTTTGGTATCATTCTCAATCAGTTCTGAAAATATTCCGTCGTGTTTGGTGTGAGAGTTTTTGATCCATTAGGATTGCCACCTGAATATTTTGCAGATTTGTGTCATTTTTTCGAGTCACGTTCAGTGTGAAACGACCTTAATCCTACATCTCTTTTTATAAAGATGTTGGAATATTAATGGACATTTAATCATAGTTGGCATCATAAAATAATCACAATCAATCTGTGCTTAAATTTCATATTTTAATAACATTTTCCTAAGTGTGAATGTGAGTGTGTCTGAAGCTATTCAAGAAACATACTCACTCATTAATAGTTCTTATGGGCAAACAGTTTGCTGTGGAAGACATCTGCCCAGCCAGTTTCTTTAGTGAGAATACTTTACAGTATTAAATGCGAAGGTTTACTGCTGTGCATTAAGTGCTAGTGCTTCAGGGTCAAATTGCATAGAAAACAACTTGAACATTTCTTAGGGGAGCAGTTTTACAGTGGTTCTACAGAACATGAGGTTTATAGCTGCTACTCATCTCATTACTTTAAACCCATAAGTACCATTTGGGCCTATTTAGTTTGCTCTAATTCACACTGGTTCCTTTAACTCTCAAAATGCAATACTTTTTCAAAGTGTATGTGTTCTGCAAGGTGGACTTCTCCCTTGTTCATTCCAGAATGTGGATTTGCATTGTAGACTCTTCTTTGATTGCAGGTGCGATTATGAAATATGCAAATATTTCTTTTAACTCTGAATAACTTGGGAATTTTACAGTGCCAGTCCAGACCCAGGTCATTTTCAGATGATTTTGAAAGTATAAGAAACTTGAATAAGGGAAAGCAGTAAAGCTTTACAGGTCTGTGAGGTTTGTATGAAAAGGCAGGGCAATATGGTGCTTATTCTTCAATATGCATACCCATATCTTGTTTAAGTTCCACTTAAAAAAAATCACTCAAAATATGTTCCACCTGGGCAGGGGTTAAGCCGCATGGAGCTCCTTGGCTGTTTCCTTGCAGCTCCAAAGCAGATTGTTGTGCCTGTACTGTACATCTCTGGATGGTTTCTTGATGTCTGGACTATATGAAGATACTTTGGTTTTCAAGGCTAGACTGCAAGCTTTCGTTGTTCAGATGGCAAAGTGTAGCACAGTAGCTTCCGGCTTTGTGGCATCCCAGGAAACATGGGAATCCCTTCACCGATGCTCAATACATCAGAGAGTGTCTTATCAAAGTAGCAGAACACTTGTTTGCCAATTTCAAAACTAAAAACGGTATAATTAAGAAAATTAGGGACACGGCATTTTTGTTCTGAAGTCCACAAAACACTGAAAATAATGTGTTGTTTGTTTACACTTTGTTGTTTCTGTAATATCGGGTGTTGAGAATGCTAAGTAGACTTCATCAAGGGAAGGTGGCAGGGCCAGACGGCATCGGTGCTAAGGTGCTGAAGCTGTGCATTAAGCTCTCTCTAATGCATATTCAATCTGAGCCAGGAGAGTCCCAGTGGTGTGGGAGACAAAGCCAGCTGCGCAGTGAGGATCATGTTTTTGTGATTTTTCAAGAGTGTTCAGCACCGTACAGCCAACGTTGTTAGGGCAGTGACTTTGTCTCATGCAGGTGGAGACACCCGTTGTCTCTTGGATTGTGAATTACATGACGGGCAGACCGCAGTTTGTGAGACTCCACGGCTGTGCCCCTGACTGCTGTACAACATGGCAACCTGTCACATGCAGACATTTTCTGATGACACGGCCATAGTTGGTTGTATTAGGGGACGTCAGGAGGGGGAATTCAGGAATCTGGTGAAGGCCTTTCAAATCAAATCAAATCTTTTTTTTATTGTCACATCATGTTACTGGTACATTGGTACAGTACATATGAGTGAAATTCTTGAGTGCTAGCTTCTCAAGCAGTAGTGATGTGCAAAATATAAGAGATGTTGTTGAGTAGTGCAGTAGAAACCAGCTGCAGCTCAACATTGGAAAGACCAGAGATGGTGGGTGATTTCAGGAGATCAAAAAGCCCCCCGTCTTCAATCACTACAGATGGAGAGTAAGTGGAAGGGGGGGGGGGGGCACATACAGGTACTTAGGATTGCACCTGGATAACAGGCTGGAGTGGACTGTGAACACAGAGGCCCTGTATAAAAAGGTATTTGACTGCCTCTACTTGCTGAGGAGAC
>JAABNY020003314.1:0-41100 GCA_015164015.2 Brevimyrus niger
CTTGGCTGCTCAATTAAAACTCGCTTGCCTCGCATTTCTAGGTCCTCTCCTCTGTACTGGAACGTCACACTGGCATATAAAATATATAATTAGTAGAATGTCTTGGGACAATAAAAAAAAATACAATTTAACGGAAATTTAAAAACGACCATTAGTTTTAAGTAAAACATTCATTTTAAATAGTAATAAACTGAAATCCAAATTATAGTTCTAAAAGAGCGATTTTTTTATATTTCTATTCTAAAAGAGCTTTTCTTAATTGACAACAGGGACTTCACTAGGGTTGAAAGACAAGGGTGGCTTAGCCCCTAGGGCTGTAGGGTGGAATTAGTGCATAGAAAGGGCTGAAACTTTTTCACCAAACCTAAACAGGCTTCTTTAATTTTATTATCTCATGTACGACAATTATCCTGTCATCTGGCTCACTTTATTTCACTGGCCTCTCTGGAAGATTCCCTGCCTTTGGTTTCCTTAGTCTTTAGGTTGTTAAAATATATTTTTGTCTATATGCTTATGTACTCATGCCTTACATTTAGGCAACACCCTTATATGCTTATCTTGTTTGTTCATTAGCCAACAGCCAGTAAATGCAGAAAATTAAGTTGACCATTTGTTAGGAAGAAAACGAAACGACAACAAAACAAATCATCTCTTTGCCTGTAATCCTCCAGCAGTCTGAATCGCGCATCAGCTCCCTCAGGGTCAGCTCCCCTACTGCATGGTCTACTGCTTCTCCCTCAATCTTTCAATATACTTTCGTATATCCATCTGGTATATAAACTTAACTTCAGTGTCCCTGTTTTTGCTGTTGTACAACATCAAAAACAGGGATACTTACCATTAAGTTTTTGATCACAATAGCTAATTATAAACAGCAGCATTATGCGGGCAAGTTAGTCTAAATTAGTTTTAAAATAGCCAACATGTCGGTTTTCTTTCACTTAAGGAAACATTGTAATTGTAAGCAATTACCAGTTATTGACACCTACTCACAATCTCTGACAATGAAATCATCTGACCGCTTCGTTCTGTTGAACTGCGGATAAACGTTGCTGCGAGCTAACAAGCAGCGACATGTAGCTTCCCGCCTGGGTCCTAATGCCCGCCGTCTCCCTATTGCAGCTTAAGCAGCCCGTACATAATTTATTATATTATAGCTAGACTTGCAGTATTATTTTTAATTTCAATTTGCAATTTTTTTTATTGCTTCTATTTGTTAAGTGCGTACCTTCGCTCAGTGATATCTTGTATGAAATGTATGGATATATAGTTTAAAAATAGTATGACAATTACTATATTTTAGGGGGGGCTTTGGATCATTTTGGGGAGGCTGAAGCTCACCCTAAATGGGCCTAACGACGCCCATGATTCACAAGCAGTCGCCTGGGATCTTTTTCTTTTTAACTAGTAACACCTTTGCAATAACATAAAGCACCAAACATTTGTGTTTATTATCACAAGATGACTACAGTTGCAATTAATAGTATAACGGCAGTCAAAAAATTGTATCAGATATGTGCAGATATGTTAAGCATTGCTTGTTAAAGAACTTCTGCTATGAAATCAATAAATCTGCAACATTTTTAAAGAATTAAACAAGTGTCCTAAGACTTTCTGTGAGCACTGTAACAAACTTTTAGTACACGTAATGGGATTCACATTTCAAATATTTTACATTTTCACTTTGAAATAAACAACACCACCAACCAGCAGCAATCAAAATATCTGCTGCCAGACCATAAAAAAGAGGTCTCTAATAAATCTAATGATAAAATCTCATGCACTCACCCATTCTCCAAGGTCACGTGAAAGTCCACTACTGACCACCTTCACTTCATGCCAGAGAATATTCCTCCCATAACTCCAGATTTTCTGACGTGTCTTTGCAGCGAAGATCGCAATGATGACAAGGCCAACGGTCACCAGGAAACCAAGCACCACAGCAATGGCCTATAGGACCAAAGAAAACCAGAGGATATAAGCATGCCCTACTTTTGAAGATCTGCACTGCCCATCAAATATATATCTTAAAATTAAACAAATCTATTGCCTAATCAAAAGCATTTAACGATAAAAGACGATACGGCTTTCAGATTTTAGATGATCTACAGATATTAAAAAACGGGCATGTTCCCCTGCTAGTTTATATTTGCAGAAGCCAATTCATTAAATGGGTTTTTTTTTCTTTCAAGGCGACACCTGTGGTGGGTTGGGTTCTTCTCATCTTTTTTTGTAATTGATTGTGCTTGCAAAACAAAAAGATTTAAATGGGCATATTCAAATCAGAAAAACGCACAACCCAAGATAATGTAGGATCTAAGTAGTATGGGAAAAGGTTTTATTAGCGAATACATAATGTGCACACATGGTACATGCGCTCACCTCCTGTGGTTCCACCACGCAGTAGTGGTACATATATTGATTGATGAAGATTCCAGAGGGCTGTGAGGTCTGGTACTGAGAACACAGACTTAGAACCTGGCTGTAATAGATTGACCCTGACGTCTGGGCAGTTGGGTTGATAGCCACAAGGTAGACAATAGTGGCTATGACCAAGAGGAAGGCCAATATGGCGCTGATTATAATGACTGCCAAGTAAAACCGGCGTGAGCGGGCCATTTTCTGCCGTGACACCATAATGATGAAGATGACGAGCACAGCGAGGAAGGTGAAGGCTCCTATGGCAAGAATAAATCCATTTGCTGATTGGGGACTAACATAGTTGCCTCCGACTCCATAGCCTCCTCCTCCGTAGCCTCCTCCTCCGTAGCCTCCTCCTCCGTAGCCTCCTCCTCCGTAGCCACCATAGCCACCCCCAAAACCTCCCCCATAAATGCCTCCACCCATCCCTGCCCCAATTCCACCAAATCCTGACATTTCCAGATCTGAGTCCCAGCCTACTGTGGAGGCTACACAAGCAAACATGGCCACAGTGAAAATAATGATTATTATTGACACAATCTTTATCACTCCTGGTGGAGAGGTCCAACGGTAAAAGTGCAAAAACTCTTCCTCAGGGTAGTGGGAAAAAGACGGCTTGCTCAGCGCTCGGCCTCCAGACATGTCTCGGCTGCTATGGCTATGAAACAGAAAAAGGGCATCAGTAAGTAACCAAAGTGGAAAGTTCAGGTCCAGAAAAATACAAATCCAGACCAAGGGTTTGTTTCAACCAAGCAGGTGGGTACTCTGTGACTCTTTATAGTCAACAGATTGGTCGAAACAAAACCTTGGTCTGCATTTGTACTGGACCTAACTTTTCCATCTCTAGTAAGCAGACAAAATTCCAACACTATCTTGCACTTATACTCAAAATGTCTAGATTTGTGTGTATTATGCAGTACTGCATTTCAGCCATAAAAAATAAGGGAAAAATATAAACCCAATAAATAGACTCACTGCCTGCCGCCATAGCGATATGGTGGAGGGTGTCCACTCCTGTATGAAGACATCCTGGAGTCCTTACTTTCTTCACACTTTTCAAATTATTTTACAAAAGGTAACAATTATATTTAATACACAAACAATGGAATGTAAATAGTCACACCAAAAATACCAAAAGCATTATTCACATGTGTTTTTAAGTGAGTAAATCAATAGTTTAAAATAATTAAATTAAAATGGCTGTTTTAATTGCTTATTGGATTACTTACAGGATATTAAAGATGAATGATAAGTTTGTGTTATAAAGGAAATACTTTTATGGAAAAAGTATATTTTGGAGAAAATTAATCGCTCATCCCACCACCACACTTTACCAATATAGTATTATACTATTACTTATGTATTACTTAAGTACACTCTAAGTTTTATAGTTACATACTGGTCTCATCTTAATTCACCATTATTGAATTTTGACACGTTTTATCTCAAACTGTTCAGTATTTGTTACTATATTAGTTAATTCAGTAAACCTTTATGTAAATTACTGAAGGAACTACTGTTGGAACAAATTATGAATAACAAGTGAAATGCTGATCTCATGATTGTTCATTAATACCTATCTTTATATCAAGCAGACTATATTTTTTCATAATTTATAACTGAGTTATTACTAATTATTTCTGACTAGTCAAGTTTAGTGTTACAAATGAAATTCAGGCACTCACTACCATAAAAACATAACGTAAACAAACGAGAGATTTAATATCATTTGTTATATATTATGCAACGCAAAATAAAAATAAACGGTGCTAGCTTTACAATTCCTCCAAGTATGCTTATGATCAAAACTTATTTTAACGGTGTTTTACATGTAGTGTGGAAAAGGGATACAATTTGATTAGTTTTTAAAAACTTACCTGACAATAAAAGTACCGCAGGGCTGACTGAAATGCAGCTATCAGTGTAATAGGGAGCAGCTTAAACATCTCACTCCACCGCCCAGGCTGTGCGACTCCGCCCGGAGGACTTCTACTTCCGTATTGGCGACTAATGAAACTATACAAGCAATGTTAACCTACAACTTTTTTTTCTAAGACGACGTACCCTATGCAAAAGTTAAACTGGTTTTTCCTGTTCTTTGATTCTTTTTCATGGTATACATACTAGAAAGCAGCAGTAAATAGTATGACTTGAATTCTCTTTACTGAGATAACGAAGCTCAGTGACCGACCCTTGAGATGTGATTTAGGAAGATATATTCTTTTGAAAATGTAGAGTCAGGTGAGATCAGGGATTCCTTGCTGCACAGAGTAGGACTGCGCCATACCACTGACATTCTGTTCAGTCCGATTTGATCTAATTGCAAAGCTGGTATCGCCGATACCTGCGCTGGTGACTGGGGGGTGATGACGTACGTGCTATGGCTATTTCCCTAATTATTTAGAGACAATAGGAGAGAGGCCTCTGAAAGTCTTCCCCTTTCTCCCTCATGCCTGGAAGTAGTTCATGTCTTGCTCACAATAATATAGCCATTTATCTGGTACAAAAATCAATCTAATAGTTTAACGTTACAAACGATTCCCAAAATGAAACATTCAGATCGATATTTTAATATCAGTTCTCATACCCTTAATTGGAGGGGACATGATTTAAATTAGCCGTGAAAATCCTGTATTTTATATAGGAGATGGTCTAGGTCATCAGGCAAGGAGTGGGACTAATTTTAAGGCCGGGAGTTTTATGCCCAAGACCAGCCAATTGTGTCTTCGTTCTGATGAAACTTTGATAAATGACACTACATTTGAAGTCTTACTATACCGACAAAATTTATTGCTGACATTTCAAGAAGAAAATAAATCACATATTATACTGTTCAAACAGCCTATTCCAGTCCCATCTGGTATCTTCCTAACATCCAACATTTCAGAAGCTAGCAGTAATTAACAATACCAAGCTTTTAGTTGTGCCCCCTCCTGCAAACGGGCACTCTTTTCTCCGATCATTCTCCCAGCTTGTCGCGATCACACTTCATTTGCCCGTTTCTCCGCGCAGAGCGAGCGTGAGAAAACTCGCCTGTCAACCTCCTGCATGTTAACCCGATCAAACACCATGGGCCGGGTGTCCCCCATATTCGTAACTTTCCGTATGCATACAAACACAGAGGCTCAGGGCTGCCAATTCTCACGATTTCAGACTCTCACGGCAAATCTACACTATTATTCCATTATTTTATCCCTAAAATTATCTACATAAAAGCCATGGGATAGTTTTTTAAACTCCATAAACTGTTTACAAAGTAATACAACTGCTACATGTAAATACGTGCGAAGAATAGGGTGGACACTGAGCTAGGACAGGAATTGCAAAACGTAAAACGTGACCACGTACTTCAGCCGGGTATCTCTACAGTTCTCTACAGTCACATTGGCAAGCTTTTGTTTTGGACACAGGTGCACATCCATTTCCCAAAAAAGCAGAAAAGAGTAAGACTTTATGTTTAATAATTTGTCTTTAAGAAACAGTAAAAAAGCACGAAGAAGAAACTAAAAACAGTAACATTGTACTCTGTGCAAAAAGGACCGCATCTCAAATATACATTAATAAATGTGAAAAGTGTTAGCTTTACATGTTTATAAAAACTTTAAGGGCTTAAAATGCAACAGAATTAAATAAAACAACACAAAGCTAAAAACAGATGAGAGAGATGCAACGGAATATAATGCAATGCAACATTTTGTGTGTGTTTGTGTGTGTATAATATGTATATATATGGTCTACTGAGCAGAAAAAAAAAATACAGGACAAATCATAAATGCAGAATATAACAGTCAAACTCCATTTGGAACCCTTAATTTGAAGGGCAGTAACAAACACCTTTTGACCTTTTTTTTGAAGGTTGAAGTTTTTTTTTAAATGTTCTTTTTGTTATTCAAACAAACTGCATTCCTTCCGTTTCTGTTTTGCTGTGGATGGTGTCTTGTCTTCCATTTTAATTAAGTAAATAAAATGACTAATTCGTACATTAGATCTTGAAAAACCACAAGCAACAGTTCATAAACATTTACTTGTATCCATCTTTCCAATTTGTAACGTTATCATACTCTTGGATCTTCTGCTTGATGTGGGATAGTTTGGCTTTTAGGTACGTACAACGTTCCTTCTTCTCAAGAAAGGCAGGGTCCTGTCAAAGATTAGACATATTCAGTGTCTGTATTATAGTTTAAATTGGCAACATTACCACCAGGATTATAGGAAATGCACTCAGTGGCCACTTTATGTGGTTTTCTACTCAGGATCCATATTTTCCATTGACTAGATGTTTTCTTGTTCATAACACCATCCTCTAAAGCAGGGGTGGCCAATCTTAATCACAAAGGACCGGTGTGTATGCAGGTTTTTCGGATAACCTGTAAGTCAGCTGTTTAAACCCAGGTGTGAGGACTCTTCAGCCAATCAGTTTTCTAATTATGGAGTTGCAGCGAAAACCCGCATACACACCGGCCCTTTGCAGATAAGATTGGCTATCCCTGCTCTAAAGTCTACACACCAGTATGTGAATGCCAAGTGGGTGGTTGTTTCTAAGGTGTTGGAACAACCACGTCTGACATCGGCAATCACACCAAGTACACAATCGCTTAGATCATGTGTCTTAGCCATTATAACGCTCAACAGCCCAGTAAGTGAACATCTTGAGTCTGTCTACATGGTCAATTTATTCAGTGACCATATGATTTGCTGTTTGGTGAACTAGATAAGTTGCATTAATGAGCAGGGGGGTATTCCATGAAAGTAGCTAAAGAAAGCCATACTTTCCTGAAAAAGTCAGACCCAAACTAGTGCCATCTCTAAATTTAGAATGCCCCATGTCATTCCACTAACTCAGTTCGGCTTTAACTAATCAAGGCTCATTCAAGACAGACTTGCATAGCCTCACTTAGTGCGCACACCCAAGATATTTAAGAAGCCCAAATAAATGGATGAATGATAGATTGATCAAATGAGTAGAAAAGCGGGTAAAACGAGAACGGTGTTTTATTTTCCGCTACGGAACAAATGCTGCTGATGGAACTGTATGACAAATACAAAGATGTAATCACTGAAAAAGGCAATACTGTGGCCATAAACTCAGCCAGGGAGTTGGGTTGGCAATAAATTGCAGACAGACTAAATGTGTAAGTTATGTAAATGTTATAATTGCCTAGTACAGTGTCACGGTGGTGCAGTTGTTTATGCTGTCACCTTATAATGCTAAAGTTCCTGGTTCAATCTCCACAGCCAACGAGGAACCTTCTGGGCTGAGTTCACGTGTCATTCTTTCTGCAAAATGTTATTCTGTACTATTTGATCTCTGTAAAATACTTTCAATCGCATCCCTCTGAAATGTTCTGCACAAATAACTGTATCTTGTCTTTGCTTTTGATTAATAATATTTCAAAGCAATATCTGTTAATATTGTTTTAACTTTTTTTTTTTCAATTTCAGTCATTGCATTTCATTTATGAGCTTTGTAATATGGGTGCGATTTCATTTTAATTATTTTGTAATTAATTGGCATGCTGAGACATGATTTTTATAGGCATTATTATATTTATTACATGACATGAGTAATGAGAGCGTGGAATTTTATCCTAAGGAACGATGTTTTGGGAATCTGTTCCCACACAAAACGGACATTCTTCGAGACAACGCTTAACTAAGCAAGACAGTTAACCTGGTCTGGATCAGACTTGTTAATTCACTCGCCAAAGTTAACATGGTAGCTGTGTTAACCATTTGTCATTTCTATTCTGTTTTTTTTGCTTGCTATTTTTGCCATTTCAAAATTGTACCATGTACTAATGAGGAAAAGAAAGAATCTGTCATAGGTAAATGAACTGGTGTTTAACACTGGCCGAGTATTAAAAGCAACAGTACATGTTTATATAGTAATTTCTTTTTGTTTCAGAGAAAAAAAAATCTCTTTTGTATATGTAAGGAAAGAATATGGAAGTGTGAATATTAAAGAAGTTACAGGGGTACTTCAGGAAGTATGCCAGAAATACAATAATACAAGTTATTTGCACTCACGGTTTTCTTTCTTTCATATTCCTGCAGGATCCTGCGTAAACGGTCTTGCTCCTGTTTGGAAAAAAATGAATTCATTCATTTCGCTCAACATCAAATCAGGAATATAAACTTAAGAGCTGCATAATGCAGGATATCACATATACATTAACCATTGATTCCGCTGCTTTATACAATTTATTATTATAGTTTCACAATACGTTGAAAATTGGTAAGGATTTCTGCACCCACCACATGATGAACCCCAAAAGGTGAGAACCTGAGTGCAGCCATGCACTGGGTGATACCTCAGCACCCCACTAGTCCGAATGGATCAGTGTGAGTTTTTTTTCTGGTAGCTGGAGTGCCAATCCTGCCACCAACCACGTATGTAATGTAAGAGGGCCTCCTTAGAGGCCTGGATGTAGATTAACATCATACCCAGGATGAAGCAACTGCAGGTTAAGGGCCTTGATCAAGGGCCCAATGGAGTAGAATCACTTCAGTCATTCATGGGATTCAAACCAGCAACCTTCCGGTTACTAGTGCAGATCCCTAACCTCAGAGCCACCGCTCTGCCAAAATTTGGCTAAGTAAAAATGTAGTGGGGAGGACACACCTTACTTTTAACAAGAAACTCCATACAGTGCCTTAGGTGACATTTTATAAAGTGCACCAGTAAAATACCCAGCTGTATAAAGAGAAAAAAAAAGAGTTCATTTTACAAACTTCTGGATGACGGGGAGCCCCATACAGTAAACAGTGCTTCTATCGAAAAAGTTTTTGTGTGAAGTTCATACACTTTTTCTGTCAGGTACTAGAATATTGTCGTGTGATTGAGATTTATCCATTATTTATAATTTATGTCAATAAATACTTCGCCGAATAACATGATCATGCGTCTATTTTCAGTTTTGTAAAATAAGTAAAACAGGAAGGTATTAAAATGATGAAATACAAGCCGGCTTAATTTTGAGGAGTATATTCCTTAGACCACTTTGCATCCCTGTATTGGACGCATGGTGTGGAAGATGCATACTTCTCAGTATTCATGGGGGATCAGTTCCTGGACGCATTCCTGGATGCTCCCTTGTATAGAGCAGCACAGTATTTACATACAATCTACGCACATCCTCATGTAAATCGTTGTTATAATGTGTCATTTAGGAAATAATGACAAGGGAAAAAAATGTGTACATGTTCAGTACAGGTGCAATCGCTGTAGGCCTAACTAGGTAGCACATCCATCCATCCATCCATCCATTTTCCAAACCGCTTATCCTACTGGGTCGCGGGGGGTCCGGAGCCTACCCTGGAAGCAACGGGCACGAGGCAGGGAACAACCCTGGACAGGGGGCCAGCCTATCGCAGGGCACACTCACACACCAGTCTAGGTAGCACATGTCAACAATAATGTCACATTTTCTTTTGTTCAAAACTTACAGATTGCGGAGGCATTAGGAGGGTCTGCATGCACGAGACTTAATCCACGTGAACTCTGGGCCGTGCCCGAAATGTGGAGAACTGAAGTTTTGCATTTTGGAACTTTCGGGAATTCGTGTTGATATTTTCCAAATATTTTCCATGGTCGATTGAATCCATGGGTGCATAACCCAAGGATACACAAAGCCAACTGTATTTAACAATCTTTTTTAATTTCCCTTTGTTAATTACCATGTAGTATCACTACAGCAATGCCATTTTCCAGTTTGTTCCAACCGCATTTGTGTGCGGTAGTCATTGCAACAAAGACTGACTGTGCACTTTATAAAGAGTTTTAAGGAGATTCATGCAACAGGGATCATTCCTGACCGTTTGGCTGGAAGTGTGCAGGTGCAGATTACGCATCACGCGATCCAGCTCGTCGAACCTCTTCAGAACAGCTTGCACCTCCGCATGCAACTCCTTGTACTCTGCATGCTGGTCTCTGAAGACAGCCTTGTAGCGATCTCGCTCAACATCGGTGCGGATGCTGGGATACTTCCTACAAGCAGGTAAAAATCTTATTTCAATGTCCCATCGCATAAAAGGCAGGTATCAGTAAAACAATGAGATAAAACGTCTGATAAATTTATGAGGTTCATAACATCAGAAGGCAGTAATGACACACATGTTGCCGTAATGTTAAATACCTGTGTACATAAAACCACCCCAGATATAGGCAGCCTGTACAATCTGTATAATTTAGCTGGGGACACTCTATATGTTGTATAGTAACTTTATAATGCCCAGTCCCCTAAAATATCTTTAAAATTCCTTTGTTCCTGTTTTAAACCGGTGACTGTTTGCAGAAAGCCAACGTATAGGATCTTTTATGTTATTATATTATTATTATTATTATTATTATTTATTGGTTTATTTTATTGGGGCCCTACACACAGCGTGTGCGCAGAGTGGACGTGAAAGGGGAATTACACCCCCACCCCCCATTGATATATTCTATAACCAGACTGTAAAAAACAATTACTACCAATTAACCAACTGAGAAACCAGGGGAACTGAGGAGATAGGGCGGCAAAGCACACACGTTGGCATTTGTGTTTCAGGAGCTGTTTTCTGTGGGAGATTCAGATGTTTTCTCACAAGTGCAGTAAAATTGGGTTGGCATGCAACATCTTAAGAGCTTTCCAGCAGTCTGATGCACATTATATCAGGTGTGGTTAGAGGACTCACTCGACGTAGTCTGGCAGGATCACAGGTTTCGGGGGGGGCAAAGAGGGGACGTGGCCAGCTTTCACCCGCGGCTCCATTCTTGTGGTTTTAATCTGTGTTGGAGCTCCTGAGTCAAGCAAAATCGGTTTCTAAAAATAAAAAAAGGGAAATATCACTATACACATGCAGAAAAAAAAGGTTTGCAAATACCGAAAATCCACCAAATGTCTGGCTTTTAATACTGATAAAATTATACAAGGGTCAATGTATGCACTATTTAAAAACTAATTATAAGTCAATTTTAAGATTTCACTTCTATTATAATATTATTACGTTATGTGTTTAAAACTGCAGACTGAAATTTAATAGAACATTCACCAGTGATGTTGGGCCAGAATATGCAGCCACCTGGGGAAAAAAACACAATTCAAAACACAGAAAGAGAGAGAGAACCAATCATACACAAGCTGTGAAAGGTGACACATGACCTGTAAAATGACAGCATGTATGAAAACAAAAGCACAGGCAACAGGCTAGAAATTAAATAGGGATAAAATCAGTGCGTCTACATTAAGGTTAAATTAAAACTTTATACAGCAACTTTTAATGGCTTTTTTGCCAAGGCAATAAAATGGTCAAAAAGAATAACAATTGAAGCCATCTCAAAACCAGAACTTTTTCACCTATTTAATTTGTTACTCCCGGTACAGCACAATAATTCAGATTATAAGTGGTCAACATTATAATCTGAAAGTCATTATAACCTGCCGTCAGTGACAGATCCCAGATATCACCACTCAAAAGAAAGTCATTTAATTATTGCCGCTCACCAAAATCTCAAACTCACCTCCCGCTGGTAGTATTCACGGCGCATCCGGGCTGCCTCGTGCCTCTGTAGCTTAATGCACACGATGGCGCTGACCAGATAGACCAGCGTGTTCAGAAAGAGAAAGATGATGCCAGCAGTCTGGCCCGCTTCGGTGCGGCAGAAGCCTCCGGTCATGTTGTTATTGAAATAGGGGTAATAGCACAGGCCGCCTCGCAGCGTGTCCCTCACGTACACGATGGCCGCAGCCAGGTAGAGCACAGCGAGAACCAGGTTGATGAAGAACTCGGTGAGCGGCCAGAAGTTTGAGTCCAGAAGTACGGTGCGGTAGTACATGGTCATGCCCAGCACCAGCAAGATCACCGTCACCAGCCAGGCTAGACCTGCCACCACCAGCACAAAAGGAGTCTGGGGCCCCGTGTAATAGACCCCGCTCATACCGCCGCCACTCATGCCCGGAATGCTGCCCATGCCCCCACCAATCATGCCCGGGCCTGAGTATCCGCTGTAAGACTGCGAGTATCCAAACATGTTGTACCACTCGTTATCTTTGTATATGTATGCGCACACGCAGGCAAAGACCGCGGCCCCAAGCAGCAGCTCTATGGAACCCAGGATACGGAGCAAGCCGGCCCAGGTTTTCATATAGCCGTGGATTTGTCGATACTGTGCCAATCTCTCCTCGTACGTCAAGCCCGCCTGCACGGTATGGTCATTGAAGGTGCTGATTGGGTCCATTGTGCCTTCTTTTTTCTCTTGAGAAGTGCAACTTCCACCTGACACGCCGTGCTGACCTTGGTTTGACCCAGGGATAGATAAGTTGGTTCTGGAATTGTTTTTTGACTCAGAAAGGGATCCCTTACTGCCCCGGAATAGGTCTTTCAGGGAACTAGGAATGAGAGACTTAAGAGGTCGGGCATTTGTGGCATCAAGGCTGTCATCACTGTCACTGGGATAGAATTCAGCGGCCAGTGGTAAGTGTACTGGAGAGGGCGCCAGAGGAAGTGGAGGTGTCCCACGTCCCTGCCCAGCCCCTCTCGCTTCTTCTAGAGACTGAGGACCAGCTCTGCAAAACAGGGCACCAGGTTCCCCAACGAAGGGTCGAACTTCTCTGATGCGGTCAAAGTGGGCAGATAATCCACTACCGGCAGACATGAGGATTGCTAGAAACCTTTCAATTGGACAGAGAAAAATGTGAATAGCAAGAAAATTAGGAAATAAAACGTATAGTGTCATCAACAACAGAGGCTCGAGTTCTGAGGTGTACACGGTGAAAAGGTTATAGTGAATAACAACAACATTCCCGTTATCAATTGAAATACTTTGCTTTATCTAAAGGTTCTATATAAGCCGTGGTTACTAATGCCTGGCTGTATGCCCTCAACTTCCCTCCGGAAAAGCTGTATAAAATTAATTATTATTAACAAGCGGATCACACCCATGTTTCGTAATATCGACGACTGAATAAAAACAAAAACAAAGACACATCTGCCCCAGATCCAGATCTATTGTTATTACGGAATTCACAAACTAAACGTTTCTTACAACGAGAACTTTTCCTTTTCAGTACTTTTTTCAGTACAATTTAACACAGTTATGTACTCAGGTCTGAGATCAGAATTTCAGCATTATACATCTGAATAAATCACATAAGTATCACAAAAGCCCGTTAAGGTACGTAAACACTACGTAACAAAAAATGCTTAGAGAATTAGTTTACACGTTTCCCTGAAAATAACAATTAACACTGGATGAAGACAAGAAAACGTATTAAAACTTACCTAAGGCTGGAAAATGTTACCGTTTTGGCGATGATAATAATGCATGAGAATTTTTATTTTTGGCTGTACCTGTTGCCACAAACCAACCTGTCTTCCTCATAGCGCCTCCGCAGAAGAGGATTCCTGACCACGTGACAACGCCCAGAGTAACGTCACACCGATGGAAACGCGCTGCGGCGGAGAAGCGGAACCGCGCGACAACGTTTCGTGTTCGAGCGACGCCTTCTTATACACGGGTGGCGATTGCAGAAAGTTTTACTTGAGGTGGCTGTCAGAGACCATCGGTGGGGGCGGCGTGCTAACGGAATATAAGTTTTATCTTCTGAATAATGGAGAAAAGTAGGATAGTATTTAGGAATTGCACTTGTTTACTGGGGACTTCAACAGGAAGCAGACATTAATAAACAAACAGAACCTCTAATTTCATTTATATCAAATTAAATTATGTGAATGAAAAACAAATATTCAGACATGCTAAGATGTTATCATTGACGTTTTAATTGCGTTTAGATGTGAAAAAACGAAATAGTTTTAATTAAAAACACTTCTTCATGATTGCCGGTAGAGGTCACTTTTGCAGAACTGCTTGAATTGATACCTGCGAGTCTCAGCAAATGTGCAGTGTTCCCAAGACTCTCCCCATTGCATACATGGGTTCAACCCCTTGAAACACCTTCCTATATAATGCCTTAACACTGCTGTCACTTGAATAAACTTGTCAATAAAACAACCCCCAGATCACAAGATATAGCAAACATTTTATTTGCAATCGGTAATGTATTTATTAAAAGCCATAAATGAATCAGACTTCTTGCTTTTCCAAACCAGCATGATATTCTTATAAGGAAACCAATTATTTTGCACCCATCAACACTGTGCCTTTAAAGTTTTTAATAAGCCATCCATATTCAAACCCATGTACTGACAGAATATGCATTTCATTTTCTATAAAAGACTGAAAATGAATATAATTATATTGCAGTATATGAACAGTTCGCCCTGTTGTTTATTTAAATGCAAATAATATATATGTAATATTTATATAATACCATTTTTAGCCAATCTGAGGAGAATTTAAGTATTTCACAAATTAAATACTCTTGTTAGCACACATTATCCAATGACAAAAAAAATGAATGAATAAAACCAGATCAGATTTCAACACTTTGCATATAAATTATTAGGGGAAATACAGATTTTGGGCCAAAACTGTCCATCTGTCTCCAGGTTGCCATTATCTGGGCCAATGAAGTCAACTGCCTCCTAGTTCAATTATCACCTTGTAGTACCAATACCTCATATCAGTAAATGTTTGAGAAGCTGATTGTAAAACACTCAGTACGTTACTTGAACTGCACTCCTTTGGTACTGAAGTGCTGTTATCTCTGGTTTACAGTATGACTGCAAATTCATTATTTATTTCTCTGCCAGCCACCCAATGAAAATACTGGCTTCAAAGTACACATGGAAGTAGCAAAAAGTGAAGCATTTTTTAAATTCGAGCTATCATGTAAAGTAGATCAAACATTCCACTGGCAAGTATAGCACATAATGGTGTTCATGTTCAGAATGAGAAAACAGACATTTTCTCCGTGCATCCATGACATATTTCATAATTGATAATATCAATAACTTAACTATGCATTCCCAGCTGAGGGAATGTAATAAGCTACTGTGCACATGCAAAGGCCTTCAGTTGTTATCCTTTATCCATTGGTCTATCCACTGAACAATCTGCTCTAGATTGTTTTCAAGGTCTTCTGGCTTGTTGCTAGGCAGCTGGTGGACAATCTCTTGTCTATAGGCTTCCATGGCTTCCTCATAAATGGTCTGGAAGATCTCACACTGGATGTTGTCCTGAAGCTTCTTCCCCGAGTAACCCCTGCAAGACAGAAATCCAACAGACTGCACTACACAAGGTACTGAACTGAAGCATAAAGCATAACGTTGCAGATCCAGTATTAAATCAAATTTTAATCAATCTTTTAAATGATATCGTTGGGGTTTATTATGGAACAGACAGATAATCATTTCATCAATGAGTAGACAGTCAGACAGACAGATAGATAACCTGCTCTCTAGGCGGGTGTACAGTTGAGAGTTGTCTGTGCGCAGTACAAATACTATATGGAACCACCGCTCAGGGAAGAAATCACAGCCATGGTAGTCCACAATCACCCCTCCTTCATTCATCCTGTCCTCCAGCTCATCAACCACCTACAGCAGGTGGGAAAAGCCACAATTGGTATACAGGGATGTTCCCATAATCAAAGAATATGTACATTTTGGTGATTAAATTCTTGAATAAGGAGATGAGCTTCAAACTCACCCTATCCTCATCCAACACAGGACATTGGTATTCATCATCAAAACCATCATATAACTCTCCTAAAGAAAGAAAATGGTCACATTATTAGAATTAACAACATATTCCAAATACACACCTTAACTTAAATACACAAGCGATACCGTGTAAAGAAAAACTCAAGGTTACAAGTAACGACTGAATTGAAATAAACTGAAACACATACCACAATATTTTAACTACGACATACCACTTATCGTTTGGCTAGATGAGCTTACCTTCCTGTGCTAGATCACCGACGTTGATATACGTCAGCCCCGTTTTCTGTGCTAGTTCCTTCCCTAGTGTGGTTTTTCCTACTCCGGGGGTTCCTGTCAACAACATGGTTTATTAATTGTACAGCTTGTTCGCATTTTGAATGGCTGCTCAATTAATCAATATAATGTTAAACCCAGTGACCCAGCAAGCTTTTTAGAAACTATGTTCCTTCCCCCCCCCATAAAACTTCAAATAAGTAATTCAAGGCACTTTCAATTACCTAGATTTTTATTCGGATTCGCGCTTAAACGTTGTATATTAAGTATCTTTAGTTCTTAATGAAAATTGATTATCACAAATGACAAGAACACGGTAGTCAAAAACTCTTGTTATGCCAATGTATAGGCATAACACACGTATAGGCGTCCAAACATACAATACTACACAAAAGAGTATAAAATGTTCTGTGTACAAATATTTTACACGCAACACAAAAAAATCGCAGATGGAGGAGGAAAAAAAACTGAGGTGAACCAAAGCCGTCGCCACAAACAAAATCTATTAAGACGTAAAATTATATTTTACAGAGTCATATTTGAATCTAGACAAGACTTTAACCTGTTAGAAGAATATTCGGTCGCTTCATGATTTTCATTACTCCACGTGTAACGGCAATGGACAAAATACGAAGTGTCTGATATAGACTAGAAATGGTGCTTGCAGGCTAGATTAATTTTCGATATTAGAAAATTAGTTAGCAGCTAAATTAAGTCATTCATAAAGAAAAAAATGAAACAAAATGTATTAATAAAAGAGCTAATCGATATTACATATCCCATAAAAATCTATTTTTTTTCACATGGGGTCGTAAATAAACGTCATTATAACGCGACAGTCCTCTTAAAGGGAGTTTTAGACGCTGCCCACGTTTTAAAGGGAAGTATTTTGTCGGTCAAAATACCGATCGAACTAATTAAGCTCCTTATCTCGTGCTCAGGTATAATGCAGAATTAATTGGCCCTTAGCGCTCTTAATTATTATATTTTGTTTTAAATAACCGGACTAATTCACATAACTGAAAACGTTTTTGAAAAATGGCACATATGAATCAGACTTCTTGCTTTTTCAAACCAGCATAAGACATTCTTATAAGGGAACCAGTTCTCTAAGTTTTTAATAAGCCATCTATATTCAAACCCATGTACAAATAAAATATGCATTTCGTTTTCTATAAAAGACTGAAAATTCGTATAACTATTTTACAGTATAATCCTGTTGAAAATAATATATAGGCCTATAATAGACTATTTGTGTGAATACCATTTAAAGCCACTATAAGGGTGGGAATATAAACGATTCATGACTGAACATTACAGGATATTAATTATGTATCACGCACGTTCCAAAAAGTCCATTTTAAAGATAAGATATTTCTGTTTAATAGAAGGGCACGGGACAAGTAATGACATTCTCATATATAAAATAGCTAAAAAGTACTTAATGTGGTGTGGATACGTTGCTTTATTTGTCTTTTGTTTTCTATACGTTCATATTTTTTCTGGAAATAGTATGCCCTTCTTGTTTCGGTAATAATGAGAAAGCGAAAAATAGCAAGCAAACAGCATTTACAGCTCGTTTTCAAGCAGGTCAGGTGACGCTCCCTAGCTGTTACCTTTAATTCGCTCCACCTGTTCAGTTGTCCGATGTTTGTTTATATGGGTGTGTGTGCCTTTGCTTTTGTTCTAGCAGTTAAAATGTACACTTAGTGATATTATCGCAAGTCAATTGGAGATTTCACGTGGTCCAATTTATCCACCCTGCTGTGGCAGAAATCGTATACTTTTGTACCTGAAGCTTGAATGTGTTGCATTGTTCTGTACCTTTTACTCGGCAGCCATGGATTTGCGAAGCTTTTGTATATTTCTTGAGAAAAATGATCACGAAAGCTCTGTTTTCAGTGGTTTCATTCTCACCTTATATTTTTAAAAGCACTATTACCCACCAATATTTGTAAAGCAGTTATGGTTTTATCATGTACACAGCAGGCCAAGGACCATTGTTCCTTGTTGATATTTACAGATTCCATTTAATTTTAAGTTTTCACCGTATAACTATTAAAAATGAAAAATATAATAATAAAATTTTAATATATTTTCTCTTGAAGTACACTGTGTTCCTTTAACACATTGTGAATGCAAAAATGTAACAGTGCATTGGGACATGTGGATTCAATGCTTACATACTTCTTAGTTAGTGTTCTTCATGTGTATATGGAGCTATGTCATCTGTGGCCTGAAGTCCTGGTAGAGTTTTTCACGGCAAGCAAGTCTATCCGGAGAAGCCAGATAAACTACTACAAAGAAAGGTTCCAAGAAAAAGTCTACTGTACTTGGAACTGGGTTAGTAGTACCCAGCCCTGGAGCCAGTTCTGAAGTGGTATTTACCATCATAACCTTAGTGGGTTCAGCCCAAAATGGCCACATGGAGCTATTTTGTGGTTAGGCGTGGTGCCATTTAGGCAGCAAGTATGAGCAGAAAAGATGGAACATACCAGGAAATGCATACTAGCTGTGGAAAAGTAGGATGTTACCTTGCTGGAGAGGAAGGAGCATGATATTCTGTAACTAGTGTAGGATATAGAGAGGTATTGGTTAGCTATGGTTATGGCTATCCTGCCCATTTTCCTGTCTTTTTCTGTTTCACCACCAGAATAAGAACTGCTGTAACACTGTAATTTCCTTCAGAGAGCCAGTAAAGGCCCACCTCTTTATCTCCGGCCTAGCTTGGGAACATCCAGTGATATGCACATTTAGTCTGTGACTAAAGAGAGGACTGATATGAAAGCTGCAGTACCTGGTAAAAACATATTACACATAATTTATTCAAATGCATTTTTATCAACATATATAGTAAACCTACCCATCCTGTGGCCTGTACTGTGAAGCGGGGTTACTGGCTTATCGGGTCCTGATTGGTTGTCATTCTACTACAGAGCAGACACTATAGGCCACTATGGGCCCCAGCCACCGGGGACCCTCAGACAGTCCATATTTTTGGGAGCTGGCAGGGAGCAAAAACATGAGCTATCTGGAGGTCTCCAAGGCCTGGGTTGGAAAACACTGCTGTAGGTAATTTACAGATGCCAATTAGTAGATGCCAACTTCAGGTAATTGGACTGAGGAAGGAAACCTAACCAATATATGGATAATATGCAAACTTTGTATACAGTACACATAGTAGAGACTGGCTTCAAACCCCAGCATAAAGTTAATTAGATATTCTTAATTGTTTTAAGAACACATGTATATACATGCCTTAATGTCATTTTGCAGTTTATGAAACACATTCACAAAAAATGAAACGATAGGGAAACTTAAATCTCTGAATAAGGTTGAACGTCTACAAAGACAATACATTTTTACAATGTATTTTAAAATAATGAAAGTAACGCAAATTAGCGTTAAAATGACGGACGGACATTTCGAAACGAAACCTAGCTATATTGTAAAAGATTCACTTGAAGAATTTTTTTTAGTTGATGCAATCGTGAGTCGAACAATGCAGAATTTTACTTTAGTGATTTGGTCATAACGTAGCCTATATAAAAATGGTTTGCATATCATAATACTTAAATCTTAAAGCTAATATATTGTTCCACTCCACATGGTTATAATTCAACTTCTTATACGGGTTCGGTTTAGCTAGTAAATTTATTTGGGAATATTCACATATAGTAAATTGCACGAAAAAAACAGGACATGGTGGGTATTTCTGGGTTACGCCTATATGTTTTTTTTATTTCCCGTCTTTTCCTGCAGCCCGAGGCGTTTTGTTGCCACGTCTGTGAGTAGCAGTCCTCGGTATTCTAGTGAAACTTCGCATCCTTAAAGAATTAACGTGGACACACCATCTTTATTTCTTGGGGAGTTTTTTTTACATGTATTCTATATGTTGCGTTTGGATAGCATTTAAGGTAAGCAGATTGCACCTGATGCCACGTAGCTGTATCATGTTACAACTGAAGCTTGGTTAAAGTTCCGAAGGTCACATTGTTTTATAGTTGCTTTTAATTGTGTTTTTCAGTTAAGCTAGAATTGTGAAAATTGGTAAAGCTATTACTTTAGTCTGTCTTCGTTTTCTCACCACATACGGCTGGAATCAATATATTGAGGCACTTTAAATAAAACTTCGGTGACGTCATATATTACGTTTGAGTACAAATAGCAAATAATACAATTAGACAGGATAGCTGTATTTTAATGAAATTCAGCCTTTTGATAAATTAGTCTCGTGTAAATATGTTCAATAAATGAAGACATACTAGAAACACCATTTTATTTTTCCAGCGCAGGGGTAAACCACAGGAACTGGCATCCTGCAAGTCTGCATCCTCACACCTGCTTCAGCACCAGTGCTACCACAGTTGTAGCGCTGAGGCTCAGGCATTGTTATTGTTAGTTTTAATGCAAACTGGAAACAAAAAGTTCTATGGAGGCTGGGGCGGATTGGGCCAAGAACACCCCGAGACGACCGTCTGAGGATGACATGATGGGGGGGGACCTTGGGGACGGCCTGGGCAAGAAGCCGGGGGCACTGTATGCCAGGAAAGAGGACAGGCGAGATATGCTGGACCTGCAGTCTCCAGCGGTGCCGTCGATTCGGTCCGGTGACAGCGGCACTGTGGCCTTCACCTGGACATCCTGTGCAGCTCTGCAGCAGGAGGAGGATGCTGAGCGGCCCTGCTCTCAAAGGAGACTTATTGGTAATGCTGAGGGATTCTAAACTGTTGATCAGTATTATGTATGTGACATTATGTAGCAGCTATAGCAGATTATGGCATTACCTACTATCTAAATCCTCAGTAACTTCATTATGATTTTTAAGTGTAATGTTTTTCATGCTTTGTTTGTAGTTTTCATCTGCTAGGATGGGTAATTTTAAGAAAAAAAGTCTTATTTACGCCTCTCTTGTTTTCTTTCTGTAAGGTAATGTTAAGAAAAGCTGGTCTTTTCCTGACTACCTAGAGTTCTTGTATTTACCCGTAAAGATACCGTAATGCCCAGTGATGTACTAAACGAAGCAGTGTGCTGATTGGATAGAATTATGCAAACACACTATTGACTTGAGGACGCCAGAGAACATTCAGGGCATGTTGACTCAAAGCTCGCACATTGTATCTCCTACATGTATGGTTGTTTTTCCCCCAGGATCACTTTGTGATCTTTCCAGTGAGGAGCTGAAGACCCGACTCCAGGAAGTCACAGAGGTGAGAAGATAGCTGAAATATCTATTGATATAACGAGCACACAGCCATAGCCCTTTATTTTGGTAGGTTTTAGCCACTTTGTGCAAGAACGTCGGATAAATAAATAAATATAAAAGACTCTTAAACGGCCAACACGACATTATAATGTGACAAGGAACAAAATTTATAATATATCCTCCTTAATAGATCTTGCTATTACAGTACATTATACTATGTGGTAATGCCACCGTTATGTCTAACAAACTATATTACGATTGTGGTTGTGGTTTTAAAACATCAACAGCCCTGACCAGGAGTTTCAAAGATGCATGGATGTTAAACATTTGTAGTTACAAATCATATAATCAATAAACAAACTGCAGATGATTAAAATAAATGTGATAAAAGACGGTAGCAGTCCATGAAAGTGATTACGGTGCATGTGTGGTGGCATTTAATTTGGTTCATTCATCTTTGATTCGCTACTTCAAAACAAGCTTGCTGGGCCGAATGGCCTCCTCTCATCTGTAAACTTGTTATGTACTCTATACAACAGAAGACAGAAATTTTGCGTTGTGAATTGGAGGCCACTCAGCGTCACCTGGAGGGCAAACATGAAGCCCTCAAGATACTCCAGAGTCAGGTGCGTGCTCTTCATTTTTATAAAGGCAAGCAGATTTTTCCTTTTTAATATTAATAGCTACTTTAACTAATGAGGTCTTTTAACTTTTTTTCTGAGCATCATCTTTCTGCCTCCTCTTCCCTCATTGTCCCTTCTAAGGCCGTGTTTGATAAAGCTACCACTCATACCAAGACTCTACTGCAGAAAAGTGAGGAGAGAAACAAGGTCTTGGAGAAGGTAAATGTACCTTTTGTCATCAGTGGGTGGACAATATAACAGAATCACTCAACAATATATTAATCTCAAGGACCTCGTATCGAGTAGGACCACCTTTTGTCTACACCTTCAGTCATTTTTGGTTGTCATAAAATTCTTGAAGACTGTGTGAGGTTTTGGACCAAGAGCAAAAGACTAGTACACAGAGGGATAAAGCATTTGGAAATCATCTTTGAACTCCAGAATTTACGAGGTCAGTGTTGTTTAGATACAGTGACTGGGAAAGCTGTTTTTGAACTTGTGCTAGTGTTTCTGAGACTACTCTTGAATTTGAAGAAGTATCATGAAGCGACAGTGTTTGCTCAGTAGGGTGCACCAGGTCCTGTAAAATGGGCTTGCGCTGCTTTGCCATTATACAATCACCCAGGGAAACCATTGAAGCTAATGATTCACCATGTACAAGAGGAATTGTTGGTTGAAGATGTCTCTTGGCTTTTTCTAAATGCAAACTCATCCACATGTAGAATAAAATATGACTCATCAGGCTTTTCTTCTCTTGCGCAGGGGTCCAGGTTTTGTGCTCCTTTACCCCACATTATGCATCATTGTGCAGTGGCCTTGGATATAATTTGTTTTTGAACAGCATCCTCACCGTAAATTCTAGTTATCATTGACTATGTCATAGAGGCGCCTATTAGATTCTGTGGTTATTTTTGAGGCCATTCTTTTGTAGTATTTTGCAGCCACACTGTTACGCACACTTTGGGCACTATTGGACCTTAACTCTTTTAGTTGCCTCTTGTCGCTTTGAAAACTCACATTTCAAGTTGGTAATTGTTCGACCCCATTTAGAACTGACACATACTGCAAATTTACTTTATATGACTCTGTTGTAGCTGTGTTTGTAATTGTGATTTATTTACTTTTAGTCCTTTTCATTTGGTGTTTTGGAAATTTTGTACACCCTGTTTTTTTTTTAATTATGCACATTTCTTTTTAGATTTAAAATACATTTTGATTACTGTATACTGTATAGAATTTGTTTTGCTGTGTTTGATTACTGCAGTGCAGTGGCCTGTACTACGAAGCAGGGTTATTGGCTTATCGGGGTAACTTGTCAGATTTAAGGTAGCACTGTTTAAATGAACTTCATATTCGTTCACTTACATTTTGCCTAGACTACCTTAAATCCGACAAGTTACCACGATATGCCAGTAACCCCACTTCGTAGTACAGGCCCAAGGGGCCTTGCTTAGCCAGATAACTTGCCAGATTTAAGATAGTCTGGGCTAAATAGACCTTATTTTCATCAAGTTACATTTAGCCCAGACTACCTTAAATCTGGCATGTTACTGTATCTGGCTAAGCAAGTAATCCTGCTTTATGAAAGGGTTGGCCAGTCTTATCCGCAAAGTGTATGTGGGTTTTCACTGCAACTCCCTAATTAGATTACTAATTAGAGGACTGACTGGCTGAAGAATCCTCACACCTGGGTTTGAACAGTTGACCTACAGGTTATCCCAAAAACCTGCATACACACCGGCCCTTTGCAGATAAGATTGGTCACCCCTGCTGTAGTGGTTCCCACAATTTAATGCATCTTTATAATGTTGTTCTGTTGTGTTTATTCAACTTGTTCTGAGTTAATTGGACTAAAATTGCCTCACTCTTTCTGTGTTGAATCAGATCAAATGAAAAGCACGCAGAGTAGCCAGTAGATGTCCTTACGCTCCCACATTGTTTCAAATTATGCTTCCTTTCAGGAAGTGAATGCTTTACAGTGGGAAATCACCTTCAACCAGGAACGATTTAAGAACATTGAGCAGTCCTGGAAAGACAAGTATGAAAGGTATATTTGAAACACTGTAACAGTGATGCAGATGGTCACATTAATGAGCCATAATGGTTATTTATTGCATGTATAGAATAGCAGACAGATTAGCAGTGCTTTGTAAATAAAGCTTTTGCATGTGTTTTGCGGTATCAGGATGTGCATTGAAAATAAGACACTGAGCGACACTGTAGAAGAGACTGCAAAGATGGTGCAGGAACTGAGATCAGAGAATACCTGTAGGTATTCCCAACCCTGCAATTACAAAAATCACAAATTTAGTCATGGTCATTTCTGTGTATGGTGACCTTTTTTGTACAACAATAATGTTATTAGTTGTTGTTTCTAAACCGCATGATTCCTCAGACATAAGACCCACTTGTAGGACAGATTACCTATTACAGTATGAATTAATTTAAAGTACATTTAAAGTAAAATGAATGATATTCATTTTATTGTTGAGATGCTTAAGTGTTTTTCTTCTACCATTTTTCCTCCGGCAGTCCTGAGCCAGCGGTGCCTAGAGCTTATGTCTTTGTTGAGTGTGGAACAGCAGAGAGATTTCAAGGGGTCACTTCCTGTTTGCAGCGGCTTGGGGAGAGATGAGACAGCATTGGAAGTATGGGCACTGGAAGTCAAAGACAAACTGCATATGCAATGGTGGTCCTTTAAGACTATAAAACGACATATGACTGTACTTGTTTGTATCTGTGCCCCAGCTGGCCGTCCTTGGGGCCTGCTGCTGCAGTGTCAGCCAGGCCAATCCCTGTCTCTGTGCCAGGGCTGCAGCTTCTAGCCGAAAGCAGGTGCTTCTGCTCACACAGGAGGTAGGGAGTCAAGGGATATTTGACATTTAGGTTGTCTTTTTACAATAGCTTGGTGATGTTTCAGCTATTTATACAGGAAGTGATACTTGAAGTGAAAATTAGGTTTACTTTGTGTAAACCATAATATAGAAATATAAGCAAGTAATCTTATTCATCTTTGTACTTCTCCATTGTATAGTGTTTGGTGTGCTTTTATAGTAGGGGAAGGATGCATCCTTTATTTCAGGTGGAGATGCAGAGGAGGAGGAAGGAGGAGGCCTACATGATGGCAGACGCATTTCGTATTGCTTTTGAGCAGCAGCTGAAGAGGAGGAGCGACCAGGTCCTCCGTCTGGCTGAGAAAGAAGGCCGCCTTTGCAAGGATGTTCTTGGCCACAGGGGAGAAAGTGAGGTTCATGTTAAAAGCAAAACATTCATGTTTACCACATTGGTCTTGTCATATACTGCCAAATTACAGTCTTATGGTACTTTTCTTGGCACTGTATCATATTATAAAGTCTGTCAGGATACAGGTGTTATTTCGATTGTGTGTGTTTGTCAGTACCAGGATCTGTCAAGGTGGCACAGAAACTAAGAGGGATGCTGCAGTCCACAACTGAGGGACAGATTTCGAATGACCTGCCGGACACTCTGCACCACCTAATCGACCTGGTCAGTTAGACTTTAGGCGACATTACAAAATCAGTGTTCCTGAGTGAGCAGGCAGATTTAAGAAATGTTTTACTGTTCCTTTTACCTTTATTTTCCCCAGAATTTGACTCCCCTTATAAATACAACAAAATGAGAATGTTTCCTTATACTGTCTATTCTTACATGGTTTTATGTGAATATATCCATAGCTGAAAAGATTTTTTGTTTCAGAGCAATGCTTTTGAACTTAGTGAGTTTTCTCGTCTTGGCATATCTATATCTATATGCATCTTCTTACAGCTAAATGACAAGGAGGAGGCTCTGGCGCATCAGAGGAAGGTCAGTTATATGCTTGCTCAAAACACAGCGGAATTGGAGCAGCGGCTGCTGCAGCTAAACGGGCCGGACTCTGGGATGGCCGGTCCGATGGCAGGGCTCGAGGCGCGGATCACTGATGGGCGACTCTCCAAACGCCTTTCTGTTCCTTATAATCCAGGGGACAATGCAGACACTCAGACACACGGGCAAATAAAAGGGAAGCTCACAATGGAACCAGCATAAAAGAAGGATTTATATCAATATTATAATGACTCATATTTTGAAAGTGCCAGAAATTTTTTTAATTACGCTAAAAGGAACTGACTGGAGTCTATTTTAGTGAAATTTTTATTTGTACATTGAAGTTTTGGTGCATAATGCTACGTGTTCTGAAATTGAATGAATGTAATGCAGAATTTTTATGTATAAAATGATAAAACCATGAAACTATGACGTTAACTGCAAAGTGATTTTTACTTTTGTGATGAATAAACTTAATATATTAAATGAAGCAATGTTTTGTCACATCACAATGTATGTATGAAATTTTTCTTATGCAGTAAAATATTCACAAATGTTTGGGATGGATAAAATAAAATTTTCTTTTAAATTATTTTTTTATACAATATATAATGTTTGACACAACTTGATCATCAGGTCAGGACAGTTGAAGTTTTTAGCATTATAATATTAATGTATTTAGTGTTTAGCATTATAATATACATTTATAAATGTATATATCTAAAATTACCAATTACTATGTGCATAATTGTTGATTTACTGTACCTTTTAAAAATGAATATATATCATGTGAACTAAATACTGTATAATTAACATTTATGCACACTTAGATGTACGGCACTGAATTCTAAGTGATGGTACATGTAATAGTGATATTCTTTGGTACATATGATAGGTCATCTCATCAAATCTTTTGAGTCATTATGGAAAGTAGCTCAGGAAATGGAAAGAGGTGATCCTCAAACGTTTGGAAATAAGGTGAATGAGCATTGACATGGCAAAATATGAAATTATAAGTATTATAATTATTATTTATTCCTTTGTTTTTTCAGTAGGCCATTTCTCGACCTGCCGTGGGGGAGGCTAGATATCCATTCACATGTTGTAAATCTTTTGGGACAAAAGAGCCTGCAAAATTAATTAATGTAAATTATTATATTCGTATTTATTATTGTACTGGCCAAGGGGGGTTATTTCACAAAACAGGATTTTTTGCTTATTGGATTTAAGGTAGGCTGAGCCAAATGGACTATATCCACTTAAAAGTAGCTCAGACTACCTTAAATCTGACAAGTTATCCAGCTAAGCAAGAAATCCTGCTTCATGAAATACCCCCCTGATTTGCATTGTTCCAGATATCGGTCATACGGCAGTAACACATCCTCAATGTGCTAAATCTCTTCATTGCCACTGAGAGACTGTCAAGCTGCACCCCAAAGCACCTCATTCTTTCCCCCATCTCCAAAGTTTAAAAACTCCCCTCTAAAGTCCAACAAGTGAAAATGGCCGCAATTAAACACCAATTAATGAGTTTATCTCAGATTTGAAGTCTTGCCAAAACCCAGTTGGGGTCTCCCAATGTTTAAACATCACCCGTTCCAGCACATTCCAAACACCTGAAAACTTAATGAAGCTTTATAGACCCATAACTAATTCTAAGTATGCAAAGAAAATAAAGCCTTGTAAGAAATATTGGGATTAATGTGGTTTAGTACTGCCATCATTCCTACCTGTGGATGACAGAAGATAAATTATTGATGTTTTTATAATTGTGTATCCTGGCAAGACAAGCAGTTGGGTATGGTGGCGAGATAATCCATGTCAAGGAGGACACTTTGAGCAACTTCAGGCTTTACAAGCTACTTTATTACTGAAAGTCTCCTGTGCTTGGCTAAATTATTCTTCTTGAACTTTGACTGGTTTATTTCCTTGACTGAAAGACTCATCCAGCTGTTTCACATTAACATTAGTAACATACAGACATTGTCGTAGCTCAAAATGCCCTCCCTGAAATGGATTATCTGGCCAACCTACGGCTGGAACATGGATGGATACGGACGGTTTTTGACGTTGTACTATCGTACTACATATCCCATAGGGCTGTGTACAGGAAGTGTTCTTGCTTTACGTTCCGTATGAAGGAAAACTTTACTTACCGGGTATGTTTACCGTGATTAGATGTGGATATGCACGTCTTGTCGGTTTTCTTTTAGTTTTAATAACGATAACGTGGACGACCTGGAGCCTGAAGTGGCGAACCGAGACTACACCAGGTCTCTATATCCTCGACCGGGGGAAAGAGTTACCTTACTGGCCGCTGCGCGCTGTCACTTGATTGTTACATCCCATTGACTGTAATAATATATGACCATATATTATAGTCACATAACAAGTAAGAGAGCATAAACATATTACAGTTAACCCGATGGTGTGACCCAGTGTCCCGTTCGATCAAATTAAAATGGCAGTAAAAGTATTTAAAATATGTAGCAGTAGCAATAAGCTTTCAGTAACGCAGATCTCTTTTTAAGATTCAGATTGACAGTGAATGAAAGGTTACAGAGGAAGCGAAGTATGGGTCCGGTACTGAGGAGCTGAATCTCAGTTGTTGGTTTTCGGGTGCTATCTGTGTTGTAGTGAGAATGGGAGAAGAAACGTTGCAGTATTTCCTTAGAAAAAGGAAAATTGAGAAAGAGGACGCAGCGGATGTCGGGTGGTTCCATGCCGCCAACAGCAGGTCCGGAATCGCGGAAGGACTGCAGAGTAAGCGCCTCGTACTGGGTTTATCGCAGCGGCAGTTCCTAGATATTGGAAAGTTTTCACTGGGTATCATATTTCTGAAGGTTTTAACATTACAGTATTGAATATCTAAGATGTGTGGTATTTAATACAAAAAAAACATAACAAGGGATAGTTAAATATTTGTACTTTAGCCCTTGTGGTTGTTTCTCTACTCCACTTTTATGCAAGAAATAAACTAAATCCAGATTATTTATTTCCCGTTAAATTAGGTTCTTCTCTGATGATTGAAGCAGACATCATTCTTAGAGGTTATGATCCCACAGAGCCCATCATGGCTCATCCACCTGCCACTGACAGTGATATCACCTTGCATGACTGGTTGAAAGAGGTTTCGATGTCTGAAAAGGGAATTAAGCTGGATTTCAAAAGGTAGAGTTGTTTTATTGCTTGCTAAGACAAACTAAAATTGAGCTCGTCAGAAAGCATAGTGTCTTTGGATGTGCAGGTTTTCACTGTATGCCTTCATGATCTTATTACATTTCCCAGGAATGTACATAACATAAATGATGGGGACTCTATGAATAGTATTATAGCCTTCAGGGTTGTGAATTTTGTTCTCATCTCTGTCCCCCCAGGTACTCTGGTTTTCTCCAGATGTCCAAAAACATTAGATAAACTGGTCTCTAAACTGCCTGTAGTATATGCTTGCATTTGTGAATGGCACCCAATCCAGGGTTTCCAGTGGTTACGCTACACTGCCTGGGATGGTATTCAGGCTCCACTGTGACCCTCTTCAGTTTAACCAGTTGGCCAATGGATGTGTAATTTTTCTCACTATAATAATATTGGTAAGTTTTGCCATGGTCTTAATTAACATCATGTTAAAAAATCTCAGCAAATCGTGAATGGTTTTGGACTATAGCCTTCAAGCTGTGGCACCCTCCATGAGACTACTGGAAGAAGTTAGGGGGCATCTGCTTGGCCCCGTGTGGATCAATGCCGATGTCCTCTCAGGCCCAGGGGGGAAAGCCACCCCACTCGACCCTGCATCTTTCCTGCAAGCAGTCAGTCATGGATTGCCAGGTGACGTGCTATCCCTTGGTTGGACCACAGGGTGGAGCCCCAACATAAATAATCCAGGTATCCTGACTCATTTTGATTAAGATATGTTTATCTGAGAAATAATTAAAAAAAATAATTATTTATTACAATGTAGTGTGTTTTTACGAACTACAAGCAACCAGTTTTTGTATTTTAGATGCTCCCTGCTTTGAAGTCTCATATATAAGATAAACAAGACACCCTGGCTGAATTAACTGCTCCCATCTCTGGTTAAACATTTTCTGATATTCCAGAAATAAGATAAATGCAGCCCTCAGTATAAGCAGTGGAAGGAGCTCAAGAGGTTATGCTATGTTTGGGACCAGACCTTAATAGTTAGGAAACCTCTAAATACCTTTTGAAAGAAAGTCATTTACTTTTGAGGCTTTACATCATTTGCATTCTAACCAAACCCAACTTGTTGGAAGACCTCCTTGAGTCATTGAAGCATTGAGGAATTGTAGAATCATAGCAGCTTTGATTGCCTAGCAATATATGCCATGTCAGTGATCTGTGGCTCATAAATCAAAGAAATGTAAACTGCACAATTGTAATTGTCTGTCTCTAACAACCTTCACGAGTGATTCTCTGGTTTTACCATGCTAGGGTATAGCTGGGAGATGGTGCAGGAGATGGAAAAGGTGTGTAGGCATCTGAAACAGCCTGTCACCTTTCCTGTGCGAGCTGCACTTCTTGCCCAATCCTTCCACCAGCTGCAGTGGCTTCTTCAGCAGTCTAGCAGGTACACCTAAATGTTTATAATCTATGTCATTGGGGATTGTGTCTAGCAGGTACTCCTGAGTTTATGCACTGCAGACCCTACATATGCCATTCTGTCAATGGCAGTCTTAAGTTTATGCTGAAGTGAAGCGTATTTACAATTTTGCATAATTGCAGTCACTTTGTAAACACTTCATTTAACATCTATACTTGGATCTTGACTTCACATAAATAAATCTGATGGGGAAAACCTGCCATATTGATTTTGTGGATTTGAGCTACATTTAAGTTATCCTGATCATAACGTCAATTCCTGTTTTTGTAAGAAATATCAAATTTTGCTTGGTATAATAGTTTTTTTTGGAATGTAATTGTTTGTAATCGTTTGTATGGTGCTCTAACGGACTTGCTATATTTACCTTGCATAGTGAGACTTTTTACACACATACTGCTGCTGCTATGTGTATGTAAAACGCTAAGTTGCACATTTCTAGAAAGAATTTGTAGAAGAGTATTCGTGGATTTTTCAAGACTTTTTCAAATTTTGCTTTACACATCACGTTATATAAACCGAATCATCAGTGCACTGCAGTTTTTACAGTAAGGTGGCTGCTCTAAAGGGTGACAAATCCATCCCTGTTCTCCATTCTTTCAGATACAGTCTGACTGTGTGGACTGCCCAAACTGATGAATGGAGCGTGGAGGACCTGCTGCCCTACCGACAAAACATCGACCAGAAAAGAGTCTACTATGACATTCCAGAACAACAGCTTGCCATGCTGAAGAAACTCAGCTCAAGCACTCGGAAAGACATCAGTTCAGGAACGTAAACTAAGCAAGTGGAAACTAAGGCTTGCTTTGTTGACTTCACTTTTTTAGACAAAGGGAATTAGGGGAACAGTTATTCTATATTTAAGGAATATCAAACAGTTAAGCATCACAAAAAGTTTGGTTTTATCGATGTATGGGTAGTGTTGACAATTCTGATTTTTTTGATGGTAAAACTACTAAATAAAAACTTCCCAATTCAGACTGCAGAAACATATGGATCACTTTATTTTAATGTTATAGTGTATTCTTAGTCATGGACAATTTTAGTGTGATACTCTAATGTGCTGCTTTTATATATTTTTTATTTTTTTCTTTCTTTTTTTAACTCTGAGCATTATACACATGATTAACTGTATGGTGCTATGAATGACTGAATGGCCACGTGTTCTGTGAGAAAAAGTCATCCCATCCGTTGCTTGAACAGTGAGTAAAGCAGTGATAAGAGTCATGAGCCATATTAATCGTGAGGTTTACCTAATTAAGCCAAATGTTCTATTGCTACAGCCTTATAATACAAGGTGCAGCCCTCTTCAGTTTGCTTTACACTTGGAAACATCTGCTGTCAACAAAGAAGCACACACTGTAGCCTGTTGGTTACAGTCATACAGAACTGTTTCCGCAATGACACAAAGAAGCCCTGTTCTTGACATTTAGAATACCGGTGAATTTATACATGAGTGCCTACAATAATTGCCTGTGTGTTTGAGAAGTGCAAGGTTCTCATTCTACTCATTGTATAACACATCATAATTTCTTTGGATTACCTCTTTTACTCATTTTACTTAACTTTCAAATGAGTAAAGCACATTGGCAGTCAGGGAACAAGAAGCGTATGCATCATGCTCACTTGTGCACTAGCCCTATCTTAGGCTAGACATGCACTGATCAGTGTTTGCATGCATTGCAGTTTTTGGCCCTGTAAATCCTGTGGAATAGAAATTTCACTTAATCTAGTGTAAATCTAGTGAGAATTTTTAGGCTTACGTGGCTTCTTCGATTTAAAATTCTTGGGGCAAAAAAGTGACAGTATAGTAAGCAATGAAATTATTCATAAATGTATATGTCCAGTGTTATGACCCTAAGAAGGGGGGTGGGGGGCTTTTCCTAGTCACAATACAAATATATATCTATACTTCATGAGGAAAGTTAGTTTTTCCAACATTTACTGTATATGGAGTTGGTTGTTGTTTACTGCTCATGTTTTTTATATACGTGTCAACTGTATATCATGTTCATTTTCAGAATTAACACAAACTTAACCTAAAACTACTAGCTGAGTACTTCATATTTTTTTTACCAATCTTTATGCCATTTTGATGTTTTCCTAAACTATAAATGTTTTTTTTTTAATCTAATTTTATTAAAAAAAATTCTTTAGTAGCCACCTACTCATGCACTTTCTGCAAAGGATGATACAAACTTTCCGCTGCTGCCAGTCTGTCACCAGGTTCCTAAGCAGTGAAAATTAAAATGGTGATATTTAATCATTTGCCTTAGTTAGAGGGCATTGAAATAGAGTGTACGGTTCTTCCCTACTTCGGTCTACCTCATGAAGCAGTGCACTTTATATAATAAATATGTAGTTACTCATGCTCGCCACACTGTAGTACCAGACCACTATTGCTGAAGGGGAAGAGATGGCAGCAGAAGCAGATATAGGATGCGAAAGCATTGCAGATCAACATTTAATTGTCCCTGATAGAATTTATAAATTACTAAGAAGCCTTTAAAATGTAATATAATATATATGGGAGTTTTATTTATATATGCATCATTTATATTTTTATTGTGCTGATAATCTGCAAAATTCAATGTAACATAGTACACAGCACCCACAAGCATATCTCTTATGCAGGGGGATATTTTTTGAGCTTTTTTGTGGTACTAACACAGACTCTGACTCTTTGAAGCAGGTTGATTTGGTGCTAAGTATGCTATTTTTGGAGCTTATTGAAAGTGATGTGAATTTATCTCTATTTATCTGAGCTGCAAAAGGCATCTGAGGGTTCAGAACGAGGAAGTGCAGCACAGATTGCGTGGACACATGCTGGTTTGGAGAGTTGAAGGAGATAGATGACTATACCTTTTGCATTCACTTTTTCTGATTCAGGTGTAAAATATTACGGACAGTGGATATACAGTCATAAATATTTGGACAGAGACAAAGTTTTTCAGATTTTTAACAAGTCAGATGCAGTTTAAGTGCAGACTTTCAGCTTTAATTCAGTGGGTAGAACAAAAACATTGCATAAAAATGTGGGGAACTTAATTTTTCTACACAATCATAAGTACATAAGTGATGGGACAAATTAATGTAACTGCAAATAAAATGTTCAGTTCTAATTCTTAGTTGCCCTTTGCAGGCAATGACTGCCTGAAGTCTTGAACTCATGGACATGACCAGACGCTGGGTTTCCTCCTTTTTAATGCTCTGCCAGGCTTTTACTGCAGCAGCTTTCAGTTGCTGTTTGTTTGGGGGTCTTTCTGTCTTTAGTAAGTGAAACGCATGCTCAATGTGGTTGAGATCAGGTGACTGACTTTTTCGAGAATATTCCACTTCTTTGCTTTAATAATGTCCTGGTTTGCTTTTGCTGTGTGTTTTGGATCATTGTCCATCTGTGTTATGAAACACCACCCAATCAATTTGGCTGCATTTGAGCAGACATGATGTCTCTGATCACCTCAGCATTCATACGGCTGCTTCCTTCCTGTGTCACATCATCAGGAAACACTGCAGACCCAGTGCCACTGGCAGCCATGCACGCCCAAGCCATCACACTGCCTCCACCATGTTTAAAAGATCATGCAGTGTTCTTTGGATTATAAGCTGTTCCAGCCCTTCTCCATACATTTTTCTTTTCATCATTCTGATACAGCTTTATCTTCATTTCATCTGTCCAAAGAATGCTGTTCCAGAACTGTGCTGGCTTTTTTAGATGTTTTTTTTAGTCCAGTCTAGCCTTTCTATTCTTAAGGCTTATGAGTGGCTTGCATCTTGCAGTGAACCCTCTGTATTTGCTATCATGCAGTCTTCTCTTTATGGTAGACTTGGATATTGATACGCCTACCTGCTGGAGAGTGTCGTTAACTTGGTTGGCTGTTTGAAGGGATTTCTCTTCACCATGGAAATGACTCGGTGATCATCTACAGTACCAGTGTTGTCATCCATGGATGTCCAGGCTTTTTTGCATTCTGAGCTCACCAATGCTTTCTTTCAAGAAAAATGTTGTATGTTCACACCTCAATCTTCCAAATGCAAGACACCTCAAATCAACTCTAGGCCTTTTATCTGCTTAATTGATAATGAAAGAACGAAGGAATTGCCCACACCAGTCCATGAAATAGCTTTTAAGTGAATTGACCAATTACTTTACCCTTTACAAAGAGGGTGACGCATGTTAATGAGCCGAAACTCCTAAACCCTTCATCCAGTTTGAATGTGGATACTCTAAAATGAAATCTGAGAGTCTGCACTTTGTCCATGCCCATTGTATAACTTCGATTGGAATATATTTCAGTAAACAGGTAAAATAGTAAAACTTGTTTCAGTGGACCTAACTGTAAGGTAAGTAATGACAGGGCAGAAAACAGAAGTAAGAATAACATAATGGTGTGCTAATGAGTTACTTTGTTAATACATAAACAAAATTCTCCCTCAACTAAATATAATTATAATATATATATATATATATGTGCCTATTTGACATTTTAAAATTTACGCAAAAAAGTTACGCAAGTAATTCATGTTTACAGTCTTTTGTAAATGTAAAAAATGTAAAATGTGATAATTAGAAAGGTAGAACACCAAGTGATGTTTTAGAAATAATTTATTTACAATGAATGATATTCAGCTACAATCACATTACATACATGGGAAATAAAATATCAAAATGTACCTTCTGTCATTCGCTTCACTATGCAGAACAACAGCCAAACAGTGAGAATTACAGCTTCCTTTCAGAATCGTTTCCATTAAAAGACTTAAAATGCTATACATAGATTAACATTGGATCTGAGTTTAATAATATGAATAAATTAATGGGTATATGAGTCATAAATGTGCAATGTCTATCTAGGGTTTTATTAACTGTCTTTTGTTTGCTTCATAAATAGAAGATTTTAAAGACATCTTTGGCGTCTCAAAAGATGCAGTGGTTTATATTGTCAAAAAAGAGATGAACCAACTAAGACAGTTTGTGTTTATATATTTTTTTTTTGACAGGCCATTTATATATTTAATTTTCTCTCAGTCAGTCAAATACATGCATACATGCATTCCTTTATTATGAGCTTTTGTTCTATTAAAAGGGTATTTTATTTTTGGGTACTTACATAGCTAGCACATAAAAACAGGGTGTACAATATTGGAGGATATTACAGTTTATTACATAAACATCAATCAGATAAAGTGCTTTAAAGCTGTGAATATAGTATTATTAATATTGTTTGCTCTTTATGTCCCCATATAAAATATACCT
Organism: Brevimyrus niger; assembly: GCA_015164015.2. Lineage (NCBI taxonomy): Eukaryota > Metazoa > Chordata > Actinopteri > Osteoglossiformes > Mormyridae > Brevimyrus > Brevimyrus niger. The sequence continues at coordinate 35,829 of JAABNY020003314.1, forward strand.
CACTGTTATTATTATACTGGTAACATTCACAAAATAACCTTTACATTTTTGTTATTTCAGCTGAAATATAGTACAGTATATTTTACATGGTAAAATTGAACACAATAATAATAAATGATATTATAATCATAAAATTAAAACTATATATTTAAGCCCTAAAATGTGAAGTAGGTCATTACTATTTACAGCCTTGAATAAGCCATAAAGAATAGTGTGTAAAATATCACAATGGTTTATGTTATAGTGTGAGATCTCATAATACTGCACATTTCAGTAGCATCCATAAATTCGGTTGACAAAAGTATCTTCTTCATGAAGCATATCTGAATCTAAACAAAGCACAAGCCATTATTAAATTGCCATTCAAAATATGGCTGGCTGTCCTCTGCTTTAAAGATGATTCACATTGAGACACATGAGCACAAATAACTTGCGGCTTTATAAATGGATACTGGCTCCTGAAACTATGGTTTATGGCAGTATTAGCGGCCAAATATCTCTTCGAAGTTGACTAGCTGTTTGATTTGCTCTGTTTGCATGGAATGACGACGTAGCAACATCTTCTTGGTCTTGAGATCCTTGGGGAAGTTGGGAACACAGGGGATTAGGGATTTGGGCCCCAAATTAGCTGACATCCCACAAGCTGGTTTCATGCTGCTGTTTGTGGCTGTGCTGCTGCCGCCAATGTCGGGGATAGGAACATGGGGATTTAATGGTGGCAGGTACCCAGGTCTGGTGTGGGAAATGTGATCTAGGAGTAGGGCTCCAGAACCCCTGCGTTCCAGTTTGGCTGGGCTTCTCCTGGCCAAACTCTCCAAGGACTCTCTGGAGATGGACAAGGTAGAGGAACGGGTTGAGACCAGCTTCCTCTTTTCTGGTGCACTCTTGTAGTCATCAAGGCTGCTAGACTGGGGCAACTGGGAATCAGAGCTATAGTGGTCAATTCCTATATTTCGCCTTTGGACAATGTTGCGCAGACTAGACACAGCCAGATTGGGCAGGCAGTCAGGGTCTTTGTGCACTGGGATAGGCGCTACTCCACTGTTACGGTGGAGATCAAGGTGTGAGGAAGAGTGAGATGATGAGACGTCATCATATGACATCTTCCGACCCAGGCCCCTCCCTCCTCCTGGGCCGTCTTCTTTGTTAACCCCTTGGTCCAAAGCTATGCTCAGTCCCGCTGTATCTCTGATGTCAATGCTCTGCTGGCGGGTAACTGGGGCTCGAGGAATTCTCAACCCATTGATCCTGAAAGAGAGCTCCTCTTCAGGAGTGATGTCCATTAGGTCTTCAGTAAATGAGGATGCTTTGTTCTGCTGCAGCAGCAGAGAAGATGGGATCTTCAACCAAGGTTCAGAATGCAGTCTTTGCAAATGGAGGATCTTAGCTACTCCGGGCTGCAGGGGACTCGGGTCATGCATTGGTGAACTTGGTTGAGAGGTGACACTGTTAGAATTCTGGAAATTGAATATACGCTTCTCTAGCTGGGGGTCAGCGGCTTGTTGTGAAGTACGGAGCTCTATTTCAGAGGGAGACATGCAAGACATGGGGGTGTAGTGGAGCTGATCCTCCAAGTCAGGTGTTGGAGGGACATTGAGGTACTGCTTAGTCATCTGCTTCCCTGAGGGCAGCTTGTCAGTGGTGATAATGATAACTTCCTTGCCTCTGGCTTTGCATGCATCAAGCAGCACTTTGAGCGTATCCTTCTCATTAGCATTGACAGCGTGGACCAGGACCGAGGAGCCCGAGTGATCCTCTAGGCTGGGGTCAGCGCCGCTTGCCAAAAGCAGGGAGACGACCTCCACGCCGGCCCGTTCCAAGCAGGCGTGCATCACAGCCGTCTTCCCCAATTTGTCCTGGATATTTGGGTCAGCGCCATTTTCCAGGAGGTACTTGATCATCTTGACTTTGCTCACGCTCTGCTGGTCGGCATGTTTCGTCTTGCAGGCGATCATCAGCGGGGTCTCCCCACGTTCATTACTCTCATTGATGTACGCTCCGCCCTCCAGCAGCAGGCGGGTCAGGCGCAGGCGGCACAAGTAGACAGCCTTCAGCAAGGAGTTGCCATCTGTGCGTACCTCTACGGAATCCCCCATTACGTCTACTCTTCCTGTGACTGTGGCATCATGGGAGATCACAATGCTGTTCTTCCAGGATCTGAGAAGAAAACAAGGTGATACACTGTTTGTCTATATATACAAGAACAACTGTTTTTTTGACAATGTAACTTTATATATGACAGGTAATAAAATCTTTTAAAATGTTTTCGATATTCTCGATTTCTTCCGTTTATCTTACAATCTATCTTTGTCTATCTACTACAGGGGTGCCCAACTCTGACCATAAACATTGCATAAACATTGTGTGGTAATTAGCACAAGGAGTTGAATCAGGTGTGTTAAATGAGGGGAAACCCAAAAATGTGCAGGGCTCTGGCCCTCCAGGACTGGAGTTAGGCACCCCTGATCTACTTCGTTGGAAGCAAAGTGAAAGGAATTAAAATAGTTTACTGTAAAAAAATACCTTTTTCAAGTACAATGAATATGTTTTCTCAGGAAATAAAATATTTTTTAAAAGAGATTTAAAAATAAATAAATAAATAACACAATTGTATCCAGTTTAGTGAAGAATCTGCTCCTGGTGCTATATGGAAGTTAAATTAAGTATTTATATATAACTATGTGTATGAATTGAATCGTGACCTCTAAGCCAACTATTTTCTCCTTTTGGATGACATTACCAGTGTCTGACAACTGAATTATTCCAAAAAATATTTCAAATACGCCTAATAATAAAATAATTCTATTTTTATTCTAGTTATAATCAAGACAAACTGCACAGATCAGGTACCGAAATTTGGTTTTATTTTCTGTCAAACCATGCACCTATTACCAAATGCTATATATTTCCATTATAAAATAATTCCTGCATTAAGAATTCGTGTTTTATTTGGGAAAAGTATCAAATACAATATAAAATCTCAAAATATGGAAAAATGCATTCTGGATTGTTCTGCTTTGAGGGTTTTAACACTGGTCCACATGGGCTAGATCCCTACAAATTTTAGACAATATATCTAATGAACGCCTTATTGCCAGAGGAAACACTAGGGTTGATATAAACATAATAATAATCCCTTCAGTAAAACAACTGAGTGAAATTTGTGAGAAAACCAGTAAACCCAGTGCTTAAGAGGCTGCTTTATTGGGTGAAATGACTGTTGGGTCGCATGAGAAGGACTGAGAATGGTTTTTAGTGCCAGATATTTGACAAGCTGATAATTAGATTGTAGTTCGTTCTTCATGTATTTGTCTTTGGCCTTGAACAGAAAGCATGCATAATCACTGCCCACTCTTCCCTCACTTTGTATCGGAGTGGAATTTGCATTTAGCTGTAATCATTGAAGAAAGACACCTAATACAAGGTTTGCAAGTAAAACTGTGCAATTTTATACCAAGTACTTTCCTTTAAGCATACAATTTGGTAATACTGAACAGACTTACTACTTCAGAGACAACATTTAAAAACCAATGAAGCTCAGTGAATTGTCAATATATTTATTCAGAATGATAATTGCCATTTTGTTTTTTGTTGCCACCTACCTGATTATCCTCAGACTGCATTTATCAGTGGAAAAATAATAAAATTACAGTTGGATCTTGCTAGAACACCAGGTCAGAGAGACTGTCTTGTCCAAATGAATAGTAAATCGCCTGTAACAGTCCTATCACTTTGTTCATAACAGCCAAAGAGCTGCACCCCTACAGTACACCTCAATGACACATTCTTACCATTCAGGACTGTACCCGCATTAACAATCAGGCTTGGACTTTCCTCCATACAGGCACACCACAGATGCATAGCTATGATAAAAACTGCAAGTGGGCAAGCGGGGTGAGGTTCCCCAGGATGAATTTTGCCGAGGGTTGAGGGCTCCCGCAAAGCATTTTTCCAGCTCACAAACCCATCAGCCCAGCAGGAAAATGCTCGGTATGCCAGCTGGCCAATCCAGCCCAGTTATTATTCAGAGCAGCCTTTGCTATCTTTGCTAACAGTCTGGTGGATAGAAATGTCATAGTCCCATATGTCATTATACTGCAGTATAGCTGAATCCTCTTCTGAAGAAAGGTGTGTCTTTTGAGGTTCTTGAACTGTAAAGTTCAGTGTAAAATTCCCAAAGGTATTATTTGTTCAGTCACGCTTTACATTAATGAATGAATGAATGAATGAATGCATTTTATTGTCACTATACATGTATAAATATTAGATACAAGAGCATCACCTTTAATGCAAACATGTACACGCGGCAAACAATACACAATAAACAAGTGATAAACAAACAATAGACAAACAGTGCAAAGTTTTGTAGCACTATATACATTAGAAATAAATAACTAAATAGAGTTTTAAATATATGAATACCAATGTGATATCTAGTGTATTACATTGTAATAATGATCATGTGGAAGATTATGCTGGAACATATTGCACAGTTTATGGTATTGCACAGTGTACGATATTGCACAGTTCTCAATACCATTCAGATACTGGATATTGCAGTTACTACTGTCCAGTCAGTGCATTTGTGCATTTAGGGTTGCTATGGCTTTTGGGAAAAAAACTGTTCTTGAGTCTGGTTGTCCTTGCTGTGATGCACCTGTAGCGTCTCCCTGATGGCAGCAGGTCAAACAAATCAGTGCCAGGGTAGCAACTGTCCATGACGATGTTCTGCTGAGGCACCTTCATAATGCATTCATTATGCATTCATAGAACATTCATATGCAACATGCAAGTACACCTTAACATCCTAACATCCCTTAACAGCTTCATTTAATAATACATTAATAACAATCATTACATGCTTATACAATTATAATGATTGTTATTATTATATAATGTTTGTTATTAGTGTACATTACAGCTGTTAAGGATGTTAAGGTATACATGATTTTTAATGAATGTTTTATGAATACTTAATAGCCGCTGTAAACCACAGCAACTTCAAATGATTAAATTGATGTAGTTTTTTTGATCTCTCCACTTTTCGCTGGATGTGCAGCAGTCGCAACATATATGTAAAAACCTGCTATTTTGACCCCACAAAGATCTGTGAATGCAATCAAAAAACTAAAAATTACTATTTACAGGTTATGGTCGTAATGTTGGGATTAGAGTTTACCCCATAGAAATGAATGTAGAGTCCCCACAAAGATATAATTACAAACCTGTGTGTGTGTGTGTGTGTGTGTGTGTGTGTGTGTGTGTGTGTGTG
>JAABNY020003315.1:0-16372 GCA_015164015.2 Brevimyrus niger
TTTCCAGTAATGCTAGTTAAACTGATTGGCCTATAGTTTGCTGGATTACTTCTATCCCCTTTTTTGAATATGGGTGTAATACTAGCATTCAGATCTCTAATCTGAAGGTACCACACCTGTAGATAACAACCTCTGGAATATTCAAGTTAAAGGTTGGCTAATAATATCCCTCATCTCTTTTAAGACTATAGGTAAGATGTCATCAGGGCCCTGCAATTTATTTACTTTGAGTTTGGCTGGGCTTAGTACCACATCAGCCTCAGTTATAGATATATTGGTCATAGACAACACTGTATTCGTATTAATTGGTAGTAAGTTACTTGTGTTCTCTACTGTGAATACCCGTGAAACCGGTTTATCTGCCTGTTTGACTTTACTATAAACGCACTCTGATGCCGTGTCCTGACAGGAAATGAACGAACTCACAATAAACAGATTTTGTGTAATTGTCCTCAGCAAAAAAATAACCTAGTTACATACATATATAGTAGCAAATTAAAAAGTATTATATATTCGCTAACAGTCCTTTTGTTTTCTATAATATACCGTTAGTGTTAACATTGGCTAATCAAACACCCTCAACCAAGAAGCCATAATGTTCCTGTCAGAGTGGCTGCTATACGTCCTGAAAGTTCCGTAAAACTGAAAAGTTTTTAAATGATTTTTTTTTTATAAAAGGTTGCATAAATAGTCGTGGTTCACTGCATGATTTCATATTCGTTTAAGTTTATGTTTTTGAACAACTAAAAAGTAATAGTCTGGCATGACATTCACACTTTCAGATCTCAGAAATCTTACGGCACATTTATATTATTCCATTGTAAACTTAAATTAGCAACATCAAAGGCGTTGGTAATGTTTACAAACCCTACAGATTATTTACAATTTAATAAAACTGTTACAATCGTGTTTATGTGTGTGCAGATTTGTCTGGAATTGAAAATCTCACTACAGCCAGCAGACGATAGTTTGCAACTTTATTCAAAATCAACTGCAAAATGCAGTTTTCGGCTGAAGCAGCTTGTTACTCTGCGTTCTTATTCAGACAATTATATGAATATGAGAAAAAACATTATCTGTCACTTTTTATATCTATTCAAAATAAGACTGCCCATACCCATCTATAATAGCGATTCAAGTGTATACTTAATATATAATAAAATATATATACTTTTAAATTTACATTAAGGGACGGGACATGCTACTTCTCTTAAAACTGGGGGAAAAGTAATATGCAATATAATATATACCGTCACCATCCAAAAAGTGAAAAATACTTTAAAATAATTTATAATGGAGGTGCCGAAAAAGGCATCCCTGCTTTAAAATGCATGCCAGTGGTCTGACGAGTTGAACTTTTAAGGATTTATTGGGGTCAGGGTTTTTTTAAGGGTTATAGTTAGGGTTTTAAGGGTGTTTTGGGGGTTAGAGTTATGGTTTTAGAGTTATTTTGGCTTTTTGGAGGGTTAGGGTTAGAGTTTTACGGGTTTTTGGGGGCTAAAGATTAGCACTATGGTAGCATTACTCGACAAAGTAGCTCAACTCGTTTCAGATCAGCGACCGATTAGTCATTTAGAGACAGGCATGCATTCTACGGCAGGAATGCCTTTATCAGCATAACAGGGGCCTTAGAGGTTCACTAATCTTTAATCTTGCATTTGTAGATTTTTCCCCGATTCATGTAAGGGGAATGTATAATCAAACAAATTATGAACTGAGTTAAAGCCATATGAAATAAATATCTGTGTCTTTAAAGATGTAGATGTAACAGTATAATGAAAGAACTGTAAATGAGTAATGAGACTGGTTACCCCCCCTCCACCACTCAGTCACTGGTTGTGCTTGAGTCCTCGGTCTTGCTCTGCATAAGGGTTGTTTTGTTCTACCATGCTGTGGAGTGTGGCTGATTGTTTGCTTGAACAGCTTTCACTTTCCTCTCCTTCAGTCACTTTGCTTGATTTGATGAAGTAGATGAACAGAAAGAAGCCTGTGAAAAAGATACCAGATTCAAATTCGTTAATAGTTCCTCAAGTACATATAAATCCGAGCCCATTAAAAACTGGCAAATGAACATTTAGACCATTTAGACAGGTACATCTCTATACATTCTGTAGTTTGCATCTGCAACTTAAATTTATTCAGCTTACAATTAGTTTTAAATCTTACACATCTGTAAAATGTGTGGAACACCATTTAGCCATTACTCTGATAATCACAGGATTACTGCTGTAATCAATCAATCAAGCACTTTATTTGTCCCCGTGGGGCAATTAAAGGGTGCATAGAGCAGTGTTGAGAACCACTCTACAAGCAGCAACCCGGATGTAGGACATAGACAAACATCACACTGGGGGTAGACAATAGACTAGACGAGACGAGAGGAGCAAAGCAGGGAAGATAAGGGGAGGAGAGGGAAAGAAAACTAAGTAGCCAACTTACCAAAGCTAATTAGCAGTAACAGAAATCAGCATAGCTGCTAGTGCAAGTAGTCACTTTTGTCCTAAGAGGATTCATGTTTTTCCTTTTAATTTGATAGAAATATTTATAAAGCAAGCGAAATATGAAATTTCCATGCCCACTTTTCATACATATTCAGGGTCATAGGGGTCTGGAGCCCATCCCAGAGGCTATGGGTGCAAGGCAGGGAACAACCCAGGATGGGGTGCCAACCCATTCAAACACCAGTCACACCTATGGGCAGTTTGGCAACTCTAATTCACCTCAGCATGTTTTCGAACTGTAGGTAGAACCCGAAGTAAACCTCACAATGACATGGGGAGAACATGCAAAACCCACACACATGGAACCATGACAGAGACAGGACACCTGGTCACAAAGGGGTGAGGAGTAATATATATATTATGTTGTTTTGACACAGTCAGTTCATTTACATGCACAGCTAAGTCAAGCTACGGTTATAGCTCAATTATACCATTCAATCAGACTACTGTCCTTGTCCCAGTATACATGCATGGGTCTACAATAGGTGGTGATATGGCTCCTTTCAGCTTGTTAGTATTGGGCTTTTTCCGGTTGACCTATTACATCTCAGAAAAAAATAATAAAGTTAATAATAATGGGTATGTGGATAAATGAAGTGACATAATCTTTTAATTGTGATCTGGTCAGAAGAACAGATACAATACCATGAGGACAGCATAACAAGAAATAAAGTATTTTGCATAATATATTATGACAGCTTTGTATTGGAAAATCTTTCAAATATTGTGATATGATTTTGTTGTAATAAATATTGGGGTATTTATGTAATAAAAAAGGAGTTCAACATAAATTTCTCACAAACCTGTCTAGGAGTGATTTTAAACAGCAAGGATGAAAATGATTATGATTGTTTTGGAGAACGCTTGGAGCACTCAGGCAGAAGCAGCAGAGGTAAACTTTATATGAATTTAGCTGACTGAATTTAGCTGTAAAATTCAGATGTGCAGAACATGCAATGCTCGTAATAATACCGCATGTCGTCTGGTCTGTCTTAAGTCCAACTTCAGGAAATTCGATGTAGTACAATTCCAGGCAGACTAATGTTTACATGTACTATAAAAGTCCAGTTTTAGTCAGATAATTTGATTTTCTTAGTGTGCATGTAAACGTGCTGAGTGTTTCTGCAGCTCACCTTGAAATGAGTTCAGGATGGTGAATATGTAGAGTGCTGGTATCGTGAGGGGCCCGTAGCTGAGGAAGGCAAAGCCCCAGGTGATTCCCAGCAGGCAGCACAATCCCATTATAGTAAATATATTGGTTCTTCCTGAGTCTGCCTTGGAAGGGCCTGCTTTCTTGCCCATGAAATACACAAGCCTTCTCACAATGATGATGAAGATGGTGAAGGTGAACAGAAACACTAACGCATAATAGCCAATATTCACAATGTAATGGACTAAGATTTCCGTTATCCAGCACCTGAAACCACAAGAATAGCAAGTCCTCAACACTTAAACGTAAGATGCAATACAGCAACATTACCACCAGTGGCGTTACTTTTACTGATTTTCATAACAGTATTTAACTATGGTTTTAGAATTACAAAAAGAAGAGTTACATTGTTACGTTGCTACTTTGACCAAAGCTGGCAGTCTGTTGTCCATACTTTCCAAGGCACAAGAGGATTATGACGACCACAGCAGGAAGTGCTGGCAAGAAGCAGAGGCATTACTGGCACCGATTAACCCTGACAAGCAGAACTGTATCATCACATCAGAAGCAGACAAAGAACTGGATACTCACCCCACCCAACAAAGCACATTTTGAGCACATAATGACTGGTGTCCGATTTCAAAGCGCTGACGAGGTGCAAGCAGAGGTGTAAGGCTTCAATGGCGAACCAGTTGAAGGTAGAGAGCAATGAGTAGTGCATGACTGCCCCCATGATCTTACAGCCTGTGAGATTGCCTAAAGAGGTGATCCATTCATTGGAAAGGAAGGTGAGGTCCAGCAGAAACATGGCGACAAAAAGGTTTATGAGGATTTTGGATGCTGAATTGGACTTAGCTTTCCTACAAACAGAACAGAGTGGGCACGTCAGTTTTTTGTGCCCCGCTTTAAGCCTGTATGTATCAGTTACAATCACAGTTACACTTTAATTGAGGGGGCACCCATAATGTACTTTTATGGTATTACTTAATTACCCACAAACCAAGTCTTAGTTACCTACAGATCTTATGTTCATTCATCATTAATGAATTGTGATGCATATTTTATCCTAAGCAGTTACTATATTTATTACTATATCTGTTATTTAATTCAGTAAATTCTTGTGAACTACTGAAGGAATAAGTAATGAATGATACAAGTGAAATATCAATGATTTCTTCATCATTTTTGAATGATTTCCTCATTATAGTTTTGAATTATTATAATTGTTCATGATTTGTACTTCAGTAGTAACTGAGTTACTACTAAGTATTTGTGCCCCCTAAAGTGAACTGTTACCAGTGACTTTAACCCTCATTCTACTGACAGAGACATATTTTTCATCATCTCTCTGAAATTTTGCAATTAATATTATTTTGCTGTATTTGTCTCTCACAGTAAATTCTTCTTTGGGGACCCCAGTCGGTAGGATGAGGGTTAATGAAGTAATGATATTGAAAGCCTTACCTTAAAATGAAGTGTGTGAACAGAGCAATACCCAGAAAGAACATCGACAAGCCGCAGCCAATGTAGGAGATGTAGGTTAGAGACTCCAGATTGGTCCTACTGATGTTCATGTTAGGATCAACCTGAGTGGAAAAATCAAATGGTTTTTTGCCTATGTAGCTGTTTCTCTTCTTCTTTACCCACAAGCACAGTCCACCATATGCAACCCTAAATACAATTATTTTGTCTGTGGCTTATTTTTTATACAATAAACCACAGGACTTCTATGCAGACGACACTCAACCTATCCTCTCTTTTCCACCCTCAGACACTCATACTGTATATCCACTCAGATCTCTGCATGTCTGGGTGAAATCTCATCATGGATGCCAGCTCATCAGCTGAAACTCAACCTTAGCAAAACTGAGCTGCTGTTCATCCCAGATGATTCATCTTCACATCGGATCTCGTGATCTCCCTGAGCAACTCTCTGATTTCTCCTTCAGTCACCACACGCAACTTTGGGGTTTACCTGTCCTTTTCCTCTCATATTGCTAATCCTTTTCATGCATGTTGATTGCTCCTCTTCAACATCAGAAGGATTTGTCCATTTCTCTCCTCACAGGTCACTCATGTATTTCTTCAATCCCTTGTCATCTCGAGACTAGACTACTGTAACTCACTCATAGCTAATTTGCCTCTGAGCGCCACTCGTCTTCTCGACCAGAATGCAGCTGCTTGACTCGTTTACAACCTACCCAGGTTCTCCTACACCACGCCATTGTTACGCTTCCTCAACTGGCTTCCTGTAGCTGCCCACATCAGATGCAAAACTTTGATACTTGCCTACGTACCCGAAAAAGGACCAGCACCCTCTTACCTAATAGAATTTATCATACCCCACACTGCACCATGCTCTCTCCGATCCTCCAGCACTGATTGCCTGGTCCCGCCATCTCTCAAGGTGGAAGGAAGACATGCATCTAGACCTATCTCTTTTTTGGCACCAAAGTGGTGGAATGAACTTCCCCTAGTTGTCTGAACAACTGAGTCAATGGGTCTCTTGAAATGATGACTTGGATTAGCACTTCCAGGATTATATTCTTATTTTTTTAAATAATAATAATAAATGTATTGCTTGCCAACAGGGGTTTTAGACTAAGGGTATTCTTAGCCCAGGCTTTATTGAACCAGTATTAAAATGTATTCACTGAGACTTAGTGTAAGTCACTCTGGCTAAGGGCATCTGTCAAATGCCGTAACTGTGAATGTAAATGACATTTCATGGCCCTGAAGCTGTTTTCCTGTGTTGCTTATTATTTTGAGATCCAGTGTAAAAAAATCATTTTGATTTAATAGCAAGAGGCTATTAAACCTATTAAACATACCCCTATAAATGATGTCTTCTTAAAGCCCTACTTTCAACAACAGGACTTAACAAAGTGGAATGGATAGTATGAGGGATATGAACAAAAACATAATGCCCTTTATACGGGACAAAAATGAAGTGCTGGATCTCAGGAATAAATGCTTCGATGAAAAAGCCTTACCATGAGAATTGCAAAGAAAGTCAGGTGGCTACACAGGCATGTGATGGTGTTATTGTCTCGCAAAGTGTTGCATCCCTCTCTTGTCCAGTTGGGGTAGTTACCTTCAAGTTAAAGTGCAGAAAACACTGTTTATTTTTTCATAATTCAACCCAAAGGGATGAATGTAAATTTTTCTGCAGCAAAAAGTTTGTTTTAATTATTTGAATGACTTAAGTTAAACATACCAATAACACATAATTTACTCGATGTCTGTTCTTGGATTGGAATAATTACCTTCACCGTTCCATGCACTGCAAATGACCTTGAAACCATCCTGCATGAAAATAAAGTTTCAATTGTCATTTTCCACTTACAAACATATTAACCATGTTTGATAGCTTAACATAAGTTATATTGAGACACTGAAGGGTTCTGTCCTGGTCTTGTAACTTACCTTTTTGACATTTCTGTAAGTAATGTTTATGCCAGTTGTGAGATTTGAAATCTCAGTTCCCATATCAATTGCAATAACCTCATTGTTTAAAACACTGGAATTTTTTGCATCCTGAAAGTTCATAAAAATACACTGTTGAACAGATAATTTACAACGATGAGATTTCGGTAACTCCACATAAGGATCTATAAAAGACCATTTTATTTACCTTAGTCATATTTGGAAACAGAAATACTCCCAGGAATGTCCCGTTTTGGTTTACCGCTTTGTTTAAAGCTTCTTGTGGGACAGAAACGCTTCTTGGGCATTTTTGCATTATTTCTTCATCATCAGATATCTACAAAACAGCACATGTTTGTTATGTTTTTTACGCCCATCTATGCACAACCTGCTGCACGTGTGATTTGTTATCAATTAATTTCATTTAGTTTAGTGCTTTGCGAAAGTATTCACACCATGCAAATACGTTCAAATCTTGCAGAATTTCTAAAGATATAGAAAGCTCTATCTAAATTATATATATAAAAAAATTTAACTATCAAAATCCAAAATACATTTTTTGCCTGCATATTTTGAAAGCAAATGTTAAAATTGAAAGACATGCATCATGTAACCATATGGATGTGTTCTGAGAAAAGCATCATTACTCGATTGTGTGAACATCTTAGAGTATATTTACACAAACCTAGCCTAGTACACACCTAGGCTACAGTAAACTTAGAGTACACTCTAAATAACGATTAAAAGGTACAGTTTAGTAAATAACTAGTAACAAAGTTGTTTGTTATCATTGTCAAGTATTATTTACAGTACATAATTGCATGTGCTATACTTTTACATGACTGGCAATGCAGTAGGTTTGTTTACACCAACATCACCACAAACAAGTGAACGATGCATTACACTATGACATCAGAAGATAAGAATTTTCCAGCTCTGTTATAATCTTACGGGACCATCGGTCATATATATATTCTACCGTTGCTCGAAATGTCATTATGCATGACTGTAAAATGCTTGAGTAGGTATTCAGCCACTGTGAAGGGAATTGCCCAAATAACAATACCCTTTTGCCTTATCAGTGGCATGTGCCTGTGTACCAGTAAAGAAACTGCCTCTTCTTTCTGGATATAAATTCCAGTATATACCATGAATATGAAAAAAGCATGAAATGAAGCACTTCCACCTTCTAATCAAATCTCTAAGGAAGGCTTGTTTGCCCCCCTGGAGCATGTCCCAGGCAATACAGCACTCTGTATTTGACCTGCAGAAGGGAACCCTGGAGAAAACATTCCAGCGCCAAACCCTGGAGACCTGAGGCAATAGTCCTCAATGGGAAAATAATTACCATTATGGAATCAGAGATTACAAAGGAAGTTCCTGGAAGGGTGTTCTTATCTTCTGTTTTCACCAGGATGCCTTTGGATTCTCCTATTGTGATAGTTGCAGATGATTTATTTCCCATCATGGTCATCAGTTGTGTGAGGTTTTTCATAACCTGCCTGTTAGGGGAGAGCTATCATTCTGATGCATAATATGTGGCCTCATCTAGTGCTGACTGCCTTGACAGCAATTTAGGCCATAGTCAAATTCAGAACATCATTATTGTCATTGTCATCATTGCATGAGATGAAATTGTGGACTTGTAGGTCATAGTGCAAAAAAACAGTCATAAATAGAAGATGAATATGAAAGATATATAACACTGACAATCTGACATTATTGAGACATGGACATAAGATATAGTCAGAAAAATACAATCAAAAATACAGTTTAGAAACAGCAGGGAAAAAGTCAAATTGAGGAACAAAGATAGAAAAAAATCACTTACACAGCAACAGCTGCACTTATTCCTGATGTCCCGCTTCCCACTTCAGGAAGTGTAATGTTCATTTGGGGATATTCTACAGTTTGACATTTTGCACATATGACAGATGGGACACATGTAGTGCTGTTTACTGTGATGTTAATAACAAATCTTTTGTCTTCACCTGGAACAGAATGATACATTTAAATCCTGTGTTAATGCACAGACATATTATTAATGTCTCTCTCAGTGTCATACAGGTTTACTCTGGGTACACTGGTTTCCACATGCCAAAGATATGGGTCACTAAGTTGGGGTCTCAAAAGTGAGGGGTCTCTAAGTTGACTATTAGTTATGATTGTACATGTTTGAACCCTGTGCTGCCTAGGGGAGGCTCCAGGATCCACAGCCCTGTTTGGATTAAAAGATGGATGGACACATGTGCAGGAAAAATTTCCCAAATTTATTTTCACAAATGCTAATGCATGTTTGTTCAAATTAACCTGAGACGTATGTTAGGGACACAGCTGTAACACAGTTACGGACCACACTGGGGCAGGGGGTGGATGCTAGGGATATTTCCACATTGGAGGAATGCTAAGGACAGGACCCCCTTGGGGTGGACACTAGGGGCAGGACCATGTTTGGTTTACTCTAGGAACAAGACCCCATTGGGGATATGCTAGGAATGGGACCCCATTCCACTGAGTACTTGTAAGCAAAAATTTTGAACTTGCAACTCTGGACAGAGCACAGAATATCAGTTCAGGGATTCAGTATGATTCAATGAGCAACAATTGAAACATTTTTTGTACAATTATGTGTTACTTACCTTTGCAAATGTCTGCAACAAACTTTGCAGAGCTACACACTTTTACAGTGTTTACGGTTATATTACAGGACCAGTTTCCTTTGAAAATGAATATTCAAAAAGCAAGATTAGTTTTATTGTTTTAAAAATGTTTTATCTTCAAGACTTCAAAAGAGTAACTTGATCATTTGCATTTGAGTGCTGGCATAATGTATATCATCCCAGTTTAATTAATTTTGCATAGTAAATTATTAATAATTAAATCAACATAATTAATTAACATGAATTGCCAATTACATCCAAGACTAGCCCATTTTAATTGCTGTTTAGTTTGACGAAATAACAAAAACAATATTGAGGACATTTTTAAGTACCTGGTAAAAGAATCAGTGAAAGATTCAGTGAGGTCAACAAAGACTTCTGGAGGTATACACTGTGGTATACACCATCTTGCCACACCCAAAAATCAGCTGAATGGCATACACAAATAATTTAGATAAAGAAGACATAAATGACAAGTATATACATGGAATGGGATTTATCATTTAATTATTGAAACTTTGAATTCGACAGGCAGTTAAGATGTAACCTAGTCTGGAAAATAGAAAGGAGCCTTACCATTACTTATGTTTCCATTGTGCTGAAATGACAGAACAGAGAGATCTGCATACTCACTGGGCAAACCTAAAAAATATTCATTACACCTTTTTAAAATGAATGAGGAGGGAACTGCCAATAAAAAGGTAATAATAAATCACAACTTAAACAATTATATATACATAATATCTTGCCGTGTTTCGTCTTTCCACTCAGTCAGGTCCTTCAGATGTTTATTTAAAACCAACCAGCAGGAAAATGCAAACATTTGTCTACTTATGTGGTCGCAAATTTAATTAAAATCTTCTATAGTTTTCTTGCAATTTCTTAATTAGTGCTGACTTTTTTCAAAACAGAGGATGGAGCATTGCGATTACGAAACTTAGCAGTCTCTGAACACTTTGTATAGATCCAGTGTTTAAAGGTGAATAACTATCCCCATCTACTGGCGGCTTAGTGTTGCTTCAGCTTAATTTCAGGATGATTTAAGGTGGGCAGCAAAATTCAACTTTAGCCTCAAGGCCGCAACACATTCTTTCCATTCTGTCTGTTTCACAGACAGACGCGTTTGTGCTGAACAATAATTAATATAAAAAAACCTAAGAAAAAGATTTGAGACTACTGACATGCTTGAGTATAATCAGAGGAATATGTAGAACCTGTTACATTTTGCAGAACACTAACACAATTCATTATGCAAGTGAATGCTAATTTCATACACGATCAGTCATTTTCAGTATGGATATTAAAATCTTCAACAATCACATGTTCATTTGTACTAACAATCAGGTTAGTCAGGGGTCTGCAAACCTCTGAATTAATTATTGACATTCCAAAATGACCAGGATGTCTGTGAACAATAAAAGTAAACGAAGAATTTCAGGTAGTTGAGCCAGAAACATGAAGAACCAAGATTTCATGTGTTAAATCTATAATGCAATTTCTCTGAGATTCATAGATTCAACTCATACAGCAGCAAGACTGCTTCATTTGCAATTAGGGCTATGTTTAATAGTATACACAGAGGAGGCGGATCCATTACTTTGATTACAGGGTTCGATGTCATTCTGGCACTGTGATAGCCGTGAGCATGGAGCTCTCTTCAGTATTCCAGTGTAGTTTTCACCAACTATCACAACCGTCTTGTTAGAGACACAATTCTGCAGAGTTTTATTATAAAGACCTAAAATAAGACAGAAGTTAAGTACAGATATTATTTTAATTGATTGTACAGTAGCTGCCGCGTTAAGCCTTGAAAATTTGTTATGTGTTATGATTCTACTGGAATATTTATTAATTTATGAGTTTCACTTTGAATAAAGTGTACTGCTCACTTACAGTATGGCCAGGTGTCAATCGGGTAATCGTTACACACACACTTATCTTCAGCTATGGAACAAAAAAAAGAAAGGAATTATTTATTATCACAAATGTAGTATATTTTCCATAAATTTATCTTCGTACTCATTCTCAGTGTAGGGTGCCTTTGTGAACATAGAACTTCCAAAGAAGTTTGATCTTAATTTTTTCTTTTTCAAGTTTATAATATTATTTGGAGTTTATACTGCTGAAGTTTAATAACCTTTCATTTTGTAACAGTAAACAGGCAATTTGTAATTCAAACACAAGTTATGTCCACTCTTTCATGGACAAAAACAAAAAAGATTAATACATCCGCAAAAGAGACCACAGCACAAAGAACCCTGAAAATAATTGTGTGGACATGGAATTTTAATGTCCACACGTTGTGCAAATTAAATGTTTTGTTTTAGTGATAAGCTAAATGTCACACTCGACGGCACACGGAGCGTAGGAAAGACCTAGGAAGCCAAGAGTCGGGGCAAACATGGGGTTTAATAGGAGCGGCAACACAAGGAGTGGGCAAAACACAGGCTGACGTTACAATGTTCGGACTGTAGACACAAACTGAAACGCGGACTACATACACGGAACTAATGACGGTAACAGGAAACAGCTGATGAACACGGGGACTCCACATGGGGTTAATGTGGGGGCATGGCACACGAGAAGAGCGGACGATCGGAGCATGACACTAAACGTATTGTAAGGGAAAGTACTTCATCCCCTCTGGAGCATGTTAACGTTGACCTTTTAAAAATCGCGCAATAAAACATTCTTCTAATAACTGAACTTTACTGTCCACCTGATGAGCTCTTCGCAACTGGAGAACATTTTATCTATGTGCATGCATCTACTGCACCTACAGCTGTGCTATGTCAGCAGGACCTTACCCCTTTACTGGGACACAACTGTCCCCGTGGTTCCTGTGACTGCAGTGCCCCCAGTTTGTCGCCCCCTGAGATTCTGGCCAGGAGGTTTTTTTACCCTGCAGGGCCTGTTCTGGAGAGTGATGGGGGAGTCAGCAGTGAGAGATTCCCCCGAGGCGACTTTGATCCTGGAACAGCTGTGGAGGGAGTTTGCTGCCATCACCCCCAAATCCCCACTACAGTAGCTGGCTTCAGCAGAAGAGAGCCTAAGCAAGCTGCTCTGCTTGAGGTTGGAGCAGGCTTCCCCAGCAGGGGACATCTTGCCCGCACTCAGGACGCAACCCCTTACTGTGTTGTCCGAGGCTCCCGTGCCGGCTGTTCCCACAGTGCCCCCTGTGGTACCTGTGCTGGCTGTACTCGTAGCTTCACCCCCTGAGGTTCCGATGTGTTCTGCAGCTTTGCCCCCTGAGGCCCCCGTGGTTCCTGCTTCGGTCCCCGTGGTTCCTGCTTTGGCCCCCGTGGTTCCTGCTTCGGCCTTCGTGGTTCCCACTGCACCCAAAACGCCACCGCCTTAGGCCACTCTCTCCAAGGAGGTCCTAGACTGCTGCACTGATGCTCCTCCCTCCATAGTGGAGTTGGAGGGGGAGCATGAGTGGGACACCTCAGGGATTTCCCTGTCCACCCAGTGACTTCCCCTGTGACTCCTCCACCATCACCCCAGTGTGACAGACCCTGGCCGGGTCCCTGCCTCTCAGTCTCCTGGAAGGGGAGGGGACACCTGTGCCGGGGCCGGGTCCCACCTGCCCTGCCCCCCGGCTCGCCTGCGGCCCCCTTTGGCTTCAGCGGTCACTTTCAGTCCCGTCTCTGGTGCCTCATCGGCTGGCTGCGGTTCCATGTCTACAACTCAGTGGACGCTTATGCCTTGGCTGTCGCGGCTGCTGCTCCCTCCTCCCCTTTGCCTGCATCCCCTTTGCCCTCCTTGCCTCCTCCGTTGCTCCCTTCACCTTCCTCCTCCTCACTTTCAGCCTTCCCTCCTGCTCCCTCCTCGTGGTCACCTGTGGCCCCTGCGGTTTCCGCCCCTTGCCTGCCAGAGTTCCCTCTGGCTCCTCGTTTCCCCCCGCCCTTTGCCTCCTTGCCCCTGCTTCTGTGCCCCCAGTGTCTGCTCCTTGTCCACCGGTTTCTCCTTCATTTGCTCCTGGCCCCTTCGTTCCTCCCATTGGTGTTTCCCTTGTGTCTCCGTTGTTGCCCCTGTGCCTGTTTGCTTTTCCCGTTTGTCGGTGGTTGTCCGAGTTGCTGTCTGTCTGTTTTGCATGTCTGTGTTGTTCCATGTGCCCTGTTGACGTTCTGCTTTTTGTTTTCCAGGTCCTGTGTCCCTGTGGCTTCGCTCCTCTTGGGCACGCCTGGAGTGCATGCCTTTGGAGGGGGGGGGGGCTGTCACACCCTGATTGTGCCGATCCTCCTGTACCACGCCCACCTTGTTAACCTCATGTGGATTCCCGGTATAAAAATGTTAATATTTAATGAGCAAAATAGACTAGAATAGCCATTAGATCATCTTCTCGCAGGCCAGATAAATACTTGATGTTATGCAGTCTAGCAATCTGTTCACTTGATTTAATTGGACGTGAGAAACTTTAGTGAGACTCAACTATATTCTGTGCTCAGAACACAAAGTGAATGTATTTACTTAAAAAGAATATCTAATTTTCAAAATACTCTATTTAGTGATAAATTTAGTTTATTCAAAGTAACTTTTTTTCAGTGCATTGAGGGAAGGACAAAATGAAGATTGCGATGTGACTGTCAACGGTTAGCATCTTAATAGGGTCCTTACCCCAATACCATAGGATGAATAGCTATTCTAAGGACACACTGTGTATGTGACATGTTTGCGTTATGATAATAAATGAGGCTAGCAAAGGGCAATGTTCTGTACTTACCTTTGTTACTACATCTGCACAATATCATGAAAGCAATGATGGCCGGGACCAACAGCCTTTTCCACCCCATGATGGATTTTGTCTTTTGGATCTGCGTGATTGTGAATCATTAGAATTATTCACCCATTTGCAAGCTCTACAGTCAGATGCACATAAACCACTCTAGGGTAACACTTTACTTGATGGGATACAAATACTTAGTAGTTAGCCAGTTATTACCCAGGCCGTAGTTAGAGATGAATGGAAAAACCTAGGATTCTTTACTAGGGGGGCTGATGGCAAACTATTTATGACTTAAACCAATACATAGACATTTATTTGTGGGGGGGCTGATACCCCCCTAAACTTCGCCTAACGACACCCCTAGTTACTACTGAAGTACAAATCTTGAACAAATATAGTACCTGCTTCAGATAAAAGCTTAATGATTCATTAATGATGAACAAACATGAGATCAGTATTTCAATTGTTTTATTCCTTACTTAGTCATCCAGCAGTCCCTTCAGTAGTTCACAAAGATAAACAGAATCAACAGGCATAGTAATAAATATAGTAACTGCTTGAGATAAAAGATTCATGTCATGATTCATTATTAATGAACAAACATGAGATGAGAATGCAACTAACACTTAGTTTGTGGTTAATCAATACATAAGTATTATTGTAATACTACATTATTTGTGCCCTGTCAAGTAATGATCTACTCTGTTGGAGCATCATAAGGAGCATAGCCGCTTATTTTCAGAGTAATACAGTAAAAGTTCTCATATCCTGCAATGTCAGAACAGAGGCACTGTGTGATATTTACTATCGAAAAAAAACACAATTTTCTTACATTTATTTAATCCTTTTATATACACACAAATGAATTTTAACACACTTCAAGGTAAACAATGGCAGATCAAGCAGAAAAATACAGAAATGTGCTGCTTCATAGGTGTGTACAGGAACTGAAATGTTCTGTGCAATGTTATTTTAGAGTTTTTTATTCTTTTTTATATTTAGTTAAATTAGTGTACATTTTTAATATAACAGTACTACTACTTATTATTATGAATAAATTTTTTTTATATATATGACTGTCAGACATGGGAGCTTTTTCTGTAGCTTAGCACCGTAATCATTTTACATACTGGCAGCTACAGAGGTTGTGAATACTGCTGGGCATCATAGCTTCCCAATAAAACCAGCTGAGCAAAGATCATTTATTATTCAACGCATCAATTATAATATCTTTCACATTTATATGAATTACTTTTATATCTGCTAGTGTCCGTCAACAAAGAAAAATATCTTAGAGTCTTACCTGATTAACAGGAACATACAAATGCCGAAAGAGTCATTTGCAGCATCCTTTGCCATCCAGTAAATTTCCATTTCTCTGCTTTATCAAAACATGGACATTTGCCTTGCAAACATGAAGCCTGGTGAGAAACAGAACAAGCTCTGTGTCACCATAAAGGAAAATTAAGGGCTGTCAAAGAGACATAAATCTGAAGGTCAGCAGTCTTGTTGTTGCTGTCATAAGGGGAAACATTTCTTTGAATTTAATAACATATACACTCACCTAAAGGATTATTAGGAAGACCTGTTCAATTTCTCAATAATGCAATTATCTAATCAACCAATCACACGGCAGTTGTTTCAACGCATTTAGGGGTGTGGTCCTGGTCAAGACAATCTCCTGAACTCCAATCAGGAGTCAATCAGAATGGAAAAGACAGGTGATTTAAGCAATTTGGAGCGTGGCATGGTTGTTGGTGCGGTGCCAGATGGGCCGGTCTGAGTATTTCACAATCTGCTCAGTTACTGGGATTTTCACACACAACCATTTATAGGGTTTACAAAGAATGGTGTGAAAAGGGAAAAACATCCAGTATGCGGCAGTCCTGTGGGCGAAAATGCCTTGTTG
>JAABNY020003316.1:0-16356 GCA_015164015.2 Brevimyrus niger
ACACAAAATAGTTACCTGACACTGTGTATTACTGGATGTCTATCTGTTTTACCAGCGTAATGTCATCCTTAACACAAAAGAAACACATTGAATATTTTACTCTTCCATTTAGTGTGAGGGGCAAAGAGGAAGGCAGCGAGGTTCTCAAAGTGCAGCAGTGTTTGTTGAAACATTATAACGAACCATTCAGTGGATTCAATGGTACCTGAACCCGATTCACATCTTATTAATCTTTTTCTATGTCTTTAAGCCTTTTTCTTTTTTTATCTGAGCCATATGCACCAAAAGTAAAACTTTGAATAAAAAAAAACAAAGATAAATGAATAAATGCAAGTTGAGGTACTCTTGTGAAGAACAGACAACATTACTTTTTCAAGAATTGTTAAATTGCAACATGCACAATAAGAACAACAACAACAATAATAATAATATTTGTTTTTGGTCTTATGCATACTGGGTCTGCAGTTTCCTCATCAGCGGTTTCCTCATCGGGCTTGATTGCTACAGCTTGGAACGCGACAGCTTTGCGCTTGAGGTCTTGCTTCCGTTTTGTGCTTGTTCTAACCACTTCCTGGCTACCCCTAGTTCAGTCTCTTTCTCTCCTCTCGACTTCCCCTTTTACCCTGAAACACTTACTGTCAGTCTGTCTACCAGTCCTTTACATTCTGCTTCAGATAGAATTCCTCCAAACCCATATTTATTTTCCCATTTGACTAATTATTGGGTGCTGCCCGAGAAAAATTCTCCATATATTTAGAATCCCCCTTTAGGGCAGTCTTACTCGTTTTATTCCCCATCGCAAGCGCAGTGTTAGTATAATTTAGACAATACAGTAAGACAACATAAATCCACTGCTTGTGTACTTCAACAGACTATAAGATCAGTTGGCACCGTTCGGTTTTCCTCCTATGTTGCTGCTTCCACCAGTGTCATTCACTCTCAATCCGATATCGGTAACTTTCAACTTGTTGTTTTCTCTACGTAGTTATGCTTTTCTTCCTATTGGTGGGGCTTATTTTACTTTTCTATCTTTGTTTTGCGCGCCACAGGAGTCCAACTCCTCCGTACGATTCTAACGCGGTTATACAGTCGTCATGTCTTAGGGAGTCCAACTCCCAACGCGGTTATACAGTCGTCCTGTCTTAGGGAGTCCAACTCCCAGTGCAGTTATAGAGGTGCTCTCTATTGCATGCTTTTTCTAGGATTTCCAACTCCTAATTACTCACGCTTTGTTGTGGGTACAGAGGGGGTTTTCCAAATCCCGTCAGCTGGCATCCTCGAAGGGGAGAGACGACGCTATGGCACCGGCTCAGCTGCGAATTCACATCCTGGGACTTTCCACAGGCGCCCCAGGTGGCCGGACCGTCAACAAATTTCGGTGTGTCGAATCCCTCTTCTTCAGATCTGTGGGATCCGGCTCGAAGGACCAAAGAATGTTAGGTCTGCACAATTAGCAAGACCTGTGCTGGCTGTTAACCAACCTCTGGACTCAAAACACAACACTAGTAGATCTTTTACTTGCTGCAAGGGAAGCCCGGTCAGGTTGCAGGGACTTGTCCCTGTCTGACTTGGCCGACTTCGGAGGGGCACTTCCCTTGCAACTCTTTACTCTTTATTAGCACTCTTAGATATGCAACCATATATGATATATTTCCTGATATTAGGTGTTGCTAAGCAGAATAAAATAATTGAAACTGTGAGTACGTGCAGTTTCGATATAGCTGTATCGAAATAGATTTGCTAAGAAGTCTGCGGTTAGCATCTTAGAAGAAAAGTATATTTATACATACATAGTCTCGATACTGTCTAGACATTGTTCCTCACACATAGAGATACAAAGGTAAATGGCAATAAAATAATTTCCAAAACTCCACGCCCGCAGAAATCGTTTCATGCCTGCAGTCAGCCTGCGAAATGACCTTCAGGATGCAACAGGGGTGCGAGTGTCCACTCAGACTGTGAGAAGACGACTTCATGAAGTTGGCTTGAGAGCCAGAAGACCAGCTGTGAGGGTGCCTCTTTCCGGAGCACACAAACTGGCACGTCTGCAGTGGGCCAGAGAACACCGCAGGCGGACATTGAATCAGTGGGGTACAGTGCTTTTTACAGATGAGTCCCCGTTCTGCGTGAACTTCCTAGACAGGCGTAGGAGGGTCTGGCGTCGTCCTGGGGAGAGAAATTTGCCACAAAATGTTGTACAGCATGACCATATTGGCGGATCATCAGTCATGGTATGGGGAGGCATCTCCATGGTTGCAAGGACAGAGCTTGTCATCATTGAAAATGGCAGCCTGACAGGCCCAAGGTATAGGGATGAAATCCTGAGACCAGTTGTGTGGCCGTATGCTGGTGCAATGTGGCCAGATTTTGTGCTAATGGATGACAATGCCCGCCCACATCGAGCAAGACTGGTGACAGAATTCTTGGAGGAGGAGGGCATCTCAAGAATGGAGTGGCCAGCCCAGTCACCCGACCTCAACCCCATTGAACACATTTGGGAGCAGCTACAGTCAAGAGTGGAAGCACGCCAGGTCCCTCCAGGAACCCGTGTGGAGTTGCGAACAGCGTTGCTGGAGGAATGGCGAGCCATCGCTCAACAGAGTATCCAAAACCTCATCTCAAGCATGCATAGGCGATGTGAGGCTGTGATCCGTGTCAGAGGTGGTAACACTGACTACTGACTGGTTCTCTCAGCACATTACGTTTGTTGTTTCTTTTTCTTGACTTGTTTTTTACAGTACATTCTTTAAACCATTCAGTTCATGTTTGTTTTACAGTACAAACTCAGATTTTTCATCTGCTGTAACATGCATAATTGAATCTTGTTTGTTTGAACTGAAAAAGCTTTCTTTTCTGATTTTTCTTACTTCAATCTCTGACACTCCACACAGAGTGACTACAGTACAGTAACAGTACAGTATCCAGTGCATCACCATTATGACCATTATGCTGGCTCCTTAAGGTACTCCAAAGGCACTGCACTACAGGAAAAAATGTTTAAGAGCCATTTCTAGTCCATTGTGACTTCAGGTGAATCACAAAAGTACTAAACAACCAACAGTTTTTGATCCACTTCAAATGTTGACTAGTGTACATTAAGACAAGTATCACAAAGTGCTCCAGGGGCACAAGATAAATGGCTTTATAGTTTAACCTTTTTTTCCATTCAAATAGTGAGCAAGATAAAGTCTCTTATTTGTCATTATTGCTTGGTGATTTGTGGCCAGGTAAATAGCATAATCGATATAAAAGAGCCAAGAGGTAAAAATATTTGGAAATACTGCTCTTATTAATTGTAGCTAATCTCAAGTATATACTGTACATAAGAACATTAATTTTTCTTTAGTTTTTTTTTTTTTTTTTTTTTTTACTGTTCAAAAGGAACATGTCAGTGTAGGTGTGCAATCAAGTGAGGAATAGAGGTTGCATCCATCCTGTATATTGCACAGTCTGCCTGTACTGCAGAATGAAATGCTGTGTGCATTTTTGAGACACATTTGTGACTTGAATTCTTGATGGGAGAATTGACCCCATCAAGAATATAAAAGATACAATTGACATAAATGAACATTAACATACACAGAAATACAATTAACCACGTAATTAGTTAGTGAAGATTTTGAAAATTTGCATATAAATGAGATGGTCAATGGGGACTATTCTCCCTTCCAACAGTTAAGTCAAAAAGTGCTTAAAAAGTCAGATGTTTTTGAGTTACACATATTCTCCCCTAACCAATCAGAAAACTGCAATGGTTACAGTGAAACAGTGTTTGAATTTTGTGCAAAACAATAGACTGTGGGTAATGGTTGACCTAACACCCCAGCAGCAGCATTTTGTATAGTTTGAAGACATGCAGTAGTCTTACTGGAAGGCATGCAAGGTCTTACTGTATTTAAGCAGCTGAACAGAGATGCTTGCACACTGATGGAGCTTATTGATTAAAATTGTCCCTACAACAGCATCAAAGCTGCACTGAGTGCAAAGATCAGATAGCGCTTCCTTTATCAACATTAACAAACCTCCAGTCATCCTACATTTTGGAAATTGGTATGCTTCTTTGTATTTTAATTTCCTCCAAAAAATTGATTCAGATGTCATAGAGCGATGTGCCAAAATGGCACATTAAAATAATTTATTCACATCTTTACACCCCTAGTCAGAAGGTCCCTTTTGTAATTTATATATTATTTACTAAGTTGCTTTACCTGCCCCCCACAGAATCCCTTGTCTAATGTTGCATACAGAAAGGCCTCAAAAAAGGTGAGGAGCACATAGTTCATAAAATCCACATAACCCAATGCAGGAGTGTTAAGGACAACTGCATATTATTGCAACTAAAGTTTTCTGATAAGATTATTACAAAGTTGCTTACCTGCAAGGACAGCCGTTCATAACTTGAAATGTTCGTAAGTCATTATTTAACATCATTTTAAGGGTATACACAAGTACAAAGAACTAGGATGCTGGGAGTACGCACGCTAAACTGCTGTACAGTGGGAGTAGTGGCCAGAAGTCGTACTACCCAGAATTGACGTTCAAAAAAAAAACTTGATGTTGCGGTCAGAAGACGGGAGCCCAAGGAACACAATTTGGACTGTACATTCCTCTTTGTTCATATGTCTGAAAGTTGGTAAGTTGAACGTTTATAAGTATGGGAGCGTCTGTAATAAACAAAGGCGACTCTGGAAGGCATGGTAACTCAGTTGGTAGCACCGAAGCTTCACACCAACCAGGTAGGCATTTATAATTCCACCCCTTCTCCTAACTGCTGTGGAGATTCCTCTGGTTTCAAAATATAAGGATCACAAACCTTTTTGATTTAGAAGAAACAATTACAATAACAACCAGTCATATTAGATTACAGGCCAATCAACAATATATGCACGTTATGAAAGAGGATCTGGCAATCAGGCTTTGGGGGTTTCAATGTGAGCTTTCAAAGCAGTATGAGTTCCAAAGAGGCCAAACTGCAAGTACACTGGTCACAAAAAGTGAAAAATCTTTTAATGAGCCAAGTGAAGTCTCAACAGTCAGGCAACATATGCCAAACATACAAATTACACCTAAATGGGGACAGCAGTTGGAATTAAAAGCTCACATACAGGAATCGATGGATATTTAACTTCCTGAACCGTAAATATATGGCTTAGAACTGAATGAGCAACTCTGTGCATACATGTTATGAACTTCACCAAGCTGGAGTCTATGGCAGGGCTGCTGCTAAGAACCCACCTGTATCCAACACTGATGCACAGAGCTGCTGCATGGAGCGCTAAGCTTGGACTGGAGGGAAAAAAGTGATAAGATCTTATTTCCTAATCACCCCATCTAAATATCAGTTAATTATAGGAGGGCCTAAAGTACCTTTCCTTGTCCCTTTATTCAAATAAAGGGCACCTTTTATTCTTCAGCTGTCCAATATTCCACTGCACAGTCCCTCAGGGCTTGTATCAAGGCATTCCAAAATGGATTTACACTTTAATGGGAATGGCCACTGCGTGGGGAGAACACGGATAAACTCCAGAGATTTAAAAATCTAAAATAGTTATAGTGTTAAACATGCTATTTAAATAGTTTTTGAACTTTCTAAACATTAGAGCTCTGATTGGAGAGAGATAATAGCATGATCTAAGACTTTTAGAGAAAAAAATGTTTTGTAAAAATGCCATGAAATGAGTGTAGTCCTCAAACACATAAGTTCACGAAAGCAATTATTCACATTAAGTAGATTTCACTACATTATGCAATATAACAAATTACAATGTGTAATTACCATAGTGTTCCTTGCTTCTAGTCTCTACACATTTTCACACATTTTTCTTCCATAAAACATAAGGCTCATTTTTGTAATTTCCTTTAAATTGGTAGTTTGGAAGTTTAAATGTGTATGCAAAATCTAAATTCCTTTCCACCTCGAACTTTAATGCAGAAACACTTCATAATCATACATAATCATATAACAATTAGAACCTAATCCAAAACTCCTACAAAAAAATCTATGAAAAGGTCAATAAAATACAAACATTTCACAGTTCAATTGTAGTATGAATTTGTAGTAATTCACAACCTAACTGGTGTGGTGGAAATTTTCTAAGTCTACTTGCTTACAGTAAGAGTCTGACATAACATTTTTACCACAAAGCTTTGGGGGAGCAGACACTTATCAGTATTTTCTGCGTCTCATGATCTGCTCCCCAAACAACATCTTTTATAGCCAAAAACGCGAGTTTACAGACAGTTCAGGGAGGGGCCAGACATAGACACCAGCTACTTCGGTCTTTATCAGTTCAAGGCGGGCTCAACCTGTAGAAGCCAATTGATCTCATGGTTTCAGTGTCTCAACAAGCTGTTTTCAGTTACTTTCTTCATTTTACTTCCCCTATATTCCCTTGTGGCCCTTTCCACTTATCTTTGACATATGATATCGGCACAGATATGGCATTGGTATCTGTAACAGTTCTAACTTCTTGGATCATGTCTGCACCTTTATCCGGTCCTTTTACAGATTAAGGTATCACGTCAGTTCCTCAAAAAATACTTCTAATTTTAAAAGTGAAAAACCCATTACTTTAGCAAGCCTGTATTAGTGTATTACATGTTTAGCATAATAAGCAGTGTGTGACTCACTGGGCTAAGCCTGTGTGCCTGTAATCAGAAGGTTGCCACTTCAAGCCCAGCCTCAGCACATCTGCAGGCCCTTGAGCAAGGGCCTTAACCCCCAGCTCCCTGGGTGCTGCCCTTTGCGGAGAACTTATTCTACAAAGAGCAAGTTCAGGGAGGCGTAAAGACAATTTCCCCACAGGGATCAATCAAGTATTATAACTATTCTAAAGCAGCAATTAATCATTATATCCATAATTAAATTAACAGGGTTGTTATGAATTTCTTTGGTAATTACTGATTGAAATTACAATTGTATTTGCATCATTATTTTTTCTACCACACTGGTTCATTCACAAAGTGTTGTCTTTCTTATTCAGAAACTGAAGGGTACATGGCAGTAGTCATTCTATTTAGTTCTGAAGTTTTATAGGATAACCTGCTCATGTGTGACATTCAAACATTTACATTTTATATATTCAGCAGGTGCTTCTGTCCAAAGCAACATAGAAGCAGGGTGACACAATCTATTAGCCAAAAGCACAGTGGCAAAGGTACAAAATGTTATGCAACAAAACTATGGCATTTTGTTGGCATGTCTCATTAATGATATACTTATGAATTCTGAATTTAGGTCATATACGTGTGTTTGTTTAATCTCCACAAAGGCAATACTAAGGAAAAACCGGTGTCCATGCTACAAATGCAAGCTTTAAAATAAGTTTGCCTCAATGCAATAAGAGCACTTTGTGTGTGACCCAGGAAACTCCCAGGGAGAACACTACAGCATCAAAGCACGGAAGAGACACAGTCAAAATAAAATTTATAATACTTTCAATTACAAACCCCAGACAAGCGTACTGCACATTTTTTTTTAAACAAACATACCTGTTTTATATGCAACATCAGTTTTTGTTTTTTTTTTTTGGGGGGGGTGTATAAGCACAAGTATAGAAAAGAGGAAGGGCTCATCTCCAGCTCACCTATGGGACATCTGTACAAGAAAGTAGGTGTGAACTTGCTATAGGTCTCTATAGCACCACCTTCTGGTGACCCTGCTCACTGTCTCTATTGGGTGACTGGCCTCACTGCTTAACAGCAATTACTTATAATTCTAGTTGTAAAGAAAGAACTGTATCTAAGTTGAATCCCGCTATTTATACAACTACCTTCCATTATTCAGATTTACAGGATTAATTTAAATAACTGCATGTTGTTGGTCAAGCATCATCCACGAAGAGGCAGCATCCTTGGGTCCTGGATACACTGGATGTGGAGTGCACTCAGGCTAAATGAACCCTGGGAAGACCTGCTGAAGGAGGAAGACCACAGCCACGATGAGGAGGCCACACAGCAGCAGCACCAGCCATATAGGAAAGGACCCTGGTGAAAGGGGTAAGACAAGGAAGCCTTATTCATGTTACATGTTTTTGTAATCCATCCCCAGCCCGCAGGATTTCGAACACTGTATAAAGAAGCTCTGACTTGAAACAGAAGTTCTGTTGCCAATTACTACTGGTATTTCTACTAGTATTTAAATACATACTTACTGCGATTTGGAATGATGTGCATCTGACAGCGGCTGTCCACCGCCACACTTAACATAGCTACTTCATTGTCTCCCAGGAAATTCTTGCCCTGCACCACTTCTGGGAGGAAGGCTAAGTCTGTCACCACGATACCGTGAGCTTCCTGTACGTAATACAGCTTCTGCAGAAGCCAGGGACACAAAAGGGAAGTCATAAGTCACTGCACGTGTGTGGATGGAACTACGTTCGTGTGTAATTTTGACTGTAGCTACCTGTAGTGAGAAAGCAATAAATATGGCCACTGATCCGGTTACTGTCCCCAAGCCCAGGAATGTCCCAGAGTCACTAAAACAGAAAAAACAGAGCTGCTATAGTGCAGTAGAATCAGAATCAAACCCAAATATTTGAGACAGACAAAATGATACCACATTCTTACCTAATCTCAAGACAAGAGATGACTTCTTTACCACAAGGTTTTGTGAGGAGGGGCAAAAAGTTCTGCCCTTCCCATTTGGTGATATAGCAAGCAGGTGGTTTGCGATCTCTTTTGTGGGGTACCTGAACAGTGTAGAGTCTAAGAACACCAGGCAGGTCCTCTACCTTTCCAAACCTAAGTGAGGGAAAAACAAATAAACATGTTTTATTTGCCATTTGCACAAGAACAGGTTCACAGGAATGCTTATTTTTGCCAACCCCATTTTGCTTTCCATAGCTTGAGGATAACATTATAAGGTCAGCCATCATGCAGCACCCCGGGAGCTGGGGGTTAAGGGCCTCGTTCAAGAGCACATGTGACTGTGCTGCTGACGCCAGAGCTCGAACCGGGGATCTCCTGATCACAGGCACAGAGACTTAGCTCACTAAAGTCACTCACCGTCCCCAGAGCGGCTCACCTTCCCAAAACAGAGAACATACACAGGCACTCACTAACAAACCAATTTATTTGAGAAAATGGGAAAAACTAACAAACAGCACGCAATAAAGTGTCTGTTTAATATTACAGCGTGGAAACATCACACAGTACCATGGTAAGCAAGGTGGTACCTGCAGGCCTGGTAGCGATACATCTTTTCAGCGATATGAGGCAGGTTGTCTTGCCAGCGCAGACCCATGGCCAGCTGGTCATCACTCCAGACACAGCATGCAAAATCACGCCCCACTGTCACAACCTGTTTCAGATGCACAGACAGAAAAGCTTTACTGTACCACTGAAGGTGGAGTGTGAAAAGGTAAGGAGAGCAGGGGGCTGTCCTGGGAACTGATTACTGGTGCTCGGTCTATGACTATATTGGGGAGAGACTTTCGGGGGCGATAGTGATGCAGGAGGTAGCGCTACCGTTCGGCAACCCGAGGGTTGCAGGTTCGAGCCCCGGGTCCTCCTCAGCCCATCGAAGTGTCCTTGAGCAAGACACTGAACCCCAAATTCCTTGCATGGTAGCCTCCGCCCCCGGTGTATGAATGGGTGAATGTGAGGCATAATTGTAAAGCACTTTGGTTAAAAGCGCTATATAAATGCAGTCCATTTACCATTCTGTACAATATTGTACAATACAGTATAAATGCATATAAAAGCAAACATGAGGGAAGAGAGGTAATGATACAGAACATCTACACATGCTTTAAAATTCAGAATTATGTTTTGATTTACACATTTATTGCAACCCCACAACAGCCATCCAGATCATTCTCAAAACTCATATCTCCATTCAATGAAAACCACATTAAGGTTTGTTTAATGTATATATAAAACATCATTCTACAGATTCTGCAGCCACATGAAAGGGCCTGTAGTTTTATGAAATAAAACTATATGGCAATGGAGTGAGTAGAGAAAAAAAAGCTACCAAATACAGATAAATTCTTGGGAAAAAAGGTCAGTATCAGCTGCTTCAAAGGTGTGTACACTGAGATTTTTTTAGTTTTTCTTTTAATTTTTTATTAAAACATTACCTACTCCACCTGGATTTTATGTTTATGTAAAGCAGAAATCAAATGACCAAGTTGCTATCATTTAGTTTTTGGCATTAACATTTCAAAGTATTTCTTAATGTCTATGAATTGCAAGTGCGTAATGTTTGTGATGCCAAGACCGCAAAATGCACAAATACTTAATATTTAAGAGTTTTTATGATGTCAATTGTCACATGTTAACGTGTGATCTGCAACATACAAGTTTCAGTTAAAATCACTCATGAAACACAGTTCAAATCTTACCTTTTTGTTTGAACTAATGTCTAAATCTTGAATCTCTCCTTCATGAGCTTTGAAATCCAGTTTCTTCTTCAAAGAAGGATACTAAGAAAGAATGTGGTTGTAAGAGCAGGTCTCAGTTCATTCATGATCAAGTAAGCTGTTTATAACTGCACTCTCAGCTAAGAGCAGACAATAAAGGTAGAGCAGAGAAGAAGCAGAAATAAAATGGAACCATCAAGAAAACTGCAATGATGGAGGGAGTGAAAATGTGGAACAATGAGACATCACTGGAAGGGGATCAGAAAATGCTGATAAACGGACAGCCTGAGTAATGCCATCCCACCTCACCTCCCATACACGGACGTGGCCATCGGCACCCCCAGTCAGTAAAAGGTTGTGCTCCGGGCTGAACCTGACGCATTTCTGCAGTGCGTCAGTGGGGCTCAGGTCAGAGCACACCTCACCCAGCACCTCCACCTTCACTTGGGAACTGTCATTCCTGGTCTCCTGTCCACCACCTCCCCCACTGCCCTGGTGATGACCATCTCGCCGCCTGGGGCCATCAACGTCACCACTACCACCTGTAGACAACAGCACAGGTCAGCTGATCGTGGAACTTATAGAGGAATACTTACAAATTACTAAAGACAATTAAAATAAAGACTAAGAAGCAGACTGCTTTGGCTTCTTACCCCGCTTGGTGTTATCCCTGCGAAGGTCCTTGGGTGAGAGCTGCTGAAAGCGCATCAGGCAGCAGCAACCGTCTTGTCCAGCAGCCATAACATTGCCTCCAACTGCCATGTTCATGGTGGCGCGTGTTTGTGTATCGTGGGAGTGAAGCAATGTGGCACTATGCTTCCCCTCAACCAGCTCCAGGCTAAGAAAATGCTGCAGAACAGTCCCATTCAGTCAACCTCCAACTGGGCACACTAATATACACAAACACAGTCAACTGATGCCACAGGAAATCCTATGCTACCTAATTTTATAAAACTGTGTTACATTACATGTAACAAGATGTAAATTAGCAAATGTACAGTAAAGATAAAAAGGCTGCAATAAAAACAAGTTTTTACAAACAAAATTTGGCCTATGAAGCTTGTTTGGGGAGAACTCAACTAATAGTTTGAGGATGTTAAAATCTACTAGATGTTAAAATGGAACCCAAGGCTTTAGCTTACACTACACTAATAGGAAGACTATTCCATACTCTAACTACATGCTGTGTAAATAAGTGCTTTCTCAAATCCAGTTTAAAATGTTCTCCCGCTGATTTACACCTAAGGCCATGAGTTCTTGTATTTGAACTAATATTGAAGTAACTCTTTGGTTGAACCACATCCAGACCTGTTAGAATCTTATATATCTGAATCATGTCCCACCTTAGTTTCCTCTGGTCATGGCTGAACAGATTTAGCTCCGCTAACCTCTCTTCATAAGACATTCCTCTAAGACCAGGAATCACTCTTGTAGCCCTACACTGAACCCTTTCTAAGGGTCCTTTTTAAGGTAAGGTGACCAAACCTACACACAATATTAGATTATCACGATTCGATCCAATCTGTTCCAATCCGATATCAATTAGGGTCAGTGTTTTTAAAAGTTTTTTTAGCTGTTACCTTAATTAATTACCTTAATTATAGTTGTACAACATATTAATACTAGTATTATATTGACATTCAACGATAAATTTATGAAGTATTGATATTAAAATAATAATTAGTCTTCTTTTCAAAACGTCCATTGTCGGAAGTATTAAAGTTTTTAAAATTAGGTTAAATCTGCAAAAAGGTAAACCATGTCACCTTACTTTGTTTTACCTGCATTGGGGGCGTGTAGTACCGCTCTCACCCAAGGATTACTATTGACATTCTAAATAGTCACATTAGTGCATACTCAAATCGCATTCGCATGGTAATTTCATGAACAGCGCAGCAGTGAAACGTGATGCAGATACATCTCCATCAGCGCCATAAAAGGGGGGTAGGGAGGTGGCCAGGTGACAATGGCTCATTCATACACATGAAAGTTGCTACATATTCAATGAAAGGAGAAAGAAATAGTGACATGAGTTAGGTTTTTTTTATTTATTTATCCAACTGAATGTTGCAACTACACTATTTAGTCATCTTCATGTAGCCAAGATTTTGGTGATCAGATATTTGGGATCAAAACAAACTGCCAGCATTGCTTACTATGTACTTTTATATTGTGTCTGCAACTGTTCCAAACTGCACGATTTAACCTAATTAAAAAAAACTTTTTATACTTCCGACAATGGACGTTTTAAAAAGAAGACCGATTACAAATTTAGACAGTGTTTTTTTCATGTTTCTATAATAAGATTTCAGCGAGTTATGAACTGAAATATACGAGAAAGATACTCGGCATCGCCGATGATGACATCGACTCCAGAGGATTA
Organism: Brevimyrus niger; assembly: GCA_015164015.2. Lineage (NCBI taxonomy): Eukaryota > Metazoa > Chordata > Actinopteri > Osteoglossiformes > Mormyridae > Brevimyrus > Brevimyrus niger. Next base: position 12,748 of record JAABNY020003316.1, read on the forward strand.
ATTAGAAATAACATTGCTCCTAAAATTTAACCCTGCAGTACCCCAATGGGAGACAGGCACTGTTACACTGTGCCTCTAATAACAACCTGCTGTTTCCAGGTTGATTAACAAGTTTTCAATCCAAACTGATACAGTTCCTACAATACCTGCTGCTTTGACTTTAAAGAGGAGCTGTTTGTGTGAGACAGCATTAGAGACTTTCTGGAAATCTAAGTAGATCACTTTATAGGTCATTTTTTGATCAATTTCTCATATAGCTTTCTAAAAGAACGCAAGTATATTAATTAAACAGGATCTACCTCTGCTAAATCCATGTTGGCTATCCCTCAGAATTTTATCCAAGTTAAGGTAATCTACCATTTTCATTTCGATTATAGTTTCCATTACTTTTTCAGTTATGCAAGTTACACTTGTTAGCCTATAGTTTGACGGATTATTTCTATCTCCTTTTTTGAATATGTGCGTTATATTAGCATGCTTCCAATCAGAAGGTACCACACCAGCAAGTAAGGATTTGTGAAATAGTGAAGTTAAAGGTCTGCAAATAATATTCATTATCTTTTTTAAAACTATAGTTAATATACCATCATGGCCTTGCAATTTATTTACTTTGAGCTTAAACAGACCTTGTAGCACATCAGCTTCAGTTATTAGTCATAGACAATGCTGGATTAGTAAAAAGAGCACTAACCACTCCATTCTTAATGCCAGTCTTAGAAGCACCACCCCCACCAGCTGTAATAACCAATCCTGTTTCTCTATGAAAATGAACTGTGTACAGGGGGAAGGGGGCTCTGTACAAGTCTCCAATCTTCCGGCGACTCATGGCTGCCTTTGTTGTGGTGATTGAGACCCACGTCTAAAAAAAAATAATAATAATAATTAAAAAAACATGAATAACAAATTTCTCAATTTAATATTACAACTTAGCCTGATAAAAACACAGACCCCACCAATTCATGTTCTTTAAATTTCTACTAAGAAATACATTCTTTCGACTAGTGTTTTAAACTATATATATATATATATATATGAAAGTATATCTTGACAAGTAAACTTCGACCAGGAATATTTTAAACACAGTCCTATGGTGTGGGATACATGTTAGTGTTAAACTTTTCAATCATCACACGTCATTGTGTCTACAACATCTATATCTTTAAATCTTATTAAACACAGTCAGGAATTCTGTTTAATCAATAAATGAATATACCAGCTGATGTATAAACAGGAACACCAAGCAATATAATGACTTTATTAAAGATACTATTTGAAAGTGACCTGACCTTCAAAATGATATATATGAGAGAGGGCTCCAGACTAATTTTTACTACTGGTCGCACTGGTGTTCTTTATTGAAAATTTTCAGACCACCAGCACAAAATTTCTGTACACCACGTAAATAAACATGTGATGCAAGACAGTCATTTTTTTTCCTGTAAAACTGTATTACATATAAATGCCTTGGTCATGTACAATTTACAAAAATAACAATATGATGTTTCATTTTAAAGGAAGAAGTCACAAATAAAGTTAAATACTTCTCTTTAAAACACAAACACCAAATAATACATTTACAAAGGTAAGCATAAGGTATGTGGTAGCTGCTAATAATGACTGTATTTAGCAACTACAAAGACAAAAGATATTGTACTGCTGATGGGATTTGAATATCCTACCTTGCTCACGAGGGCTTGTAAATGGCTCTGTGCAAGTCCCGTAACTAGCTTTCTATACATATTTGTTAGTGGAACTACTTATGCTCCTGACTGTTCTGCCATTATCCTGGTCATTCCATGTCAAATAATCACACTTTCGAACCTCATCATGACGGCTTTTAACAAAACTTATTCATGTGACCAAATCAGCATGCTAACTCATGAAACTGAAATGTTTAAAAAAAAAAAAAAATTGTGTTATTTTTACAAAGAAAAAAAGAAAAGCAGGCGTAATTTAAGTACAAGTATAAACATATATCCTGAAAGAAACACTGTCAGAAGAGCAAATGCTGAGTTTTAAACAAGCACAAATATTTTAGCCCAAGTTCTAAAAAGCAATTAAACCCTTTACATTTAACCAACATGTTTAAAGAAGGAAACATTTAACCAGCACTTGGCCGTGTGCGTCTGCTCCGTTCAAAAGTTGCACGTCAAATGAACGACTGCGGGGGGCAGGGGGCGCTCTCACGCAGACACACATTCAAAATGGCAATCAGTGGAAATTGTTATCGTGATGCTAGGCCATAGCCCTTAAATGTGAAAGCACGCCACCGTCCTGACAGAATGCGCACTAACTCTATTTGTTAATCTGACTTATTTGTAAATAGTATAAAATAATACATTTCGAATAAAAAAAAGTCGATCTCTAGCACAACACCCCGGGTTGTCTAGCGACATTTAGCTAAATCCATCAACGTTTAGTTAACCAAATGAATAAAATATTATAACTTACAAAAGATTGTTAGTTGCATTTTGTTAGTTTTATTTTAAATACGATGCCCCGATTTTATTTAAATACATTTAATAGCTGCTGGAACTAGTGAGCAGTATTAAGCAACATGCTATGGTAGAATAATGCCTTGGACATATATTAACGTTTATGGTATAAAAACATTTCTGTGCACACTGGAGGTCGACCAATATATCGATGCTAGCGCAGCGCCAGAGCGATACCGCGCGCCGCTCGAGGAGCTTGTTCGAGCACCGCAGTCAAAGTTGATTTTTGACTATTGCACGCTGTGACGCATTGTCGCGCGATCAATAGAAACAAGGCACTGACCTGGGCACAGATACATCGGCATGACTGACCGCTGGTGCAACAACAAAATGACAGGAAAGTATTTTGAAAACCACGCCCTAAAAAGCTGCAACTTAATTAGCCCATTAATAGTTTCCAGCAACATATGCAAATACACTGGAACAGTACATTTCACCTGACTATTCTTCAAAAAGAACCAGCCTCTTACTTTTCCAGAAATGCTTACTTCTTAGAAACAGCAATATTTTATGCTAACTGAAATTGTTTTATCGACATTTTGTTTAATTAAAATCTGGAGACAGTACCAGTGTGGAGACTTTGTTTACACAATGTTTTGCTTATTATTAAAGAGAGAAGGAGAGGAGCAAAAAGGTCCCAGTGATAGAAAAATAAGTTGGTTGGGATTGTGTAGGATGGCCCAGTAGAGGCATATGTCCAGCTTTCATTCTAATGTATCACCCTCATAGAAAATAAACTGGCTAAATATTTCATGCCATAGTGACACATTAACGCAGTGGTTCCCAAACTTTCTCTGCAGGGCCCCCCCATTTCTAGATAGTGTGGGTATGATTCTAGAAGGCCGTAACTAATAGAAACGAGAAAACTGACTGGCACGCAGGCAGGGCAGGATGACCTAACGAGACAGACAGAGGGAGCAGACAGACAACTTACTTATCTTTGGCTTATCTTAAGCACTGGCCAACTGACTAGAGCAAATGTCAAACATGTGGTTGTCACGTAGAAGGAAGGTACCTAGAGAAGGGGGGGGGGGGGGACGATCCCCGAAAGGGCTATAAAGGGACTGAGCTGAAATGTATGGTTGAGCCTCTTCCTGTACATGCCGAATGCATG
>JAABNY020003317.1:0-16340 GCA_015164015.2 Brevimyrus niger
AGTAACTGAGCAGATTGTGAAATACTCAGACCGGCCCGTCTGGCACCAACAACCATGCCATGCTCAAAATTGCTTAATTCACCCTTCTTTCCCATTCTGACATTCAGTTTCGTTCAGGATATTATCTTGACCAGGACCACACCCCTAAATGCACTGAAGCAACTGCCATGTGATTGGTTGATTAGATAATTGCAATAATGAGAAATTGAATATGTGTTTCTAATAATCCTTTAGGTGAGTGTATAAACTACTAAGTACAGTTTTGAGTTACAGCAATGAAATTTCAGCAAGATGGACTAACCTGCTGCATCCTATATTTCCACTTTGATTTTCAGGGTGTCTTTGAATTCAGCCCTCTATATGTTATTAATTAGTTTCCATCAAATACCTTACCCAGTTCGTATCAGTATGATTATCTAGCATTATTTTTTTCCCCAATGAGATCTAATGTGTTTTCAGTGTTCCTTTAATTTTTTGAGCTGTGTGTGTGTATATATATATTGCTTAATATATATATGTGTGTGTGTAATCAAAAGGAATTCATACGAACTACATTTGTGTTTGAATTTACAACTATCGTAGTATTGTGTCTTTCTTCACCTCAGCTAGCAGAGTGTGTGTGTGTGTTTGCATGCCCTTCATTTGCACGAGCTGTGTTTAGCAGATGTTCAGCAGCCCAGCCCACCCCCTCCCACTTCTCCTAACTCCGTCAGCCAGTTCCTGTGGTGGATGGTGTGGTTGCATCAGCAGGACTTGCCCCACCCCCACTCAAAGTGCTGTGAGGACTGGATGCGGAATGGGGCCTGTACGGCTGTCTTTTTGGAAGAGCCACATTTAAGCCTTCTCCACATCATCTTTCTCTCCCTGTATCATGTCTTTCTGACATATGTTTCTACTTTTCTTTTGTTACTCTTTCTTATTGCTACCCTCCTTTGTCTCCTTTTATTTTTAAATTTAATATACTTGCTTCTATTTTAGTAACAGTCATGTCATGAATACCATGCATTAAACTCCCTCATTGTGAGGAGTAACATGAAGCTACAGAGAAGGTCAATAGCTACAGAAGAGGGGGGATTGATTAGGAACATTATATGTTTAGAAATAAATGGAAGAATGAAAAGGATTTTTAATTGATTGTCTTTGTCTCTCGATACTGCTTTCCTTTGACTAAACCACAGCTAATGAGACACTGAATCATCTAAATTTGTTTGAGCTGAGTGGTTGAGATGAGATTTATAAGACACAGTGAGATGACATGAGTTTGTAGTGCAAAGCAGAGGTGAGCAGAAACTGGGCTGATGCCACAGGATGAAAGCAAAAGAAGATCAGCAGATAAAAGCTGAGCTAGCGAGAACTGCCACACATGCTGAGATTGACGCCACAGGAAGCACAGCATCAATACTCTCCCAGCAACAATGGCAGAATACAGACTAGACACCAGAGGGATTAGGTGGTATAGACAAAGACTGCATGTTTTTCTAAGGCAGACAAAAGATATGTTTTACAGTAGAAAGGGATGCTGAACAGGAGCAAGCCTTGAGAGGCTGCTCAGTAGCAGACCAGCGGATTGTACGAGAGAGGAAGGACTGAGACAGGCTGCTCCCATTGCCTTAGGCAACCGGGGCTTTCGTGTCACATGTAGGAAACTCATCTCAGCGTGAGCCTATATTCTCTTTGTCTATTCTGAGATTTCACCATTCAAAGAATCCACCTTTTGAATGAGGATTAAGAGTCTTTGTGTAAGCAAAGATTAAACCAGTTAAAGATAATATTTAACATGAATTATCTATTTATATATTTATTTATCCCACGCTGTTCAAACATTTGAAGAAGTACCATGATTAGATTAAGAGACAACAGGTATATATTTAATTTATATTACATATTATGCATTTTTTAGCATTTCAGAATCATTGCCATTGGAACAAAGGTGTTAAACGATAACAAAAGCCGGAAGTACCTACTGCTAACTTTGCAGCGCGGGCAAGAAGCTCCTAATGAAGATGGTTTTTAGTGTTTGATGAAAGACCTTTCCTATGAGCCAGGAATCTTTCCTGAATTGCCTTGTCTTGCTGCCGGCTGACATCACGTAATGTTTAGCCGTCAGAAATGTGAAAGGGCTGGTGCTTCAACTGCGCGTCCACGCCCAGTGGGCGCGGTCAGGGTTTGTCGAGGCTGCGTGAGGACAGCTGTAACAGTCGTCGAGCTCAAGTTTACTGTACGAAAAAACGGTGATCCTGCACATCCGAGCCGGAGATCTGGATGCATGAAAAGATTAATGAATTCTGAATTGGGGATTAATTCGATTTTACCTTGGCCACTGGAGACAAAGGAAAAATATACATCACTTCAAAAAAAGACAAAAGATTTGTAAGATATTTGAATCTGTATGAACATAGGCTGTTGTTGGCGATGTCGCGGGTAACGGATCCTGTACCGAAAAATCGCCAAGAACGAGTTAAAGACATTAATATGCGGGTGAGTAGGTTAATAGTACACGGCGTCACCGCAGCAAAGCAGCAAGATTGTATATCAATAACCGTATTTACCAAGCATGTATACAGTATAGCTGCACAATAATCGATTAATTCAAATTGTTTTAAACGTGCTTTTATTGTTTTAAATGCTTTCCCCAGCTAGTATTTTAAAAATAATTGCTACAAACCCTCGTGTATGCTGGTTAGTATAAATATGCAAATATTTTAATTACCGACTATTTTGGTTATTTGGTTAGGTATAATTTTTTTTTAGCTGTCCGTACATTTTCGGTTTGTGTCCCCGCCTCACAGCATGTGCCGCCTCCAATTCTTTTGTGGCCGAAACGGCAGAAAGCGCTCTGGGGCTGATCCTCCCCTTCCTTTCCCTTTTCTGTTTGGTTTTAATGTGCTGATACTTGAAAGATGGGCCCGGTCATTCGGGAAAAAAATTTCATAAAAATGGTTTCTGATCCTGTTTTCTTTGTGGTATTTATATGAACATTTTCCGCGAAATCTGGCGAATCACAAGAGCAGGTGTTTAAACGGGGATCGTAGCAATAGTAGCGTATATTTAAGGTATCCTCGACACTTATAATTACTGACAAAGTGACCCTTTAGAGAAATGAGCAGTTGTGCCTGTGAATGATTTCTTTACAGGGTGATATGTTCGGGTTTGATAGCCATGATTAACTGCATAACGGCTGCAACGAGACGTACGTAAATGTATAATTACAGTTCTTTGGATTAATGTGATTTGTAGGTTTACCTGTTTTACAAGATGCGTGCAAAAATGTTATTCGCTGTATTTTTGTAAATGACATCGGAATACATTTTGCAAATCACGACTATGGAAACCGCGTAGCGTTGTACAGCCCAGCGGAACTACCTGACCATGACAGTCGCACACCCAGTGAATGCTTACTTGCACTGCTTAATTAATTGGGTAGATGTGTGTGGTTTTAGTGGCAGTTACTAGAAATTGGTTTGGATCAATACATCGAAGACTACGCGATAGTGTATACGCTTGTTTGGACTATGTAGTTGATTGTATAATTATTTTATCAGCATTAATTGCATTCTAAACTTTCAGTCCCATATGTTACTACAAGTATACTAGCATTTATACCATATATGTTGGTTAGGCTTATTTGTTTGTTTGTTTGTATTTATATGTGTATTTTAACACAATATGGGTCATTATCAAGAACTCTTTCCCAGAACATATTAGTTTTTTCTAATTTGTAAAATTAGTTTGACGGCAGACTACATGACAACATTATTTTGTTGTCTAAAATGTTGATTTTGCCTATATTGTTTGTTATAATTGTAGCATGCGAAGCAAAACAATCGACAAAACAACGGAAGAAATTAAAATACATCTTGTCAAATAAAATACATCATGTCAAATGTCTATTATGGGTTAATCGCAGTAACGTTGAAAGTTTTAAAAGCGTTTTATCTAGTTTTCTGTTGTTCGGTATTAAAACTAGAATCACGGTGACTGAAAACTGGAGTTGTCCTCTACTTTGGGACCTAATAATACAAAAAATTATTTGGCGGGATTTCGCATTGTTTCATGTTGACATTTGCTTTCTACAGTAAGAATAATTTCTGTGTGCATATTTGCGTTGCATAGGCTCCACTCTTTGCGTCCTGCTGCACAGTATCCTCTTTTGTGCAAAGCAAAAGAATTCAGGTCATCCTAATTTAATCCGTGCTACATAATTTTAAAATGTGTAGTAAGTAAAGGTAATTTCAATTGTTCTACACGAAATTCAATCACTGTATTTCACTGTAACATTTAGTTTTTGACGAAGGATTGTCATGTTCATAAGAATGACTCATATTTAGCTTTCATATTAAGAATAAAGGGGTTCTGTGGATTTCAGTTACAGTAGGTTCACTTTGTAAATAAAAAGTAATGTTCCACGTCTTCCAATATCATTGACGGGTAACTGCTTCTCTTGCTTTATAAATCGGAGTTTTTGCACGGCGGTGCCTTTTTTTTTTGTTTTGGTGCGGTGGGCGTGACCGCGCTGACCAGGGGAGAATACGCATAACTCAAACGCGTAAGTTTTTTTTACTTATGCATCTGATGGGAGAATAGAACCCTGTGTTTTCTAAACCGACAAAACATGTTCCAGGTTTTTTTAATGGTCATCTGAAGTAAATACACGTGATTGCATATTCTTGAATGATCTCAATCAAGGAAGAAAAATGAACAACTCATTACTTAAGCTAAGCAGTATTTAAAAACAGTAAGAAAAAACATTTGTTGTTCTATTTAAGTTAGTTTGGAAGAAATATTTATAGTTGTCTTTTTAAATTCTACTTTTGTGTCTTAATTCCTTTTTAATAAAATGTCTTCTTATAGTATTATTTTGGGTTATAGTTAATGAAAACTCTATAGGGCATAATACCAGATAATGCTGACATTTTGGTCAGTTGCTGAGTTTAATCTCTGACTGCCTCCCATGTTTTTTCAGATTGAAATTGGAAACCCTATTTGCTTGTGTTACATATGGCAAATATTGTGTGCCACTGCTATTCTATATGTGTGCCTTGAAGTGGATTTTTCCTGCAACAATCAACAGATCCATACTCCTGGTTGGGGAACAATTGAGAATGCGGTTAAATTTCATATTGTGGATGGGATTTGTTGTTGTAACAGAGAGCTGCTTTAATAATGTCAAGCAGTAAGAGCCTTAAGTCAAACTATGTTGTTTAATTCAAAAGATTTAGTGCAGCAAATCCTCTGTATGCTGCTAGCACAGCCTGTTAAGAGACTTGAAACAGGAAGTGTGCTTAGTCTACATCCTGTGTAGGATGTTAGCACGGCAAGTGCCAAAGAGTATACTCCCCCCGCCTAAAATCGCTAAAAAAGGCAATACTGTAGCCATAAATAAAGCCAGAGAGTTGGCTTGACTAAATGTGCAAGTTATGTAAATGTTATAAGTAGGGGTGAAACAATACATCGATTTATATCGATATATCGGTTAAATGGCAAACGATCCGATGCATCGATGTGACTGCATAAATATCGACACATGCTTTTTATTTTCTCGCCTGTTCCAGTATTGTTTTCATGATTCAGTCCGACGTATACATGGTCTATGCCCAATACGTCAATAGCGAAAGGTAGTGTGGGTAGATCGTATGGCATAAAAAATAGAGGATGGATGATGCGTTCAACCGCACCAGCTGCTGCAAGTTACTGAGTCGCCTAGTTAGCCTCCAATTTATTTCTACTAAACTTAAGAAAGGGTATAAATATGAATGGGGGAGCTGGACCAAGTCAGATGCCAAAAACCTACAACTTCCATATGGAATGGAAGGAGGACTGTTTTATTTCACCATGTCATATTCCACGTGCATTAGCCTTATCTGTCAGTCTGCCATTGCTATTCTGAAGAAGGGAAATGTGGAGTGGCATTTTCTGACTTTAGTCACGATATTATCTTCCCTCCAAAAAGTGAGCTGAGAAATAGAAAGTTGAGGGAACTAAAATCCCAGTTCAATTCAAAAATACTTTATTCATCTCAAAGGGAAATTAATAATAATAATAGCACTACTAATAAATACGTTTAAAAATACTCAATATTTTTATTCATAAATATATGTTTTGCATTTTTATAGTAGGTAGCTCATTTTGACTTGGTCATTTATAAGTAGCTCATAAGCTAGCGTACCTTCAGAGTGTTTGTTTAGTATGGCAGGTGACATATGCTATGCAGCATACAGCACACAATCTTCTGAACATGTTGACCATTAAATTTTTCTTTAAAAAAAAAAACTCTCAAAGAAGAATACTGACATACTTGTTTCACCGGAGAAGTCAGTCATGTTGATCTTCCTCATTCTACATGTCTATCCATGCAGTGTTTTTTATTTGACTTTATTGCACTTTATTTGTTATTGTATCCCAACGTAGGGTGAGCAAGCGGGGAATGAGGAATCAATGTCAGGTAGACGAAAATCCAACAAACGTATATTGCAAGCATACTTGCAATATACGGGACATACTTGACTACACTAGATTTTGTTTACAGTTCCAAATAAAATATGATAAAATACTTATTATATTTGCCTTTTTCAATTCATTGAAATGTAAAGGATTGTGTGAAATGTCATCATTTCGACTACTATCCCCAGTATCAAACTAAATCGAATCGTATGGTATCGTATCTTGGGAATTTCTGAGGTATCAAAAAAAATCTAACTGTTGGCTTAAGGAATTGATATTGTATCGTAGAGTATCTCGAGGAAAGCTGTGATTTACACCCCTAATATTATCTATACCATTCACAGACACTTCAATTAATCTTGAAGCAGAAAATTCTGTAGATTTACAGTATATCATCTGTACCATTCACAGATGTCAATCTTTAAGTCAAAGTTTTTAATGATTAAATAAGTCACCATTGTCAAGTTGAAATGCAAAGCCATTAACCTACATTTGCTGGTGAATACATATTCTGTTCTACTCTTAAAACAATGATAAGACACAATAAATTAACAATATATGAATCTCATTCGAATGTATAAACACGTAATACAACCACATTATCAAATAAATCCAACACAATATATACAAAGTGACAAGTTTATTTCTTCAGGGAAACTTTTTTCAAGTAAACATCTGGAACACATGTAAACATATTACATATTAAAAATGCCACAGTAACGCCACATAACATGTTGACGATGCAAAGCACCACTAGAAGCATTAAAACAACAAATTAAACCAGTTGATTTAACCAGCTTTGAACTAAAATTTTCCTCTGACTTTCAAAATTATTCAGTTTGCAGAGGAATTTCAGCAGTCTAGGTGGAATGTGCTGCTGCTTTCTTCCATCTTTTTCAGACTGTTCCTCGTTTGGGATTTATTCCAATAAGAACTGCAAAAATAGAAAAAAAATTGCTATGCACAATTAAATTAATGATCTTGAACTATGTAGTAGCATACAGACTAATATGAGATGTAAAAAGACTCGTCTACTTCATGACAATTGGAATTAGGGCTGCAATGATTAGTCAATACAATTAACAATGTTAATTCTAAAAATTTGTTGTATTATAAAAACAAATCATCCATTATCAGGGCCACAGCACCATAAGTCACCACAGTATCTCAGTCAGTGTTCATGTGTAACTGCAATGCAGTACAGGAACTGCTGGGGCGATATAACTTCCAGTGTCTCTTGAATGCATTCTAAACTAGTGTAAAAGAACACTTTAATGAAGACTTTGTAAATCAGAGTTTCGTGCTATTACTGTGCTGCATGAGCGTCTGAAACATGCACCCAGTAGCTGTGTTACAGCATTGTGGAGTGATTTCTATCTCCATCCATCTCTGCCCCATTCCTGTACCTTAAGACATGGCTACATTCATATTAGTTTAAACACTAGAACTCGTTGCCATAGGTGGAAGTTAGTGGGAGAACACTTTAAACTGAATTTGAGAAAACACTACTTTATACAGCGTGTGGTTAGAGTATGGAATAGTCTTCCTGTTAGTCCTGGAGCCGACACCTTATCGTGGTGGAGGGGTTTGTGTGTTCCAGTGATCCCAGAAGCTAAGTTGCCCAGGGCATTATGCCCCTGGTAGGGTCACCCAAGGCAAATCGGTCCTGGGTGAGGAACCAGACGAAGTGCGGCTCAAAAGACCCCTTATGATAGAACCATATTTGAAACATGTTTTTCCTTGCCCGGGCGCGGGTCACCCCCTGGAGCCAGGCCTGGGGGTGGGGCTCGATGGCGAGTGCCTGGTGGTCAGGCCTATACCCATGGGGCCTGGTCGGACACAACCCGAAAAAGGCATGTGGGTCGCCCCTCCAATGGACTCAACCCCCCTTGGGAGGGGCCATAGAATAGAATAGAATAGTCACTTTTATTGTAATCCAGAAATACACGGGTTAGTGCACAGCAGAACGAAATTTCATTGCATTTTTTGCTCACCATCGGCCAGGTAGTCTGTAATGAATATATATAAATATATAAATAGAATAGAGTACAAGTGAAACTAACATATGTATATTAAAACCATTTAGCAGCAAAAGAAAAACAGTGAACATCACCACAGGACATAGTGCAAGACATATGTGCATAAAAAAAGTTCTTGAAAAAGTGACATGTGCATGGATGGAGAGACGCGGAGTGTGGGGGAGGGGGTATTGGGGAGGGATGTTATGAGTTCAGGAGTCTGATAGCTTGAGGAATGAAACTGTTGCAGAATTTGGCTGTTCTGGTCTTAATGCTGCAAAGCCTCTTCCCCGAAGGCAGCAGGGAGAACAGACCGTGGTGCGGGTAGGTGGAGTCCCCGATGAAGTCATGGGCTCTCCTCAGACAGCGTTTTAGTACAATGTCCTGGATGGATGGATGAAGAGAAGTCTCGATGATCCTCTTTGCAGTCCTCACCACTCTCTGTAGCAATTTTCTGTCTGAGGCTTTTGAGCTGCCAAACCAGATGGAGATACAGCTGGTCAGCACACTCTCTATGGTGTCTCGGTAGAAAGTGGTGAGGATGGGAGAGCAAAGGTGTACTCCGTTGCAACCGCTGCTGAGCCCGCTTTACCAGTGAAGTTGTATTTGGTGACCAGTCCAGGTTTCCAGTTATTTGTCGATGACAAGTGGTGAATGACTGGCCTGTTTTCTCCTGAAGTCGATGATCATCTCCTTGGTCTTCTCGACATTCAGGATCAGGTTGTTATTCCTGCACCATCCCACCAGTCGCTTCACCTCCTCCCTATAGGGCTGGTCGTTGTCATTCCTAATGAGACCCACCACTGTTGTGTCATCTGCATATTTTCTGATGTGATTGAGGCAGATGCAGCACAGCAGTCGTGAGTCAGCAACGTGAACAGCAAAGGACTGAGGACAACCCTGAGGGGAACCGATGGAGAGAGAGATGGAGCAGGAGATGTTGTTACCCACTCTCCCTGACTGTGGCCTGGCAGTGAGGAAGTCCAGCAGCCAGTTGCACATGGGTGTGCTGATACCCAGCGGGCCCAGTTTGCTCACCAGCTGCTGGGGGATGATCATATTGAACGCTGAACTAAAATTAACAAACAGCATTCATACATGAATGTCCTTGTCCTCCAAATGTCCTAGGCTCAGGTGAAGATCAGAGGAAATGGAGCGGTTTGGCCGGTAAGCAAACTGGAATGGGTCAAATATAGGTGGCAGTGTAGAGATGATGTAGTCTTTTACCAACCTCTTGAAGCACTTCATCATTATGGGAGTAAGTGCAACAGGGTGATAGTCATTAAGACAAGTGATGGTGGATTATTTGGGCACTGGAATGATAGTAGCAGACTTGAAGCATGATGGAACAACAGGCTGCATCAGTGAGGTATTGAAGATGTCCATAAGGACGTATGCCAGCTGGTCAGCACACTCCCTGAGTACTCATCCTGGAATATTGTCGGGACCTGCTGCCTTCCGTATGTTCACCTTGCTCAGGGTTTGCCGGACATCAGCCACATTGAGGCACAATGCTTTTTCATCCAGGTGAGGATTAGCTTTTATTGCAGGAGTGTTGTCATTTCTTGCAAATCTACCGAAAAAACTGTTGAGTTTATTCAGTAGATGTGGGTTGTTGTCACACAGTGGAGGAGCAGCCTTGTAACCTGTTATTGCCTGAATCCCCTGCCACATCCGCCTGGTGTTACTGGGGTCAGGGAAGAGATTTTGGATCTTCCCCGCATGGGCACGCTTTGCTGTTCTTATAGCACGGTTGAGGTTGGCTCTCGCTGTTCTGAGTGCAGTCTTATCACTCGACTTGAAAGCGATATTCCATACTTTTAGCTTCTCACGTACCTCTTGTGTCATCCATGGCTTCTCATTGGCCCTAGTGGTGACGTTCTTCATGACACAAATATCCTCTGTGCATTTTTGGATGCGGGCAGATACAGATTCAGCATACTCCTCTACATTAGTGTGCTGAATATCAGTGGCAGCAGCTCTGAACATGTCCCAGTCCGTGTGCGCAAAACAGTCCTGTAAGGCTTCCATTGCTCCCTCATGCTAAACCCTCACCTGCCTTACAATGGGTTTTCCTATGGTCAGCAGGGGCCTGTATGCAGGTATTAGCATAACAGAGAGATGGTCTGAGGAGCCAAGGTGGGGTTGGGGGACAGCTCTGAAAGCATTCTATAGGTTTGTGTAGGCTAAGTCCAGGGTGTTGATTCCCCTCGTTGCAAAGTCCAATTTTGCTGGAAATTGGGTAGCCTGATTTAAATTTCCTGCTACATAGAAAACGCCCTCGGGAGGCGTGGCTTGCAACTCAGTGAGGGTCTGATAAAGAATATTCAGGGCCTCCTTTGTGTCCGCACTGAGAGGGATGTACACAGCCATGAGGATAATAATGGTAAATTCCCTGGGCAGATAAAAAGATCTGCATTTTATAGTAAGCAGCTCTATTTCAAGAGAGCACTGACTTGAGATCACTGCTGCATCGTTGCATCATCTGTTAATATAAATGCATAACCACCTCCACGGGATTTACCACTAAGGACTTGGCTCCTATCCAGCTGAAATGTTGTTAGCCCTTGCAAGCTAACCGCATCATCGTAAAAGCCTGAGTTCAGCTATATCTCCATCATCATAACACAGCAGTCTCTCACCTTCCGTATTGTGGTTAAATCCTGCCTTAAATAGTCCAATTTGTTTTCCAGGGAGCGGACAAGAGTGAGCAAAACAGATGGAAGTGGTGTTCTGCATGCGTTAACCCTTAGCTTAGCCATTAGCCCGCCCTGACAGCCCTGCTTGCGCTTCCTGTGACACCGCCTTCGTCTTCTTCTGTGCCGGTCTGTATGGGAAGGGAGCTCCGCTGCTGCCTCGGCCACAGGCTGTAACAGTCCAAAGCTGCGTAGCTCTGCTAGGGTGTTTGGGTCCATGGCATGAGAACTGCTCGATGTTCATAATCCAAGTAGAAGCTGGCGATCGTACACAAGTTTTCTGATATTATGCTGGGAGGTAATCGCCGAAGTTTCAGTTTTAACTGAGTTTACACCCAAAAGTGGTCCGATGTTATCATGAACTAATGCAGCCGCAGCCGAACAGGACGCTGCCATTTTGCTGAATCAGGTCGGGTGCATTGTGAGTGGGGCCAAAGGCAGGAACCTTGGCGGTTCGATCCTCAGCTGCAGAAGCTAGCTCTTGGGACATGGAATGTCACCTCTGTGATGGGGAAGACGCCTGAGCTGGTGTGCGAGGTTGTGAAGTTCCGGTTAGACATAGTCGGGTTCACCTCGACACATGGCTTAGGCTCTGGAACCAGTCTCCACGAAGGGGGTTGGACCCTCTTCCACTCTGGATTTGCCTGCGGGGAGAGGCGTCGAGCAGGGGTGGGCATACTTATTGCTCCCTGGCTGGGCGCCAGTACAATGGGGTTTACCGCAATGGACGAGAGGGTAGCCTCCCTTCGCCTTTGGGTGGGGGGACGGGTTCTGACTGTTGTTTGTGCTTATGTGCTAAGTGCCAGTTCAGAGTACCCACCCTTTTTAGAGTCCCTGGAAGGGATGTTGGAGTGCACGCCTTCTGGGGACCCTCTTGCTCTACTGGGAGACTTCAATGCTCATGTGGGAAATGACAGTGAGACCTGGAGTGACGTGATTGGGAGGAACGGCTCCCTCAATCTGAACCCGAGTGGTGTTCTGTTGTTGGACTTCTGTGCTCGTCACAGATTGTCCATAATGAACACCATATTCATGTGCACCTGGCACCAGGACATCCTAAGCTGCAGTTCGATGATCGGCTTTGCATTTACGTATATCATCGGACTTGCGGCCACATGTCTTGGACACTCGGGTGAAGAGAGGGGCGGAGCTGTCAACTGATCACTACCTGGTGGTGGGTTGGCTCTGCTGGTGAGGGAGGAAGCCAGCCAGGCCTAGCAGGCCCAAGCGTACTTCTCCCATGTTCCGGGTGAGGCGGGGGACATTGAGTTCAAATGGACCATGTTCCGTGCCTCCATTGTGGAGGTGGCTGACCGGAGCTTTGGCTGTAAGGTGGTCGGTGCCTGTTGCGGCAGCAATCCCCGGACCCGCTGGAGGACACCAGTGGTGAGGGATGTTGTCAAGCTGAAGAAGGAGCCTATTGGGCCTTTTTAGCCTGTGGGATTCCAGAGGCAGCTGAGGGGTACCGCAGGCCAAGCGGGATGCAGCTTCGGTGGTCGCTAAGGCTTAAACTCGGGTTTGGGAAGAGTTTGGTGAGGCCATGGAAAAGGACTTCCGGACAGCTTCGAGGCGATTCTGGTCCACCATCCGGCGACTCCGGGTGGGAAAGCGGTGCAACATCAACACTGTTTATGGTGGGGATGGGGTGCTGCTGACCTCAACCCGGGATGTTTTGGGTCGGTGGAAGGAGTACTTCAAAGACCTCCTCAATACCACAGACACGCCTTCCAATGTGGAAGAGTATGGGGACTTGGGTGTGGATTCCCTTATCTCTGGGGCGGAGGTTGCTGAGGTGGTTAAAAAGCTCCTCTGTGGCCAAGCCCCGGGGGTGAATGAGATCCGCTCGGAGTTCCTTAAGGCTCTGGATGCTGTGGGGCTGTCCTGGTTGACACGCATCTGGACATCGGGGGCAGTGCCTCTGGATTGGCAGACCTGGGTGGTGGTCCCCTTCTTTAAGAAGGGGGACCAGAGGGTGTGCTTCAACTATAGGGGGTTCTGGAGAGGAGGGCCCACCGAATTGTCGAACCTCAGATTCAGGAAGAGCAGTGTGGTTTTTGCCCCGGCAGTGGACCAGCTCTATACTCTTTTCAGGGTTCTGGAGGGTTCATGGGAGATTGCCTAACCAATCTACAGTACATGTGTTTTGTGGACTTGGAGAAAGCATTCGACCATGTCCCTCATGGAGTCCTGTGGGGGGTGCACCGGGAGTATGGGGTGCCTGGTCAGAGATGGGGTTCTCCCCCAAGTGGAGGATCTCGGGGTCTTGTTCATGAGTGGAGGGATGATGGAGTGGGAGATCGACAGGCAGATAAGGGCAGCGTCTGCAGTGATGCGGGCGCTGCATTGGTCTGTCATGGTGAAGAAAGAGCTGAGCCAAAAGGCAAAGTTCTCAATTTACCAGTCGATCTACGTTCCTACTCTCACCTATGGTTATGAGCTGTGGGTGTTGATTGAAAGAACGAGATTGTGAGTGCAAGCTGCCAAAATGATTTTCCTTCACAGGATGGCTGGGCTCTCCCTTAGAAATAGGGTAAGGACCTCGGTCATTCGGGAGGGACTCAGAGTAGAGCCGCTGCTCCTCCACATTGAGACGAGTCAGATATGGTGGCTCGGGCATCTGTTTTGGATGCCTCCTGGACGCCTCCCTGGTGAGGTGTTCCGGGCATGTCCCACTGGGACTATGTCTCTCAGCTGGCCTGGGAACGCCTTGGGAGTCCCCCAGAGGAGTTGGATGAAGTGGCCAGGGAGAGGGAAGTCTGTGGTTCCCTGCTGAGACTGCTGCCCTCGCGACCCGACCTCGGATAAGCGGGAGATAATGGATGGATGGCAAGTTATGCTTCAAAGTTGTTGAGATTGTTCAGTAGGGGATGTTACTGCAACAAGTATGGGGTTAGGGTTTATAGTCTGTGATGGTTTAGATCCCCTGCTAAAGGCTTCTTGAGCCTCTGCTGTCTCTGCAATGGTCGGTTATCCTTTTTGAGTAATGGTATTTGGATTTTTTTGATAGCACGGGACAGGTTGGCCTTGACTGTTCTCATGCTTTGAAGGCAGTGTTTCCAGACACCTCATCAGTATGTGAAGCTCCTCTGTCGGCCATGGGTTCTGATTGGCTTTTGTGGTGATGGTCGTAGTGTATGTCACATCATCATATCACATCATGGATTTGGTGATATTGACCGTGACAGTCTCTGTGTATTCCTGGAGGTTGGTTTGTTGGTTGTAAGTGGCTGTCTGCTTGAACATTTTCCAGTCTGTAGTGTCAAAGCAGTGCTGAAATGTCAAGGTGGCACCTTCTGGCCACATTCCATACTTGCTTTCACCCTTGATCACAACATCAACAATACTGGGAGTCGTCAACTTACGATCTATGCAACTGATTCATTTTACGACTGTTCTGAGGCAAAATGTATGTGGCCACAACTGTGCCATATCTGGCAGCATGAGTGTTGTCCAGTGAGTGTATGACAGTTTCCATCCTTACTGCCAGCAGCAGCATCCCTGTGAGATCAGTGCCTGATCCCAGATATCTAATCTGATCTAGTTAATACGTCGTTTAGGGAGATGTGTGTATGCCACTAGTGGGGTAGAGGGAGAATGAAGAGCATAGAGGTAGAGAGAGCTGGGTGACCGTCGGTCGTAGATGCAGCAAAGGGCTTACACACGTAACAGAAGCGGCATCACCTGATGTGACTGTATCAAACAGGTTTCAGGTGCTTCCAGCATTATAGCCGGATGGGATTGGGGAGGCAGGTGGGCCCTTGGGCACTGAGGAGCCCCCTCCCCCCAGGAAGAGTGAGGTTGTGGTAGTGGGGATTCAATTATTAGGGGAGTAGACAGTTATGTGTGCAAGCGTGATAGAGGGACCTGTACGGTGTCTTGTCTGCCTTGTGCCCAGGTAGGAGACCTTCCAGATCGTGTGGACAAGCTTTTGGCCCCAGCTGGGGTGGATCATTTTCACCAAATGCGAAGATCCATCGATAGCGGCTCTGGGTTCCGTCAGTGCAGCAAGACTCCAATTATCCAAGCAGCTCGGCCATGTGCATGTGATCCGTTCGAACAATGCGGGCGAAATGACAACTTAGGCGATCTGAAGCTTGCGCATGTGCATTGACGCAGACCCACGTTCAAATGGGACCAGCGGAAATTGTTTATCATGAGGCTAGCCATGGCCCTTAATTCTGAAAGCATGCCACAATCTTGACCGAATGCACATTAACTCTATTTGTTAATCTGAGTTATTTGTAATTAGTATAAAAGGACATATTTCTAATTTAAATGAAAATCGATGTCTGACACCAAGTAAAGCAAACACCCCTCAAGCGCCGCAAAGCCATGGGTAGAAGCATAAGCATGCACTTGAGGGTAGCCCGGCGAAACAGTTGTAATTTTCTCAAGCCAACATTCAGTTTCATGTTTGTTCATGCTCATGCGCACACACACACACACACACACACACCGATGGTCAGGGGCTTTAGAGTTTAACTTTAGGTTTGTGAAAGTATATGACCTTGATGTGTATCCAAGCCCCCAAAACACACTAACTCAGGCATTCACTAACTTATCGCGAAAAAACTGACAGAAATAGACTTGTACATTTTAAAGAAAAGACAAAAACGGTTTTATTAATGTTTGAAGTTATAAAAACTTTAGATGCATCTGTTAAATAGGCAAACAGAAATGTGTAACTTTAAATTA
The DNA here is from genome assembly GCA_015164015.2 of Brevimyrus niger. Lineage (NCBI taxonomy): Eukaryota > Metazoa > Chordata > Actinopteri > Osteoglossiformes > Mormyridae > Brevimyrus > Brevimyrus niger. Next base: position 15,851 of record JAABNY020003317.1, read on the forward strand.
GTATACAATATAACCTTAACTTTAGACGCAAGATGTACACCCTACACACGCACAGCACAGCACAGGATGTTTGCACAGGCGTGGACCCAGGGGTTGGCCTTTAGAGGTTGATCATCAAACTGAATCAAAAAACACCAGACTTATGTCGTTTATGCTTTTCTTAAAATGTGTAAGGATCATTTTGTTATAGCGAAATTTTAAATTAGTATGAGTGTGATATGAATAATTTAGACAATAAGAATTGAGGAAGAAACTAAATAGCTTCTAGAAATGAACGGCCTGGCAGGCAAAAGTGTGTTTTCTTATATCACAAGCCATGGAAGGATGGGGCAAATACTGATCTTAACTCTCCTTTACACACGTCGTTTTATTTTCTAGGAAATATCACTATCCCAACAAAAGTTCCAAGAAAAACTGATATATGAAGCTCATTGCAAATTCAACAATTGTGTTGAAATCCCTTAACCCATAAATTTATGACTACCTATTC
>JAABNY020003318.1:0-16338 GCA_015164015.2 Brevimyrus niger
GACAACCTTAACCCCTACCCTGCCCTAACCATAACCATAAGTAACCTAATGAAATACAAGAGTTTTTGCATTTTTAGCTTTTTCTTAGCAGTCACCGATTTTTATAAAATAGAATTTTCCCTTATGGGGACCAGAAAATGTCCCCTTAAGGGAAAAAAAAACTGATATGTATCACGTTATGGAGACATTGTGTCCCCATAAGGATAGGTAAACCCGCTCGCACACACACACATATACGTAGCCTTTTCTGTTTTCTTTTTAGACATACTTTCTTAAAAATGGCTGCGGAGTAAAAAAAAAAAAAAGATTGTTATATTCATGCTTTCTCTGAATAGTCCATCAATTCAGCTATGGGATTTTGCAAAGCAGTATTTTAAAGTGTTTTGCATATTTCAATTTAAGGATGTCTAATGATGGGGGTGCAGCTCAGCAGGTTAGTATCGCTTCAGATCCCTCGCTGGCGGAGTGATTGCAGCCTTGGGCCCTGAGTCAGCCTCTTAGCCCCCAGTTGCTCCAGGGATTTTCTGACCCTGCTTTCTCTTTGGATAAAAACGATCAGCTACCTAAATAAAATGTAAGGAACTGCACAGGATGTGGGCATTTTTCTTAGCATCCAAAGAGCATCAGGAAGCACAGATAAGCTACATGTGTCATTTTCACCACTCTGTGTGGTTTTCATGTAGTACCATGCTTCCCTGTCTGGGTCTCAGGGACTCACAGACAGTCCGCATCCCGGTGGGAAGCTGGAAGGAAGCAAAACTGTGGACCATCTGGCAAGGAGTTCAGAGAGAGAAAACCATGGACCAGTCGTCGGTCCCCGAGGAGCCAATTTTGAAACAATGACTTAGCATAATTACCCTTAACAAAGACCTCAGTGAAGCACTTGTCCTCCCCAATGACGCACTCATAAGCTGCATCGTCTGCAAGGGTACACTTGTTGATGATGAGCGTTCTTTTGTTCCCCACACTTTCAATCACGTATCTGATAACCAGAAAAGTGACAAACCAAATAAGATACAGAACCCAGCTGCATGCAAGCGAAAGGTAAAATGTATTAAATTACTTTACCTGATGGGGTACAAATAATGTAATATATTGCTATTACTTATGTATTTACTAAACACAAACTAAGTCTTAGATACATATTGACGTCATGTTAATTCATAAATAATGAATAATGAAGCATGTTCTACCTCAAGCGGTTAATATATTTGGTACTATATCTGTTAATTCTGTAAACCTTTGTGAACTACTGAAGGAACAAATCATGAATAATGAATAACAAGTGAAATACTGATGTCATGCTTGGTCAGCATTAATGAATCATGACACATCTTTTATGTCAAATAACAATTATGTTTGTTCATGACTCATTGATAATTTGTACACCCGTATTTGTTCCCATCTGGTAAAGTGTTTCTGTTGTTGCCACCAAACATGGCTGCACTGGTCCATTTCAACCCTCCATCTCTCCATACTTGGCTGATGGTTTGATCTCCTGTCCATTCTTTAGCCACTTGACTTGTGCATTCGGGTCGACCACTTCCACCTCCAGAACAATCTTCTTGTCCTTATCCACTGAATACGCAGGTTCCAGCTTTTTCAGAAAAGCTGCAAATTAGAGATTGAATGTTGTGTTCATCCTGTGTACATTTTAAAAATCTTAAAATTGAATAATAAATTAGCTATTCTACACAGTATTTAACAGCAATGCTTGTGAGTTTGTTTCCCCAGTCTGGTCATTGGGTGTGTTCAACTTGATTACAGTGCTGGCTTAAAGTAACGCATTCTGATCCTGATGCAATCCATTACGGTTAGATGCATCGCAACCTCTTACCCGGCTACACAAACTGGAACCGCCTCCGTGACGACCTTTGCCCTTATTGGCTGGAGAGTTTAGTTAAACACATGATGTTTGTATCCCAGGCAGTTGCGATGCATAATCTGCTATTTCTCCCGAATATCACGTAAAGCAGCGAAAAGTGGTTTTCAGTTAATTTACCTGGTAAAATAAAGTTTAAATAAATGCCATAAATGCTCTAATAGTACACGTTAGTTAGTGGTTTATTTATTGTTAGTTACTGTAATGTTCAATTTGGCTATAGTTTATTTTGGGTAATTTTTTATAAGTATTGCACAAGTTCAAATATTGCAATGTGAATTTTTCCATTATTGTTCAGGCCTATTTTCAAACTTTTAAGTTGTCCTTCTGCAGCAAAAACTGACATCTAATTTTGTATGGAAATAAATTAATGGAGCAGCCTATAAGCTACAGACGTATTGTTAAGATTGTGATGTTAAAAATAAAGAAATCACTATTCCCCGTCACTGCCTAGTGCACAGGCTATTCAATGTTACAGTATGCAGCTGCATTTAAACTGTTTAATTAATTGATTCATTCATTTTAATTAATTCAAGTCACTTTTTAAGGTTTTCGGTTATCATTGCAGCAATAAGTAACATGTTAGTTTGAATGGTAAGAAATCTATACTCCATAAACATTTGTGTGTGTGTGTGTGTGTGTGTGTGTGTGTGTGTGTGTGTGTGTGTGTGTGTGTGTGTGTGTGTGTGTGTGTGCGCGCGCGCGTGCACACGCGCTGGGGGGGACAGAGTTATTAGAATATTATCTGAATAACGTCGGGGAAATCTGACTATTAACTCTGCCTGCAACTCCCATCCTAGTATAGACTTCAATTTGTTGGAAAACTATTGCCACTGAGATTTTTCAGTAAGTGGTCCTGTTGATTTATGAAAAAGTTGTACTTTGTCACAGATTCATTTGTGAGCCCCTTTACAGATCACAGTAAAGAACACCTGGGCAGTGGTGGCTTTATGGTTAGGGAAGCGCACTTGTAATTGAAAGCTTGCAGGTTTGAATCCCCCACCACTAAGTCACCACTGAGGCACCCTGAGCAAGGTACCATCCCCAAGCACTGCTCCCTGGGTGCTGAACTAGCTGCCCCCTGCTATGTCACAAAAGTCACATATGGGTTAAATGCAGAGGACACATTTTGTTGTTGTGTGGTGTGTTAACAATGACCAATGATCACCAAATTCCAATTCTTAACCTATTTGCTGCTGTCCTACTATCACTCTCACCATCGCTTGACGTGGGCTCCGCCGCCTTCATCTTCTTCAGACGTTTCAGCATGCCCCGCAGATCTGTAATACCGTACTGGAAGGCGATCTTCTCGTATTCACTGGGGTGCGCATTTTTCAGAATGGCCCAAACATCAACTTCCTCTTTCACCTGTTCCCTCTTCTTCCTAAGAGTAGGAGGAAATCAGGGGAGAAAGAGATTAACTATAATTATCCAGGGAAACTTCACATTTTAGAACAATGTCTTCCAACACCAGTCCTCATGGACCCCCAGACAATCCACGATTTTGCTTCTCGCAGCTCCTGGTATGTGGACTGTCTGGCAGGGAGCTGGAGGGAGCAAAAACGTGGACTGCAGGGGGTCCCCATGGACGGGTTGCGAAACACTGATCTAGAGCACAGAAAGTCAAACTGTGGGTAATAATAAATGGAATATATGAGCCAGTCTTGGAAAATTACACAGTCAGGAACCAGTTTTGGAAAATGACATAATGAGATATACAAAAATAGTACACCAGACTTAAAATATTTTTTTGTTAGCCCTTTTAGCTAATATGCACTTATGTATGATTTGAGTCTAAATCAGCATTGTTAATCTTTACTGCAATGGAAAGCAATCGTGCAATATGGCAGTGAAACATCAGTTTTATTTAATGAAACATGTCAGCTATCATGATTGTCTAAGACAAAGTAGCACTTACACAGCACTTGTCATTCAATTTGTCCATTTGTAGTGCTCTGCTACATGTGCCTTGGAAATAGCATTTAAATGACTGGCTGCAGCATTTTTCCTGATTTGTTATAACTTTGCATTTGAACTCTAAGACTATAAAGGCTTGATCCTTCAATAAATGTCCCCTGTTTAGTAGACATTTGCCATATATAACCAAATAAGGCATCTCTTACTTTTTGGTAGCTTTTAGGAGAGCACTGAAATCTAGTTCACCTTCATCTTCCCCTGCATCCCTGGAGAAATAAGAGAAATTAACGTGCTTTAGAAAAGTTGTGCAGATGGCTTGTCCAACACATAAAGTCATACCTGTGTAAACATGTTCAGACTTTACATACAGATATACACACACTTACGCTCTTTTAAATGCTTCAAGAATGTTTTTTTGTCCCTCCTGTTGTGCAGCTGAAAAAGGAAAATATATGTTAGTGTATTTGAGATGCTTAAATCTTTATAGACATTTTTCCTGGTCACAGGTATGACTTTCAGCCAATCCTCTTTTGTACCAATGAGTATAGTGCTGTTTCTTCAAGTGGGCCCTTCTATTATAGTCACAAGATAATCTTAGACCACCTTTAATTTAAATTAAAGTTTATTTTCGGCATAAATCTGTTTACTTTTCTTTTACACTGCAGGCAAGTTAAAGTACTATAATCTGTAATGTTCATAGTCAGATCTGGCCAAGCATAGGAAAAAATAGAATGAGACTATAATAAAGATGGAGAATTCAGAATACAGACAAACGTACACACACATACACAGATACTGCATTACCTACAAGGATACAGCGTTACTTACATGGATACAGCGTTACCTACATGGATACTGCATTACCTACAAGGATACAGCGTTACTTACACGGATACAGCGTTACCTACATGGATACTGCGTTACCCACACGGATGCAGCATTATCTACACGGATACAGCGTTATCTACACAGATACAGCGTTACTTACACGGATACAGCATTACCTACACGAATACTGTGTTACCTACACGGATACAGCATTACCTACACAGATACAGCGTTACTTACTCGGATACAGCATTACCTACACGGATACTGTGTTACCTACACGGATACAGCGTTACCTACACAGATACAGCGTTACTTACTCAGATACAGCATTACCTACACGGATACTGTGTTACCTACACGGATACAGCGTTACCTACACGGATACAGCATTACCTACACGAATACTGCGTTACCTACACAGATACAGCGTTACTTACTCGGATACAGCATTACCTACACGGATACTGTGTTACCTACACGGATACAGCGTTACCTACATGGATACAGCATTACCTTCACGGATACTGCGTTACCGACACGGATATAGTGTTACCCACACGGATACAGCATCACCTCTCTGATAATAAACTTACTTCATGGATAGAGTGTAACCTACACAATATAGAATTACGTACATAGAGTTACATTCTGGCCATCAGTCATTTTCCAGATGCTTAACATGATACTATAAGTAACATGGGGGGAACCTGGACTCTATAACATGCAGCACATGGCCGGCTTGGTGCACAATCTGTTGCAGGAATAGGGATGTTTTGAGGTTCTCATCTCTCCAGGTTACAGTATGAGCACTTACACTTGTAACTGACGGATGCCAAGGATGGGTTTCTGTAATATCTATAACATGTTCTATAACAGCGTTTGTCAATCCAGTTCTTTGGGATCCCCAAATGGTCCATGTTTTTGCTCCTTCTGCCAAACGCTCTACATTCTTATTCCCTACCAGGAGCTGGGAGGGAGCAAAAACATGGACTGTCTGGGAGATACTGAAGACCGGATTGAGAAACACTGTTCTATAACATCTATAACATGTTTCTATCTGTAATGCCTCTGTGCTGTGGACAGAGATCAACTCAGTGAGGGTCCAAGGGAAGCCCTAGAACAGAAGGCACTTCCTGGGAGAGTTAGGGAGAGCAACAGTGACTCCCATTACTGAAAGACATCAATGCCTTGTTGCACACCAGCCAGTTCATACCCCAGCAAAAGGGGATGAAAGGAAAAAGCAGTAACTCTGTACCCTATAACCAGTAAAATATGCCACAAATGTACTAAACACACTTGGAAGGCATATGTCATCATTAGCAAACACTATCGCTCACTATAAAACGAACCATAAGACACCAGAGAGAACATGCAAACTTCACACACATACAACCTTGATAGAGGATTGAACCCTGGCCACAGAGGTATAAGGCAACAATGCCAGCTACTACACCACCATGTCACCCACATAGTAAGCCATACAATTATTAACTTGTTTACTTGTCTTCATAACTGCATTACTGCCTGATTTATTAGTTATTGTTTTTGCTCTCTAAAATGACACCTAGCTGATTGTCCGTGGTAACTTCCAGAGGTGGAAATTTCAGGTCCAGAAAGTACAAATCTAGACCAGGATTTAGTTTCAACCAACCAGCTGAGTATAAAGAGTCACAGTTACAGAGTACTTCACTGGTTGGTTGAAACAAAATCCTGGTCTGGATTTGTACTTTCCGGACCTGAAATTTTCACCTCTAGTAGCTTCCTTGACGTTTGTCAAACTTTTCATAGAGTGTGAGGTTGCTTTATGAGCAAATTTATCTTACCTTCCACACTGATCTCAAACGTGCTGCTGTCGCACTTGTCTTTGGCACTGATCTCGCACCTGTAACCGCCAGCATCGGCAGGCACCACTTTGATGATCTTCATCTCGTACGTGTAGATCTGAGGGCGGCAGAAGCTTTGCAGCAGTTTCCCTCCCAATGCACAGGCAGTCACTCAATACAATGACGTCGCTATTAAACCGTATTGCGGGAAGAGGACATTGTAAATGTCACATAACTTCTGCCTAATGACCTGCATCCCGGCGAAGGAGTATGTGATGGAAAGCCACACGTGCTCCGGTCCAGGGGTAACTGCATAATCGTATTGAATATTAATTTCCAGCATGTCATTTATGTGCCCCAGTTTACATGCATTTAAAATGTTATTGGTCAATAAGAGGTCACCTTAGTGCTGTTTATAAAATGTCGCTGGAATATCACTACAGTGTATGAGAAGAATATTGAGTAACACTTTCTATGAATGCCATGTCAATAACAATTTATGATACATTATAATATATCTATACAGTATTATAAACATGACTTTAAATACATAAAAATATATATAAACATAGAAAACAATAACATATTATAGCCTTATGCATTATTGAATGTTTTATGAAGCTGACATCCCTAATGCACTACAGATACCTTCACAATGCAGTACAAAGCATCCTGAATATTTATACCAAGACATTATAATGCATTATGAAGGTATTTATAATGCATTATAAATGACAGCTTTAATTTAAGTGTTACCGAAGACTCCTTGAATAATTATAACCGATATGACCCGCATCCCCAATAGTACTGTGTTTCTTGGGCAGTGATTGGTTGACACACAGCTCTGAGCTACATTGATTGGTTGTGGGGAATGAGATCTGAGTCGTCGCGTCAAACTGTCAAATGTTATGTGAAATGGCATCTGCCTGTATTCTGTTCATTTAATTGTGGCCTGACCTTGGTGTTCCTGTCGTAGGTCTCCTTGAACTGTAGGTGCTTGCCGGCCTTGCTGCCCAGGTCCATCCACTTCCCCTTCATCCACTTCACCACGGGCTTCCTCTGCAGGCTGGAGGAGTCCACCTTCGCCGTGAACATAATGTCGCTTCCTGGCAGTACAGCCACTTGTTAATGGCTCATACGACGAACAGTCCATCCTGAATTGGCTGATTAGAAATGTAAACTCTAGGATGGTAATTGGGTGGGACTGGTTACTGACCTGCAACTGCGCAGACCGTCTCTGGCTTCTGCACAAAGAGCCCAGACAGTTCTGTTGCCTGCTGGGCAGGTGCTGCAGGGGAAGAGTGATGGCCAGCGGTGTTACTCACTATGACAGGATTATTAGGAAAGAGAGGCCAGACATCCAGTGACTCCTATTTCTGCAAGAACTTATATATCCAGCTAAAAATGAAGTGGAGGAACGAATGTATGTCACCAGATCTGTGAATACAGAATGTACAATGATGAGTTCAGTCCTCCATATCCAAATTAGACACCATGTGATCACTTCATGTGGCGCAAAATACATTCAATTTAACAAAAAATGCACTAGGCCAAAGCTGAAACAGGACAGTATATAATAGTAATAAAAAAGCATTATCGTGTACCTTCAATACTGTTCAGTCATGATTCTGTAGACCTTGCAATAATGTGTTTATATCATACTTACCCTTTCTCTCATCTGTTATTTCAGATCGCAGTCAAATTGGAGAAAATACTGTATAATCTTGTATAATCTAGGGAATTGGGCAGAATTATAGCTCATTTTACCTGGGGCGGCCATTTAGTGCAGCCTGAGGCATAAGGGCAAAGTATTTACATGTCTGACATTTTGATCAGCTGAGAGGGCAGAAAAGCTTTTTTTAGTTCAGTAACTGATTCGAGTGCCAAATGCAACAAAAAATAAAACTAAAAACTGGGGCAGCGTGCAGCTGAACAGGTTAGGGAGCTGAGCCCGTGTCCAGAAGGTCCCGAGGCTGACGGAACAGGCCTATCAGCGGAGGCGGGGCCCCTAATCCAAGGCCCTTCACCTCAGCTGCCCCGAGGAAACTCGCTGAGCCTAGATGTCATCGCTGCTTCGTCACTCTGCGCGAAGCCATCAACTAAACAAATGCAACTGAACGTTTTATCACCGATTATAAAAAGGTGTCAATTACACCTTAAAATACCATTACACATCTAATGAATAGTTATTTCAGTAAGAGATAATTGTGTGTTTTGACTTTAAAATTAATAAAGTTCCCCGTGAGCCGGTTTATTTTAAGGTGATGGATGTTGTAGTGTGTGACCTGACCTCAATATGTCTCCACTACTCTTCTGGCATCCCTGCCTGTTTGTTGACACTTATTTTTCTGTAACAATCATTTTGTTGTATTTTTTCCTGAAGGCTTTAGCCACAGTGCTAATGTATACGTTCTGTAGAGCTGCCATCCATAGCCCAAACATACTAATGCAGATACGCACACCCATTCAGACACAGACAAGTGTGTGCACAACAGCCCCTGTGCAGAGATCCTTACAGTATGCCTCCTGTCACCACGTGTTTCAAATCTGACATGTGTAACAATGCAGTATGCAGCAGGTAGATCGCAGTGATGAGCTCACAGATATAAGCAGGAATGCAGACGCATACATGCAGAAACTGCTTATAGATGCAGTGCAGTGGCAGGCATGGTGATTCAGACATTTTTTTTGTCAGTTTGTGTCACTCTGGAGGACAAGCAACCTTCAGGAAAATGCACACAAATGGCGTGAGGGGGAGTGTATGTGGAGAGGAAGATAGACTCATGCATTTATGGTCCCTCAGCTGAAAGGTCATGCAGAGTTCAATTCCAAAACATAACCTGAGACTACAGAAGCTCATGACCTCTGATCATTACAGCTTTCCCACGTCCTGGTGATTCCAGGCCCTAACATTATCCACATACAGTGACTTGACCCAAAAACATAGATTTCTCTAGAGACATAGAAGATGACTCGTGGTCCCTAGTGTCCTGCCTGACATGGATTATCTGGTCACCCTATGTCTTTTCACCCTCTGACAATGAAGGGAGCCTGCTTCATCCATTCAAAGGAGTGGATACTGTACAAGTGCGGCGGTTAAATGGACAAGTTGGCAAGAAAACACATAAAACCTTCAAGTGCAATACAAAGCGAAAAGCGTTTCCATTTGTGTCAAGACACAGATATCTTATTTGAGGCATATTATGAGCAGACCCAGTGCACTGGAAAAGACAATTAATGCATGGAAAATTTTTAGGTAAAAGAGGAAAAGGATGACCAACAAAAAATGGGTGGACTCTATCATCACAACAATGATCATGCCATGGGGAAGGCAGACCACCCAGCAGAAGGCAACATTAAAGTGACAGACACCTAATCAAAATTTGGGGCATCTAGCATTAGTGTTATAGATGCAATTAAAAACATTCAACACACTCGCAAAACACCCATGTCACAAAAAAGTAAGACCCCATTGGTAAGGATCTTATTTTCACGGTACCTGATGGAAGGCCATAAATTAAAAAATCTCAGCATTCACACGCATACAAACAAATGCCCCAAAGAGCTCATGTAAAGGATTATGCCATCCTTCTCTGTACAGTAAGTTCTGTAAGATCCACACAAACTTCCATTTCAAATATGAAGGGCTGATAGGCTACTTGCATTAGTTAATATCTCTTCACACGCCAACAGACTTTATTGCTATTTGTGTGTATTGTTTTGCCTCAATGACACTATAAAAATATTAATAAGCAAATATATATATTTACCATGCACTTTGGCATGAATTGCATGGTGAAAGCTTGTCCCGCAATCACTATTATAGTCATAATGATCTTATTTTCAATTATTCACTATTCATTATTCTTTCTTCTTCTTCACCATCTTATACATTCACTCAGCCCTTCAGTTTGGTTCCAGTCATTAATAAAACTGAACAGACTTGTATCCAGAGAGAGAGGGGATACCGCAGCATATTGCAATATGTGTAGAAATTAAATATCACCGTGTTCGAGAGTAAAACATGAATGTGAAAGTAGTGAGAAACAGAGGCTGCACACAGATCCCTTCAGCAATGTGACATTATGTCCTGCAGGACGGTTTTAAAAATAAAGACCACTGTGTTTTGACTTACCAGGCACACTGACACAGAAACCCTGTAAAATATAGACAGACAGCAATGCCCTCTCTCATCTGACTTACCATCACCCTCTGGTGCATTCTCTGAAAAAGAAAGCAAATAATAATGATCACTTCAAAATGCAAAAGATAATGTTGCAATCTTAATTGTAAGTGTAATCATCAGGGTATATTCATACGCTCTCTCTTCACAACCACATACCTAATTATATATTTAAATATTCTGTTATATAACGCTTGGTACACCCCGAGTTCATTAAAACAGATTCACGGTCCCTGGGTTAATCAGCTGCATGTCTTTGACCTGAAAAAGACCTGAAGGAATTCATGCCAGGGTGGCCCACATACTGTTCATAGGAAGGCATGACCCTGGGAATAGAGTATCCCCAATGACCATCTCACATAGTCAGAGATGACAATTCATTGTACAATATGCAAATATGTGCAATAGCCTATGATATATTGCCACTTATCACCCCTGCACTTTACGTTATGTTATTGTTACATAGTCGGTCTCTTTCAATCGGGATATATTGTTTGTTTCTGTACATTGCTTACCTTTTGTATTTATTGTTTGCTTTGTATTCTTGATTGCATCGGCTTTGAAAGTCACTACCATAATCTTATTGTGCGGAACACAATGATAGTGAAATCTTTGAATATGAATCTTTAAATCTGAGCCACTAAGCTACCCCATTCTTCCTGAAAGGATCAGAAATGAGGTTAAGTAGTACAGACAGGTAAATAGGAATCCAGCTGAGATGTGAAGGGATGGAGCAAAAACTCATTTAGTTTCTTTTTAATTGTAATTATTCCTATAATACCACAAATATGCAATGTTTCACTAGCAGAGTATTGGCTTATTAGCCAATTACAAAAAGGAATTGTAATTGTGGTTACTAGTCAATGTATGTTTTATTTAATATTTTATTTATACACACCTAAAAACTATTATTTGGAACTCTCCTCCATAACAACAGAAGCATCAGTTTTTTCAAAGCATCGGTTTCTCCTTCAGCCCTCATATTTTCTCTGGAGCTCACAGAATAGGACCCCTGCTGGACAGGGTGATGCACATACTGTATATATGAGCTAACGTCAGCATGCAAGAAGCATGACGATGACAAACACTGAACCTTCTGCAAAAGCAACATACAAATATAAAATTTATAATATAATTGTAAATATGACATTGAAGTACAATTGTAATGAAATGTAATTTTACAGGCAAGAAATAAGTAATAATTTTAAAAATAATAATAATAAAAAATAATTTGCTTCATTCTGAGACTCTTCTGTATACCAGTTTTGACAATATTAAAAATAAAGGACCATCTGTGCCCCACAACTATTTTCAAGTCCTTTAATAACTACATAAACAAAATGTCTTCAGAAGGGCATTGTTGAGAATCACAATGCACATATAGGTAGATGTATTCAAGTAAAATAATGGCTGTATATTACCAATATTTCATAAACATGCATGTGTGTCTGTGCTGTAATGTACTTCTGTCCCCTCCGAGGCCACTGTTGTCTGTAATCCTAGCTGAATAAAGAGATCAATGGAAATGTAAATGCGAAGTAAAGTTAAATATGGGAGTCGCACCCGACTACTCTGACACAATGCAATACAGTCAGGGGATGAAGTTTAATTTAGCACTGCATGTCTCGGTGATCTGTGGGGGGGGGTAGAGGGGGACCTAATGGCACTCGCTCAGGACACCGCTGTCCCAATGCTCTGACACAGGCATCTCAAACTGATGCAGTCAGCTGTGAAATTTTGTTGATACCAGACAATCTGCCTCCGGGCAGATTCAGCTTGGCTGGCATATGTACGCTTTTCACGGATTTACACTCGTGTAAGGAGAAGATCGCGGCTAATTTGTCGTGCGACGATCATGGCGCTTTTTGCTATGGTGAAAATGTGTGATTCTACAATCAGAACTTGAAGGTATAAGAGCAAAAAAATACTGTAATAAAGTAAATAGTATTAATTGCAAGAAACCTTAGAGCTTAAAAATGTAATATATATGGATAACCTATATTTAAAAATAAAATAATCTTTTGATTGGTATTGTTATATATGTTGTTTAGCATTATTTATTATTGAAATGAACATGAATTTGACATTTTCAGAATCAGGTTGATTGGTATGAGGGTAAAAAAACACTTATTTGATGTAGCTGTGCAATTGTGACAAAGCATGTAAAAGAAAACCCAAGTTCATGTCTTTGCAAATAGCAGAAAAGCTGCCGCCCAAATGCCAGTGCTGACTCTGCAGTCAGGGATAAGGGCATGAGGGCAGCATATTGGCTGGTCTCCACTCAGTGTTCTGCGCGCCGTTATAAGACACCATTCCTAGACTGTTACTTATATTTAGCACCCTAATGACACCTCTTATTACGGGGGGCTTTACAACTAACTTTGCATTTTTCAGCTAATCTAAAACCCTTGGTTCTCCTGAACATCTTTTTAAATTTGGCATTTACCGCGAGGCCCTGGCTACACCCTCCAATTCAGTGTCATAAGAACTTTTGCAGAAAACACCAGTGACCACGTGGTTTATTCCTGAGGGCTCAAGAACTATCTGTGTGCGAAGTGATAATCTCTTGAGATTGGATCATATTCCGTGGTGTTGCACTTCTGTCATATTACGGTTATCTACATATATATATATATTTTTGGAAGTAAGAAACTCTTCCTTATGTGTAGAGAGTGACCAATATCTGGAAGTTCTATTAAATTCCTATTTGCTGTTGTTTCATCCTTATGAACTCATGCCATTAAGACTTAGCTGGAAACTCAGGATAAAGAAGCAAGAACACAGCGAGTCGAAGAAACTAAGCCAGGAATATGTCTGAGAAGACACAACGAACTGCATCATTGTTTTAAGCATCATTTTATCATTTCCTGGCATGCTGAGTGGTCTCAGTTTTCCCCTCTATCTTTGTGGTTAGTTTCTTAAATGGCCTACAGTCACATGACTGAGCAGTACATGAATGAAAGCCATTAAAAACACAGCAGTCCTGTGCGCATCATCTGAATTCAAACCAGCATTTTTACATCGACTCGGTCTGGAATGTTGAACTTCAGAATCATATAGAAAAATGCAGTTTAAGCAAGTTTTTTTTTGTTTTTTCCCAAACTTCAGAAGACAGATCTTCTGCATCGACCTTTATTTATTAAGCAATCTCTCACATAGCCCTATGCTGCTTGACGAGCCAGACGCTCGTATCATGATAGATGTGTTAATTAACTGTCCAGTGTCCAATTTCAAGATATTGACATATATCACCCATATATAACCAACTCAGACTCCATTACAAGTAGTTTTAACTTTTTGCATTATTTTGTGAAGCAGAACCATGTGTTTCACTCAGATTACTGGGGAACTTCTGAAAAAAAAAATCTGAAAATAGTTCAATATTTGTAGAAGTTTATGATGTCATACACAAACACACACATACATTTTGTACATTTTTCTTTTTAGAATTTTGGATTTTTAAATTTTCGGACTGCGGATGAAATACATTACTGTGTGAATGCTTTGCTATACATGCAATGAGGTCATTTTTTATCCATGCAATATGAGTTTGCATGATTCTGACAGGTCTTGACAGGTGTCTATGAACGAGCAATACTTGGACAGTGATTCCATGGGTGTGTTTTGGCAGCACTAGATGGTACGGTTAAGCTTTCCATTAAATCATTAGATGGATTTACAGTCATGCTGATAAGATTTACAAGGCTAATGTAAAGCAATCCAGGCAGACTTTGAAAACAGTCTAAAAAGGAGATGGATGTTTAAAGAAAGGAATGAGAGCAATTGTAAAAATAATACAGTACGGATATGTACAAAGTAAAGGAGATCAAGGCAGTTGTTATGAAATTCCCAATGAAAGGTAATTAATAATAGTGAAAGATGCCTGATTAAATAATTAGGAGTTAAGACTAAAATTTCAGCAGAGACAGAAATGTAACATAAGACAGTGGTGAGGTGCAGACTGTCACCTTGTTATTTCAGATTGTCGAAATGATGATAAAGGTTATGACCGGGAGACATTTCTCCTTAACAGCTACCAATGCTTAGAGGAAGGTGGAGAAATGCTGCAAATTGGGCAGAATGCTGAAGGTGACAAGCTGAGCATCAGAGGTCATCTTTCGTTGTGAAATGTTATTCTCCATATCCAAACTGCGGCTAAAAGTGGAGAGTGCAGGAATGAATTATTACCGTTATTAAATAAGGAAAACAGATAGACAAGCGACGGACCTGGACTAAATATACTAGCCGGAGCAGAGATGTTTCTAATTTATTACTGATGAGGATGCATGTGATATTGGAATAAAACCTGATATCCTAGGATATAAAATTACATCAGGCGAGGGGCCTGGATGTGACACCAAGGAAGTATGTGAGGTGAGTGAGAAGGGTTAGAGGGCAAAGGTCAAAGGAGCAGATGGATGCCAAAAAAGTTCCTTTGAAACAGAAAGCAAGGAAAGGGCAAAGCAGCGGGGAAATTAATGGAGGTCAGGCTGCTGGGGAACACCATGAAAATGAGAAGATGAGAATGGGGAGAGTCAGGTGCTATCATTAGCTTACAAGGCTAACTGTGTTATGTTCTTTGCCATACATACATGGAAATAATAAAATAGCATAGCACATACTTTAATATGCAATGTGTTAAATATATAGGTTCATTTAAAATGTCGAGATGCTTTCAGCTTAGAGTATTACTCAGCAGCCCCAATGTACAGTAAGAAAGACTTGTATTATGCTAATGAGTCATTCGGTTTCATCTCCATTCAAATTAAAATGAAATGAAAATGCTGTCTTCTGAAGATAGTTGGAACATAGTGGCATGATAGACTTTGAAGGCATTGGACCGCAGCGCTACGCAAGTGCTATGTGCCACTTTAAGGTTAGCGTGAGCTTGAAGGTCATAGCTGGAACGTGATGGGTGGGTGTGGTGGAACAGTACGGTAATATAATCGCTAGGAGGGCAAAGTGGGGAAGACACGCGATCATTTGACTGTCAAGGGTTGAGCAGGAGAAAGAAATTAGCTTGCAAAGTTTTATTCAGGGATTGAGAGAACGACTTTGGTAACCGTTAGGCAGTATAAAAGTATACAATGGCAATTAAGAAGAGAGTTCTGTTATGGTTAAGTATTATTACCCTTGACTATTCCTAGTATTAAAGTCGGGAGGACTGCTAGATAACTTTTGTATTATAGTGTCACATGAATGTGTGTTTGCGACAATCAGGTGCATGATGGGAAAAGGTAGGGCAGAGAGAAAAGGCGGACCCAATGCTGCACGAAAAAAACGGAGCGAGGGATGGTCACACCCAGTGCGGTAGGGCCCTTGTTTAACGGACAGGCGCCTCATTCCTTCCATATGCCCTCACATTCGCTCCGCCCGCCATTCTCGGGTTTCCGTCAGTGTGCTGATTTACAGTGACATCAGATCTCTGCAGTTAAAAAGGAGCAGATGGCTCATCGGGGGAGGAAGCCAGTCATATTTTTCCCTTTCTGATGTAAACATTTCTATAAAAAGCCACTCAACTTGTATCAAACGTTACGTCATTTTCGTCACAGGTTTTGGTGAATGTATTACACTGAATATGCTGTCAATGTACATTGAAATATGGACCTATATATTTATATTAATATATTTAACACTGAAAAACAATTAAATAAAGAAACTTCAAAATACTTCATCTAAAAGTATTCACCCCCTTAATATTA
>JAABNY020003319.1:5782-16300 GCA_015164015.2 Brevimyrus niger
GGAAACCCCCCCCCCCCCCCCCCGCCATTTATGAAGCTGTGATTGTAAAGTACACGTCATCTTCTTCCAACCCCCTCACTCCCAATCAATGAAAGGGCTCTATATTTCCAGTAAAAAGTTTTACCCACCAATGAAAGTCATGAAAACTTGCTGGACGATTTAGGGAGAATATCTAATCACGATTTTCCAGACAGTACGATTACGATGTCATTTGCAAAATTTTTTAAAGGTCAAGCTATAGTTCAATATTCAACGTGTGATATATTTCAAACATATGTTGCAGCATTACTACATTAGATAGTGTCAAAATACTAACTGGTCTATATTCTAATATAAGGATGAAAACTTCAACCTGTTAATCACTTCCAACGTGTATTTATTACTTTTTATAACCTTCGTGTACATACCTCAGGTCCTCATGCAGTGATCCGGTATATATATATATATATATATATATATATATTTAAGAATCAAGCCACAGGTAACAGTATCTGTACAAACTTATATTGAATACCACATTCCTGAACATTACGAAGTTTCCTGTCAAACACTTTCCTGTCAAACATATCATGTTCCTGTCATAGCACATGCAGTCAAGCGGGGAAGCAGACGAGTCAAGCCTGGAATACAGGCAAACGGGTTTTTCCGAAGACAGACGAGGAACCACAGCAGACAATATATCAGTGACGAATTTGGGGAAACTAACTCATGTCCACACGTACATGGGGATTTTTAAAAAAAACAGTGTTTTCCCTCCGTTTTAAAAAAATCCCTGTCCACACGAACATTGTCTTCTAAAATATTTCCGTCCATATGAAACCTCTAAAATGTCGCTGTCGAGCATGGCAAAACAACAAGCGGCATTATAACTCTAACGTACTGCCATGTTAGCCAATTAGAAGCCTTATTGCCAGTCATGTTATGATGAAGTTGAAAACCATGGCGCACATTCTAACGCCTGTGTAGATCAATATAATGTGAGATTCACTCAACATTTATCTGTACGCATCAGAGCATGTGAGCGATGAGAATTTCCGCTCTTCGCTAACGAGGCTGTTAGCTCTGCCCGCTCCTCCGCTCTAATTCGCACTAAGCCACTCCGCTCAACACTGCTCCTCACGCCACTAAAATTTCCTCCCGCTCCAGTCAAATCACTCCACGCTTGTTCCAGTTTAAAAGAGAGACAAATAATCTGCATGCCTAACAAACAACATGTTTTTGTCTTTGACTTTACAATATCCTGGAAACTATAACGCACAGTCATTTTTGAAACGTCTTTTTATGTCCCACTGCTGTCCCTGTTTAATGTACAGAGATTTTTTAAAATAGATTTTATAGGTATTTAAGTGTGTACAGATTTTTTTTATATAGCTCTTAAGATATCCTACTTACAGTACATGTGTAATCTCTGTTTATATTTCTCTATATATTATATTCTATGCACCATGGAGGGTTGGGTGAAACGGCATTTCGATGTACCATATACCATGTATATTGCTGTTTTGACAATAAATCCCTCTTAAATCTCGAATGTCACCTTAAATCGAAGCCTTTTATCATAAAGAAATATTTACATTGCCACTCAGATTTTCAATTTATTTTTAAGCAACATATAGGCAACAACGGACAGGTTTGGCAATGGCATTCCACACAAAAATAGGCTTAAACATAAAGGAATCAGTGGGGTTAATAGCCTAAAGAATATATAGGCTAAGCATACACGTTTTAAATTCCTCATTCTTTTTTCCGTTGATGCTACTGCATGCGTCTGTCTATAAAATAAAATTTCACTGACGGCGTTACGTGAAATTAAAAAGAATCCTATTAAACCTACTTTGAATGACAAAAAGAATTTATTTGATTACCAGTATTTACTTTATAGGCTTCTATACTTCAATTTACTTTATAGATTTAATATGCTACAACCATATAAAACGTTGTGCTTTGGCTTCCGCCTGTTCACGTAGCACACTAATGTTTCTGAGAAAAGTGATTAAAAGTGAATGTTTACTCACTGTAACAGTCTCTACACATTGTTATTCTTGCTCTAAATTATTGACATTTATACGTTTGATAAGAATAGAACACTTGTATGATTTATCAGTTTCTTTTGTGAAATACTTCGCGAATTCCATCTCGGCTAATTCGTGTAACAGTCTTGATAATTGTACAGGTGAATTCTGGGTAGATTTGGGTACGCCTCAGAATCGTAGTGTGAGCGGTATCGGAGCGAAACTGGAGCGAGACAGAGCGACCGCTCCAGCCTAAATTAAAAAATCGCTCTGCGCTCTGACCAAATTCTGCCCGTTCCGCTCCACTCCGCTCACATGCTCTGGTACACACAGCCCAAAAAATATCAGATCTGGTAAAATATCGGATTTGAGCCACTTCAGCTTGGTAGTGTTAACATACAGTAGCTTTGGATTCAACATCGCGGGCGGCAATATTGAGATGCTAGTGAAGGGCTTGCTTATCTGTTTCAGGTTCGTTAAATTTCATAGTGGTGCATTCCATTTGAACTCAGAAGCTGGAATTTCTGAGTTACAAGTTGAAAATTTCAACTGGCACACCCCCCAATGTCAGCATTCTGACTCTGAGGAACCTCTGCAACCATGACCATAGAACTCAAGCTGTTGTTACAGTATATACGGTTTATTAGTACTTGTGTATTATTTGTATCTCATTAAACTGGTCGTTCACTGAGTGCTGTCCCACAGCTATCTGTGGACATGTGACTACAGTGTTTGGTATGCACAAAATGGCGTGTAATGCATCGTTATCAACTGGCATTCCGAACAATAGCTAACAATGAACCTGGCTAGAACTGGCATTGCTAAACAGCTTTTTACTGGAACGAAGTTAACTGGGGTGTGATGTCATTCCCAGCTTTGACTTCCAAACTCGGAGGTAAGTGGAATGAAGCACAACCTCTGCAGGGTGGTAGATGTCCAGGAGCAGGGTTAGGCGACACTTCTGCAGTGTTTCTAAGTGATTCTACTGACACAGTCTGGCATGGCTTCTTTATACTAATTCCATTGACTCATATTCTATTCAATTCAATTCATTTATAAACATTCTCACAATATGGCATTGTTTCAAACCGCTTTACATCGACCTTACCCAATGCATCCAGAGAGCAAGCCAGAGGCAACAGTGGCAAAAAAGTTTCTTCATAGGAAGAAACCTTCGGAGGAACCAGACTCAGAGGGGGAGCCCAACTTCCTGGGGCCAGCAAAGGGATTCCAAATGAACAAATCAGCAAATCCTCATCAATTGCTATTCTATCTTTGTTTTTTTGTTGCCTCATTTCTAAAATAAATAGGATCAGAACTGCAGCGAATCAAAGAACACATCTGCATTTCACCACTGAAAATGTTTAAACCATTTCCTTTGAAAGAAACATCAATGCTAGACTCTGCATATAAAAATTACATTTCTTCTCGTTCCTGGGAAAGTCTGTGATATACTATTTTTAGATACAATTATCAAATATCAAGAACTCCTGTGGGGACAGATGCTGAAAGTTTAGGTAGTTTGAATAGCCCTAATATTGCTCTGAATAATGAGAAATGATACTATGGCGCTGGATTAATTACAGATGCTCCCTGGGTTACGATGGTTCCTGTTATGATATTTCGACGTTATGATGGGTATTCAAATTACATTCTGTTTTATCACTTGTGGTACATTATTCAATAAATTACATGAGATGTTCACACTATTATAAAACAGGCTTTGTGTTAATGATTTTGCCCAACTGTAGGCTAATGTAAGTGTTCTAAGCATATTCAAGGTAGGCTAGTCTAGGCTATGAAGTTTGTTAGGTTGGGTCTCCTGAATTAACATGTCTTTTCGCCTTACATTAAGTTTAACAGTATGCAACCTTATCATAACCCAGGGAGCGTCTGTATTCAGTGAATGGCATGCTACCACGGATATGTATAAATGGTCTAAATTAATATATGTATTTATATCTTTCTTTGTTGTAAATAATATATGTCATATCTATATAATGTTTGCTGTAGGATGCGTGTGTCTTCTGTTAGTTTGTAACCCCGAGTATGAGTGTTGTATAAGTTGTTGGCTTCCATGTACCACTGCATGTTTTAGACAATGATGAGGTGTCCGGCCTGTCTAGTGTGCTCTCCTGGAGCATATTAATTGGTAATTGCCCTGCCCCTATTGCCACCATGTGTTGCACCTCCATCCTGCTCTTTACATGGGATGGATTTAGTCCAGGGTCACAGGTTAAGTGTTTTGAGTTGTTGAGTTTTGGTGTTATTGTGTCTGTGGTTCCCTCAAGTGTACTCATCTACCTCTTGTATCACCCAGTAAACCATTTGGACTCTTCATATGCCTACTACTTTCGCTTCACCAATGCCTGACCTGGTTGCAAACCAACATTAGTTGGGTAACATATTATTTGAGGGTGTACAAATACTTAATAGTAACTTAGAGACTATTGAAGAATAGATCACAAACAAATATCCTAGCTACCTGTGATTAAATATGCATTGCAATTCATTAATGATGAACAAACATGAGATCAGTATTTCAATTGTGTTATTCACCCATGAGGGACAATAAAGGTTAATTATTATTACTTGTTCCTTCATTAGTTCACAAATGTTTACCAAACTAAAAAAGTAACAGATATAGTAATTGCTTGGCATAAAAGATCTGTCACAATTCATTAATGATGAATGAATATGAGTAGCTCTCTGTTTCTATGCCACCAGTGGATTCCTGCAGACCATCTGCACCTGTCGAAATTAGTTCTTGGTACTAGACCTAAATGTCTACATTATATGCGATTTATCAAAGACTTTTATAGAAACTGTGGCCGAATAGTCTGGGAGTACACATGATGCTTATATCTGGTCCAGCTTTGGAGTGAGTCAGGTGGCAAAGGATGGTGTATTTGCTGGTAGCTGGTTATTGGGAGACAGCAGGTATGCTCTTAGCAAATAACTGCTGATTCCAATGTTGAATCCCCAAACTGTGTTTGAGGAGAGGTATAACACCACACACCTAAGAACACACATAGTTCTGTTCTGGGCATGCGGAAGATATGATTCTGCTGCCTGCACAAGTCCTTGGGAGCTCTAACGTTTTTCTCCTGAATGATGTGATGCTGTTTTTGTTTTGTGTACTATGCTGGATGACATTTCAGTAATTATTTTATTAAAATAAAATACTTTTGGCCAACTCCTGAATAAGTTGTTTTCACTCTTCTTTTGACAAGTATTGCTTTAATTTCCTATTGCTGGTCACTATTGTTCTGTCTTACAAGAAAGCCACATGATGTTTGAGCCTATTTATATATTTAAATTTAATATATTAATTTGTTTTGGTCTTAATTTTGTGTGCTTTGACAAAATGCTCAGGATACTAGGTTGCAAGTGTGAATACGGGGATTTTAATTAGGGCTGTCATACAATTAAATTTCTTAACCATGATTAATCATATAAACAGAGTAATTAATCACACTATAAATCACACGTTCAATACTCAAAAGTAATGCTAAACTAACAATCATGCACTAAGGAGAACTCAGAGCAGGCTGAAGTACTGCCAGAAAAATGTGACCCTGGTGAGCTGGCTGTGTTATAAATAAGTTCCTGCATTCTGATTAGCATTTTCCTGTCATGCCCCACGGTTTGTATGTACATAGTTGAAATGTTAGCCTCATTACCAGTATTATTAAGTGAAGTATATATTTATTCCTGCTCATGTTTTTTATTCCATGATGTACTTGCCCACTTTGTATCTGTGCATTTGTTAGATGTGTGACCCCTCTGGTTTTCCCCCCTGTTCGGTGTGTGCGTTGTTCCTAAGTCAGACCACTAGAGTCTAGCAGATGCCACATTCTTGTCAGAAGCAGGATGGCTTAAACCCCCCAGGAGAATCTGCACCAGGCCCAGAGGACTCTGAAGCAAGAGATAAGATAAGATAAGATAAGATAAGATAAGATAAGATAAGATAAGATAAGATAAGATAAGATAAGATAATATAAGATAAGATAAGATAAGATAAGATAAGATAAGAAGAACTTTATTTATCCCAAGGGAAATTCTTTTGTCTAAAACATGCTCAGTGCAACAAGAGAAATAAAGATGGGACAGTAAAGAGCTTAAAAAGAATTTAAAAAGAACAGTAGTAATAGTGCAAAACAGAATACCAAAATAAATATGACAAAGTAACAAATAACTGTAACAGATATAATAAAATAACAGATAATTAGTGCAGGTGGTTAAGAAAAGTAACTTAGTGTTTGTGCCATGAATAAAATGAGATAGCAATTTGTGATGAGGGGATGAAAACAAACATTCAATAGCATACCAGTGATAAAAAGCAGATGAGTAATATTGTACAATTCAAATGAGAACCTAGTGACATAAATGCTGAAAAAGTTTAAATAGGTGAAAAAGATCACTTACAGAAGGGGGAAGAGTTATACACTCTTATTGCCACAGATAGAAAGGGTTTCCTGTGGTGTTCGGTTCTGCATTTGCAGGCAATGAGTCTTTTGTTGTGTGTGCTCTAATGACCCATCATGGAGGTGTGCATGGGGTGAGAAGGGTCGTCCATGATACTAAGAAGTTTCTTCAGCATTCTCCTCTGACACCATCACCAGGTTCTCCAGTCTGACACCCAGAACAGAACCAGCCTTTTTAATCAGCTTGTTCAGCCTGTTGGCATCAGCTGTCTTCATCGCACTACCCCAGCCAGAGTCCTGCACGGGTCCACTTTTGGGGACCTGCATCCACACAGTACAGCACCACACCCGCCCGTACACCCGTGATTATATCAAAGTTTAATCCGCACCCACCTGGGCCCGTTAACATTCCACCCGTTACCCACCTGTACCCGTGATAAATCACACACAATTATTTTTTCTATTTTTTCTACCTCTCAATGTCACAAGCGCTAGGCCTACATGAATTTTGAATTGAAACAAAAAAGTCAGTTTAACACAAAATCAAATCAGATGCATCTAAGCTATCCATACTGTGACGAGCGTGAAAAAGAGAACACAACGTCAAGGATTCATAGATGGATGGAAATTGAACACATGCACATTTAGACACATTTAGAACTATTAACAAAATAAACTTTTACATTTTTAAAGATTTATAAAGTCGAATTATCAAATTACTGTTAAGTGTGTAAGCCGCCATGTTGAAATGACTTCACAGGGGCAACTTGTCTAAGAGTTTGTTTTTCTCTCGGAACTCTCTGAGTTCAGTGACGTCACGTGGTTGCCTCAGTGAACACGTTGCTGTGTGTTGTTGCTTTATATTTTATCAGATTTGGAGTTTTCCAAATAGAGAAAATGGAGAAATTGAGATTTTTCTGAGAGACCAACAAGAAACACAAACTAGTCAAACCACATTAAAAGCTTTATAAAATATTTTAGTACATTTATAGCAATTTTCTTTTTTTGAACAGCAAACAAACTACAAACAAACCAAGTCACATTGGCAACTCCGATGACAAAATTTTGTCCAACTTCTACACCATAAAAGCCGCGTTTCTGGCGGGAAGTGACGTTTTTCGTGACGTTTTCTGACGTTTTCATTAGAGTTCTGACTTGGAGAGAAATAATTTAATGCACCATAACATCAAAGTCATAAAGGAGGCATGTTTCTGACGGGAAGTAACATTTTTAGTGACGTTTTCATCCGAGTTCCGACTTGGAGAGAAATAATCAAAATCTGTGCTGGATATCACCGGCACGCCATGCACCTTGTAGGTATAGAGCTGCATGTCCATTATAGCCGTACAAAACTACAGCTAAAAGTGGCCCTGGGGACCAAACTGTTTGTGCGTTATAAGCAAAATTCTGATATATATATATATGCGAGTCAGATGCTTTTTCAGATGCATGTTCTTAAAGGCGCACGGCTGGGACCAGCGGATCTCATCCGTTATAGACAATATTCCGTTATAAGGGAGTCCACTATAAGGGGATTTTACTGTAACACATTAACAAAAGAATGATAACACACTGGCTTGCATGCTTCACAAAACATTAGAACCATTTTCTTTATAAAATAAATGAAGATTCAAGCGTTCACAATAGCAAAACACGCTAAGAAAACAATAAGTCAGATTGCATTAAGAATTAAATAAAATTCTAAACTCACCAACAGGTACATAAATAAATCAGATGATATTCCTTCCGTATTATTCTTTATTTCAAAGCGAAGTAATTATATTCCGAGTCGCCCTCATATTCCTCACAGTGTGCATAACGGTGGTACTTTTATTGTACTTCAACACTGACTTTTAGATTGTGCAGGTCACCGTGCTGTTTGTGTGGTCTACAATGTAGTATTTTCCATTCATGTGATACGTGTCTGCCACCAACTGCCTCTGCTGCCATGTCTCTCATCTTGTTGTGGTCTTGTGTTTAAATTCCCCTCCATGCGCCAAAGTTTCCGCCCTTTTTATGAAGTAACTATAATTATTGGTTAAGTCTAGGAACGCATGTCAGCGGAAGCCAATCAGAGGCAGAGATTGCATTGCGTACACAAGCGCGCACACAGAGAGAGGATAAAAACACGACTTGTCAACTTCTCTCAGAGGTCATCAACTTGTGCTTCTGAAGCTGGTGAGTCAACAAATCGGCTTTTCTGTTAATTCCCTAGCAGGAACCGGACCCGGTGCAGGACTCTGACCCCAGCACACAGCTGCAAAAAACACCACACTCTCTACTACAGAGTGATAGTCAGCATTTTACTACAGACATTGAAAGACCTAAGCCTCCTCAGTAAGTAAAGCCAGCTCTGCCCTTTCTTGCAATGGGAACTGTATGAGGTCCAGTGAAACACCTGGTCAGAAGAGACTACCCCCATCCACCTAGATCTCATCCTAGAAGGGGGAGCTCTCAAAACCCTCCTTGATGTTTAAGCCAGAGGCAAAGCTCGTTTGGGGAGCTGAAGGCGGTCCTGCAACAAAACTTGCACAATGGGACACATGCAAAGCACCTCATCGCCGAGGGAGTATCAAGGAGTGCTGGTCACCATACTGTGCCATAGCTCAGCAGCCACCACTCCCAGTTTCTCCCCTTCTACCCCAGCTACCCCTCCCCCATTCAAGAAGACTTGAAGCTCCAAGCCTTCCTCTCTGCATTCCTGCCGGAGAAGCTGCAGCAGCAGGTGTATCTCCTGGCCCCGGCCAGCATCAAGCAGGAGGTACTTCCCACCTCGGCTCAATGAGAGGAGACACTGTCTGTAAGTTTAACTGAGAGGTGTCTCCATGGTGCACAAGCTCTGGCTGGCTTCTATTCAGGATAAGTGCATTGTGGGGATGGACCTCCTCTCCACTCATCATGCCATCCATGACTTGTACAGGAGTGCCTTCCACCTGACAGAAACCACTATCCCCATGTGAGCAGACCAAACTCAAGGCACTGCTAGATGAATTTGCAAACATCTTCACTGCCTCGACCACCTGCGTACTCCTCTATTAACTTTCCCTGGGCAAGAAGATGGCTGCCAGAGAAAAGGTGCAGGAGATGTTGGCATCTGGCATTATGAAGCCATGTACTAACTCACGTGCTACCAACAGTGCCCCCCCCCGGTTTGTGGTAGTTCTGCGCTGACTAACTACTGTCACAAAGCAAGACTCTAACCCCCTGCCCTCATCAATGACGTGCTGGATACGCTAGCCAGCTCCTGCTGATTTAGTTTGTTGGTCCTCCATCTTGGGGAGGCACTTGTGGCAGTTTTGGGTTTTCCCCTTTCGACTCTTTAACGCACCTGCAGCCATGAAGTGCCTTATGGAGTGGGTGCTGGAGGGTATCCTGAAGAGGCACTGCATTGAGAAAAGTTCACTTACCGAAGGAAATAATTGAACTTATGCATTAGTAACAGTGACAATGAGTTTTTTTGTTATTTTTTTTGAGCAAACACATGAAAAGAAAATAGCAAAGTTACTGGACAGGCATCCACCCAATTCTAAAAAAGCTTCAACTTTTCAGAAGGTACTTCAGAATAAACAAAATTAATGTTGAAAACATGGCAGCACCATCATTTATTATTACCTACAGGAATACAGAAAACTGAGCTTTTCGTTTTAACAAAAAACATATTAATAGCCACAGTTTAATATAATTCAAGATGCATACAGTATTATAAAATTGAGTAAAACCAGCAAGAACATAAGCTAACTTTAAAATATAGGTTTTTACCTATGAGGAAAATAGGAAAACGCAATAGGCAGGCTTGACAAAAAGTGATTACTCATAATATAGATATGCATGTTTTCCATCTTGTGACCTTATGCAAAGGCATTTATTTGATGCCTTATTCTTTTACAACAGTTTATATAAACATTGTAAATCATCCAAAAAAAAGCTTGGCAGTAAAACTTTCCAAATGTCGCCAGTACTGTCCTGTAAGCGCGAGGTCTTGCTTTCCCGGTACAGTTACTTGATCCCTGTGTCTGCTCTGATCAGTGAGCGCTAGCTCCGGCTGAAAGGAGCGGCATATTCCCGTGAGCGCACGGCAG
>JAABNY020003320.1:0-16263 GCA_015164015.2 Brevimyrus niger
CAGAGATGGACTGGGCAGTGTGGTGGGGCAGTGGTTAGCGCTGTTGCTTCACAGTGAGAAGGTCCTGACTTTGATCCTAGGTCCTATCTGTGTGGAGTTCACACGCCCTCCTCATTTTCACTGGGAGCTCTGGTTTCCTCCTACCGTCTAAAAGCATGCAAGGTAGGTTGATTGGTGAGTCTAAATTGGCCCTTTAGTTGTGTGAGTGTGTGCACCCTGTGGTGTGTTGGTGACTGCCTGGGATTGGTTCCTGTCTGCGCCCATTGTTCCTGTGATAGTCTCTGGTTCCCCCCACAACCCCAGTTGGGATTAAGTGGTTTCAGAAAATGGATGAATGAACAAAATGCCCAATCATATATTGGCGGTGTGGCAGCATTTTAGCTTTCCAGTAATCACACACGAAAAAAGCGAGAAAGCAGACAGGACAAAAATTGCATGCAAACATTGTAAAAGAATGATAACATACACAAATAGCACAATGAACATGCTTCAGCATGTCCACCGGCACCACAGTGAGCTCAATTCACCACCACCAGAGCGAAGATTGTTAAAAGTGCAAACCATGCTAAAAAGCTGCACATGCAAGCCTTAGTTTATTTATTTGAAGAATTTATTTAAATTTGTTTATTTATTTTATTAGATTTCGGATTTTTTTTTAAACAGTATTTTATTCAATTCAGTTGCACTGTTAAGAAGTTTTGCACAGTTTATAAAGGTAAATAAAGGAATACTTTTGAATAAATTTGTCTGCAGCTCATTCTGTTAAAAAACAATCGTGAGAGAATCATATCGTGAACTCAGAATCGTTAATCGTATCAAATCGTAAGTTGAGTGTATCGTTACACCCCTAAGTAATAAAACTAAGAAAAAATAGGTTATTGCATTTTTGTTTTCTGAATAAAATGTACGGGCACTGTGGGTCTATATTCTATATAAACATGCCTTTTCACTGTGGTTATATTAATTACCTTCCAAAACTGTAGAAGAAAAACTCAACAGAAACCTAATTAAACTGCAAAATTTTCATTGCAGTTATTTCCTTTTCTATGAAACAGGAGCTTAAAAGCATTTCTCCTTCAAAACATCTTTATCAAACACAGATCCATGTGAGGCATCCTATGACTGAAAAATGCTTTTAACTGTTTAAACTGGATGAGATAATGTACTCAATGTGACTGGTCCAAAGAGATGGGGCTTGTCATGAATTGAACAAGTCTGGTTACACGGGACCATATGCTTTTATGAAGGATCAAGCAAATATGCACATGCTACATATTGCATTATATTACATAGTCTTTATATTTCACAAATTAGTAGAGTCCTTAAATATGTGTAAAATGGTTCTGCAGAAATATATAATGATACAAACCCAGCTGTTTTTTTCCCCTATTTTGTTAGCAGAAAATATATCCAGCCTAATTTGGATACAATATGAACCATAGCAATAATTGAGATAAATATATTAGCAAGGCATACTTCTACATAGTAACTGTGGAATTAAAATCCTCTCCTTTCATCATGGGCATGTGATCTGAATCAGCACTAAGGAACCACTGGAGGATCTCCCTTCTTATCAGTGTCTGAGATTTAGTATTATTTAACAGTTCTTCATGTCACAGATAATTACACACACTGTACCCAGTGGCAGGCTGATCTGCATAATCCATTTTCCCAAATAGCTACACAACTGCTGTGAAGCTCATTTAAGGCAAAGGCTGTCGTTCTATCATCTAGGTGCACTTCAGATTCTGCAGTGCTTCAAGGGGTGAGACACACAGGGGCATCTCAAAAAGGGTGACCAGATAATGAGGAAGGACACTTTGAGCTACAGCTGGATTTGTACACTAATTAGAACAACCAGGATTTTATTTAAGCACTGAGTTCTTGCTCTAGACTGATTGGTCAGTCTCCTACAATCATACATATGTCAAACACCTGGATGAGAGAAACAGCTTGATGAGTCTTTCAATCAAGGAAACAAACCAGTCAAAGCACATGAAGAACTGAACTATTTAGCCAAGTGTGGGAGCCTTTCAGTTTTAAAGTAATTTGTAAAAGCTGAAGTAACTCAAAGTGTCCTCCCTGACTTGGTCGATCTGTAGGGATGTAACATTGTATTCAATAAGTCTTCAGAAATCATTTAGAAACACCATGCATGTATACCTTTACATCCTAACATCCCTTAGCTGTAACAAACATTATAATTATATAATCATGTAATGTTTTGTATTAATGTATATTAAAGCTGTTAAGAGATGTTAGGATGTTAAGGTGTACTTGCAAGCTGCTTATGAATGTTCTATGAATATATTATGAAGGTGCACTGGATGTTCTATAAATGCATAATGAATTTATGAATGCAAGCTGAACGAGCAGCAGCTCTACTTTGAGTTCCTCCTAGATCTCTAAGTTCCTCACCTTACGGTTAATTGTCCCTTGCTCGTAAGTGTATTCTCCCATCGACTTAAGTCTGAGGTTTACTCGTGCTTAGGCTAGATATGTGCTTTGGGCAAAGAAACACTAATGCACACTGGGTGCATATTTATTAGGCAAGTACTATTCCTGGAGATCATTTTTAGCAAAAGTTGGGCAGACTTATAAAAATGAATTCAGAAGCTTTCTTGTGCACAAAGTACATTTACTTAGAGAGAAGATGTTGCATTTGACTTTCACCAAAAAATAAAAGAAAAACAATTGATTATTATCAGTGTGCAGAATTATTAGGCAATCAGAAACTAAGTGGATTTTCAAACTTCACTGTCAACAGAAAAAATAATAAGAAACAATTTTTGATATTCAGAATATATAAGGAATAACAAGCTAACAGCCATTCTAGACAGCTCACTTAACCTAGTTTAATGTCCAGTATATTCAACTTGCTTCTCAATGACCATCATGACCCTGTTGCCCACTGAACCAATCAGGTTTCTGATTTGATCCTGTCCGTATTAGCTGAGCCAGCTAGGCCCAGTAGTTCTCAATGGGGTTGAGTCAAGCGATGAAGGAGGGCAGGTCATAATTCAATCACAATCCAAGCCTTTCTAGGCCAATCTATGAAATATTTTGATGCATAGGGAGGGGCATTGTCTTGCAGGAATATCATAGCCTTTTAGAAAGCTGCTGATTTCTTCTTGTGCTAGTGTTTGAAGAAGGTATCTTTTAGAGATTGGCATTAGACCTTGTGGTTAATATCATCACTGATAATTGCAGTCCACGTCTCCTCCATCACCTCGTTGTTGCTTGAAGAGGATCTCCATCCACTGGCCCATCCATCTACTCCATCAAGAGTCACTTTCATCTCATCTGTCCCCAAAACCTCTACCTCTGTACCATAAGTCTTGAGATGTGTCCATGCCCATTCTCAATGTCATACCTTACATGCCTTATTGAGTGGAGGCCATGTTTACGACCTTAGGAATGTCAAACAGCACACTGCACCTAAAACGTCTGAAGATTCTGTATATATTGCACTTTTGAAAAATTATGCCATTTGATGCTCAAGAGTTTCTGGAAGTCTCCTCTTTAATTTGACACTTTGGCAGTTTATGTGTCTTATATTCTCTCTACAAGCCTCTTCAGTCCCCTTTAGCTGTTGGCAACAAAACACTTGATTGTACAGTGATCACATTTCGAAAGTCTGGCGGTTTCGATAGTTTTCAATAGTGGTACTTTACTCTTTTATTTTTTTTACTTCTCTTTGTAAGGTCCTCTTTGGCACATTTTAATAGTAATAACAGTTTGCTTAATAATTCTGCACACCTTCAGTTTTATTGAAACAGAAAGTATTCAGACCAAATACTGAACATTTTGCTGTTTCTAAACAGTTAATTCTTAATTAGAGATTCATCAGGACTCAAAGTATCGGTCAGTTAAGAAGATACAAGTGAAATACACACTTGCCTAATAATTCTGCACACAGTGTATGTGCATTTCACATGTAAATGACCCTTAAATACATTCTGACACTTACTTAAGTGCTTTAAGTTTTTCATTATGATTTTCATTATGTCCTCTGGAGAGCTGTATCAAGTTGCATGCCTCTAATATTGCAGAGTTCAGAAAGTCCAACACATCACAAATTGAAACTTTTTACAATTATCATACATTTAGAAATAAATGTCACAATTCAAAGTGCATGTTTATAATGCCCATAATTATATAAGAATTACATAACACCATTGTATATAGAAATCCACCAATCAGTTAAAAAACCACCTGCCTGGTATTGTCTAGGTCCCCTTTTGTGCTGCCAAAGCAAATGTGATCCATCCAGGCATGGACTCTACAAGACTTCTGAAGGTGTCCGGTTGTATCTGGTCCCAAGATGTCAGCAGCAGATCCTTTAATGCCCATAAAACAATTGTGCACTCCATGTATCAAACTTGTTTGTCCAGCACATCCCATAGATAATTGGACAAATAATGTTTTGAATTATCTTGCTGACAAACGCAAGTGTCTGAGCTGCCCTTTGATGTTCACTTTGATATCACTATGCAGCATTGTTTCAGATTTGCTGCGATTTGTTTAAAAAATGTATCAAGTCCAGACTCCTACAATGTATCAGCAAAATTTGAAAAAAATATGTGAAATAATTTCTGAGTTATCATGCTAGCAGGATCAGACATCTGAAGCCATTTTTTTTTTGCTATCACCATAGAACGCTGCTTCACCTTCGAGGCGATCTGTCTCAGAGGTTGAGCACGTCCAGTTTGTCTCCCCCTTTGACATTCCCCCAGGGTCCAGGAAATACAATAAATGATCCAGTCAATTTCATACAGGTGTTAATTCTTTATTTATTGTGACAGATCTAAAACTTCCATTAATTATGGATTTAATTGTTAATGTAAAATCTGTTATTAAGAGAAATCAACTGTAACTTTCTCATGATTTTTTAAAATTACTGTTACCCCTCATTTTCATACACTGCGCATCTGCTGATACACAAAGTATGTCATCTGTGAATATTTTATGCCTTAGGACAAGAATAGATCTGTGTAAGGAGAAATAGTACAAGTCTAAGTTTTGGGTCAACAATGGCAAATCATGAATTATTAATTCAAACCCATCCCTACAGAGAAAGTGCCTCATTTAGTTTTAGATGTGCATACCACCTGAACAAATTAATTAACAATAAAGCATGCTTTCAGCAAACTCGTCACAGGCCATTAACCTCCTTACTACTGTCTCTGTGGGATTAGCGTAATGCATAGTTAAGTGGCAACGATCTACAAGATACTCACAACTGGGTTTGTGGCTATAGTGTGATGGAGATTCAGCACAAGACAAAAAGATTTAAACCAAAATATAAGGCTCTAAACACATAGAATGGTGGAAAAACAATATATGACTGAATATATGACTGAACAATTCTGATATCCTCAGCCTGTGATGAGTTCATAAGACATGGGTACACTAAACTGGAAGCAGGTTATACAAACATAAACATTATTCATGGCTTAATATCCTATCACATATATTTAGCTTGCTAGGCTGCACCCTCTTTACAGATACAGTTGCTAGGACTATGTAGGTCTTTGATATGCATTTGCCACATCTTTTTGTTTTCCTCTTTCCAAGTGACCATTCTGGGTGCTGCAGCACATTCATTACAATTGGGTTTTGTCAAAATAATGATCTTTATCATTCAATGCTCATTAAAAAAAATAGGCCTGTGTTCAGCTTTGAAATGACTCTTCCAGTTCTAATTATTCCTCTATTCATTAGAACACACTTCTCTTTCCCAATTAATGCTGGCTTTCAGGACACTTAAATTGCTGTTAAACCGGCTGGGTGTCGTCTTTTCCATGCTTTCTCCTACTGCTGAACTTGCCTTCACAGTTGTCATGTAAAATGAGGACAGTGAAAAAAATTCTTTTCCAGAATTTGGAAATGAAATGCTGCCAAACCATTATTATTAACCTATTACTGAGGGGGGATGATGCAGGGTATCCGAGTATTGAGCAGGATTAGCCTGAAAGTAATGAACTAGCGTTCCATATCCTCCACCCACAACCTGCAAGGATTAATAAGTAACAATGTGCAGATGACAAAGACCCTCCCATGTGATTGCTTCACTCTTTCATCACTTCTGAGGCTGATCCTAACAAAATCTTTTCTCATGGAAATTACGTCGAAAGAAGGAATGAAAATCTACCCTGTCAAGTATACTTTGTCTGTAGCCTAAATAAACCTCATGACACTGTGAATTTTATACCTTTCAGAGCAGCCAAAAATGTGAATCTTCCAGGCAGAAGTTATTTTTTATTTAGAAAAGGCAGCAGCCTAACCTGCAGCCAGAGAATGCGCTAGAAGCACGGAGGGCACTACAGGTGTAGAGCGGTTCCAGTCCACGTTTCTGGCCCCGAATGATGCTCCCTGCAGAATTCTGGGGCCCAGAATGAGAGGAATGGTGAGGACTACGTGGCGGATGTCTAGTTGACAGTAGTGTGTAAGAGGAGAGATGTCAGTTTAATGAGGACTACACCCCAGGTCACGATGTAGCTCGCTCTAAGCGGTGGAGCATCAGTGCCGTCCAGTGCAGTCCAGTGCTCTCCTTTCTGTGACTCCCGCTCTGTCCTGAAGTGTTGGCTCCTGTTTATGCTCATTTGCCCTTGAAACTCCGCATGACCATTAATTATGTCATTCCAGTCAGACAGAGAAAGGTACAGGGTTGCCTCACAGCTTTTCACCTAATTAACATCCTCGACTTCAAAGCGGGAGAAATATGAAATAATCATGCAGGACTCTTTTGTCACAGCTGCAGCGTATTACATTAACAGCATTTAGCAAGGAATGCTCAGAAGAGGGCAGAGATGAGGCCTCCTGAGTATTCGTTAAGAGGAGCAAAAATAGAGACAGAGCATGAATAGTAGATAGCATTGCAATTAGCGAAAAGGGCTTATAACCTATATGTCTGCTGGTTATTTTCCTTAGGATAGACCTTAATATTCCTTCAGTGAGCAAGGACAACAAGCAGTGCTATCACTAAATGCCAAACCTTTGTAAACACAGGAAGCCACATGACCGCCTGACCCTGTGTTTCAATACATGTGTTGTGGCAACAACTAGTTAGTGAAGGAGCTCTTGTAGGTGTCCTGACCCTTGTCAGACACACAGTGGTGCCCCATGGCGCAGCTTCACTGATTGCGTAGGCGACAAGTTGCTTGCTGCAGTCCTTCCTATTGATTCATAACACAAGGTTTTTAATGAGAACAGCTCCATCGGGGGAAAAGCCTTCCCTGCCAACTCTAACCACAGCAAACCGTGTTTGCATTTTGTCTGTCTGCAGGTGCCATCTCAAAGGAATATTCAGGTAATAAAACTGGGGAACCAACATATTCACCTGTCAGCATTTGTAGCTCTTCTATCCATGAGGAAACATTTTCTAGGACGACAAATGGCCTATAAATATACATCTGTTTGATGGAGACATATCATATCTAGTCATTGCCAACTTAGCAAGGACAGGAGTAACACTTGTGCTTTTGCATTTTGCATTGCATCCTAGTCTAAATTAAATGCCGCTATTTCTTTCTCTTTTAGCAAACAATAGTTTTATTCTGAGAGCATTTACAGTAAAGAGCTTTTACTATACATTTTTACTAATGCATTAGTCTGGCATTATGAAGTGAAAAGACAAAATCCCATAAATAGCACAGGTTATAAAAATCAACAAAGATACATATTTGTGTTTCCCCTATCTTTAAAAAAACCACACATTCAAATACTTAATTGATGCCACATTTAATGTAATTAATGAGCAAGTAATGGTCAAATCTGTTACTCTTCCATGACGAGTTCATAGCTACAAGGCAATTAATTAGTCAACAGTTAATTACTGTTGACCTACAATCATTTAGGAGTGAAAAATATATGGCTCTGTGCTTCATAAGGGAGTGGCAGGTTTGAAGGTGTATTTAGGCTGCT
The DNA here is from genome assembly GCA_015164015.2 of Brevimyrus niger. Lineage (NCBI taxonomy): Eukaryota > Metazoa > Chordata > Actinopteri > Osteoglossiformes > Mormyridae > Brevimyrus > Brevimyrus niger. Next base: position 7,927 of record JAABNY020003320.1, read on the forward strand.
TTTCTTCCATTGAAACCAAGATTTTTTATTAAGTCCCAATTTCCATTTAACATGACATATGAACTGGTTTGCCGCCCTTATGATCTTTCAGAGAAGTACGTCCTTGGTAATTTATCTAATAATGCCATCCTGAATGGTGCTTCAAAGTAATGAGAAAAATTATACAGAGGAGGTGGGAAAGGCTGGACATCTGCAGTGCATATGAACCGGGCCACAACGTGTCAGCAGCAACCGTGCGGTAGTGAGTGAGAGTGTTACTGTGAGGCCTCTGCAGATGTTCATTGCTGGTGCTGTAATGTCAGGTGCTGCTCATAACTGCGGAAGAGTCTTGTTAAAAAGCCCCAGAGCTCTGAGATACCAGCCAAGATGACTTTCCCCATGGAGGTGTGGGCTGCCAGTTGAAGGACCTGCATTTCATATGCACTGCCCGGTCTGCTTCCTCAGGTCTCTGCACTAAACATCTGAACACAAGACAGAGAAAAAAAAATGACCAAATTCAGCCGTAAGCCCAGTATGGCATCTGATAATTGACAGAATCAGCAAAACAAGAATTTGAAATAATGAGGGAGACATGCAACATAAGATTAGAACAGACACCCACAAAAAATTATAAGCCTCTGGCTTGATCTCTGGGGGCATTGGGCAGAGATAATGTAAAACGATTTGAGACAATGTAATATACTTTACAGTGTAATGCACTACACAAATAAATTAAATTAACTAAATTAAATAATAATAGTTTTCCATACTGTTGCTGCTTTAGAGTCACATAGTACTGAAAATAGTACAACTTTGTGTAGGGATTTATTAGAAAAAAATATTTTATGTACTTGAAATTGTCATAGAATAGAAACTTTCTTGTTTTAAAGTTTCATAGTGCGGTTTTTGGATCAGTGCAGGTGGTATCTCTATTCTCTTATTTTACCTGATTTATTTTCAGCCATTATGTTATAATAGGTCAGTAAACAATAGTAACAGATTGTTAGACAATAACATTTTAATAAGTTTCTGGGTCACTATATGCCTGTCTATTGTTTTCTTTCTGTGCCCATACAAATGTATTCATTGCTAGTCATCTCACCATTAAAAGTGTTGTGTTTGGGGAGGCATCTGTGTCATATAAACACACAAAAAAGAACCACAAAGAGAAGACAAGCCTATTGTCTTTCTCTGGCTTGATGAGTTCCATTAAAAAGGAATTAAAATCACTGAGTATTTCTTTCCTAAAAGAAAAAATAAAGATGTGCATAGCTTCCAGGCATCAGTAGCTGAAGTAAAATTAGAAAGGGGACATGTCAACATACCGTAGGAAGTATGGGAGAGTATATCTAGGAAATGAGCATCCCTCGCCTCTGGGCCTTCAGTTTGATCTGTGAGACCCCAGGCAGAGTGAGTCTGGAATCTTGCATTGGATCTGCAGCCAACAAAGGCCTTTGTTTGCACTGATTTGCAAATTTGAACAGTTTTGAATCAAGCGTTATCTGTGGCAGTCATATTAGAGACTCCTCTCCAGAGGGACCAGTGGAAGACATTTTAACATGGCTGATGAGCGACTGTGCCCTGATCTGCCTGCCTCGGGCAAGATGCCACATACTCAATGGCAACATGAAATTAAACACATACATAAATAAACACTTGTTTTATTTTTCATTCCAAGCCTCCCTGATTTGCTGCAGTCCTCTTGTTATTCATTTGCTTGAGAAGCAACGTTGCTTGTGTGATTAATTTGAACACTTCCCTTTCATAAAGAGTATTGCTTTTAGACAAAGCGACTTCAGAAAAAGGTTGGGTAGCCCATGAATAAAAATATGCTGAGCATGCTGAGAATCCTTGACATGGACAGAGTTTTGGTACGACTTTAAAACACCTTAGGAGTAGAGAATATCCCGCGTGCTGGGTATTGTAAGTACGAAATACTTCTTTATATTAGATATGGTCAGATTCACCAATTAGCAGTGCACCGGCCTAAAAGTTCATAAATGCAATTGTTCTGATTTAAAATTTGGAATGAACTCAGGATGCATTGTTTCTAACATCTCTGCATCGGTAAAATCGTCAAGTTTTTCGTGATGTGGTCTGTCCAGTGACCCGTGTCCTGGGTCATGTCCTGTTAAATGACATTCTGTTTAATCAAATCACATTGATTTGCACTGCATCGCAATAGGGATGAATCTTAAGGTATCATATAAGTAGTTGCTTCATATGCATGTTTAATGTGTCGGATCACTAGCAATGCATGGAGATGTGTATCGCATCGGCCTCAGTGATGGAGATGCACATACCTACTTTAAATATTTTCATTTCTTTGTTGGGTAAAAGTTATTCAAATACTAGAAACTCACCTTGAACAGCAAATCTGGCTATTCTTTTTTAAGGACAACATATATTTTTTAGGCCAAGGGCAATTAACGTCTCTTTTTTAACAAGACGGATGAGCTCTCAGCGCTGACCAGGAACCATGGACAGTACAAACTGCAGCCTCAAGTGCTTCATGGAATCCTGACGGAGAGCCAAGGCCGCACACTCTGCGGATGCGATGCATGGCATTAAGATTATTCATGCCGACAGAAGCAAAACTGAAAGCGGAAAAATTACTTTTTTATTTGTCATTTGCAAAAGTACAACTTCAGGTACTTTTGAATTCTTCTCTGCGCCTACCACAGCTCGCTCTTCATGAGACACACAGACACACATGCAGCTGAGAGGAAGCTTAGAGGTCAGCCAAGAAGGGGGGAGGCTGGACTTGCGATTTTTGTAAATAGGAAATGGTGCATCCCTGGACATATTATAATAAGGACAGGTTTGCAACCCGAATGTAGAGTTTCTTGCTGTGGCAAACACAGGAGTGTTTGCATGCCATTCTGTTGGCTGGATATATAGCCTGTCGCGGACACTGCAATGGCCACAGAGAAATGAATTCTGTGCTTAGCAAAATGACCACCATCCACATCACTGCTGTTTTTGCCATTTCTAGTGATTTCATGTTTCACTGTCTGCCACCCTCACAAACCTTTATCAGTTTGTGGACTGCAGCACTAAGGGAAACAGGCAGGTCAATCCCTACGCCAACAGGATGGTAAAGATGTGGTGAAGGAGGCTGAGGAGGCTCTGCTGGGCAGTTTAGAGAAGACAGACTGGGGCATGCTCTGTGACTCATATGGGGGGGGGGGGACACACCGAGGGACTCAGTGTCTGTATCATTGACTCCATCCACATCTGTGTGGACAACACAGTCCCCACAAAGACAGTGTGCTGATTTCCAAAAAAATATGCTGTGGATCGCAAAGGTTCTTCTTAAGAAGAAAAGGGCTTTCAGGTCTGGAGTTCAGGAGGAGATCAAGCAGGGGCAGGCGGAACTGATGCTTCAACTCAGCCAGGGGCTAAACCTTTACAGGGAGGAGCTAGAGCATAATCCACAGCAGAAGAGCATGATGGGAGTCCTGCCCTCCCCCGAAGCCACTAGCCTCAGTGTGTTAGCTAAAGGTTGATTTATACCTCTGCATAGAATCTATGCCATCGGTGTGGTGTAGGTATGGCGTAGCTGTGTACCCTACAGCGGAGCCTGATTCACAGCTCCCCAGAAATGTAAGTATTTTCGCCGCGCCAACTGCTGAAAAACTTTAGCAAGCTAGTCGCCAAGTTAACCACCAGTCTATTTTGAATAAACTTAAGAACGGGTATAAAAATGAATGGGGGAGCTGGACGTAATTATTTGTCACATGCATGATTACAAGCTTTAACTTATATTATTTTCTAGTGTTAATGATTCTATTGGTCTGTGGGTAGAAGCTTCTAATCGGCCTCTGAGTCTTGGCCACGAGGCTCCAGAGGTGCCTACTGGAGTGTAGCCACTCACAGGAACTCATGGCATGGGTGGTGAGTGATAACGCTTAATGCCCCAGACCTACACAGTTGGACGTAGGTGTCCTGCGGGGTGGGAGCTTTGCCCTGGTGATTCACTTGGCACAACATACCACCCACTGCAGGGTTTTGTGATCCTCAGTGCTGTAATTGCCATACCAGGCAGTGATGTTCCTGGGAAGCATAGATCCCACTGTAGCACTGTAGAAGATTTTATGCAGCACAAGAAGACTTTGAATTTCCTCAGCTGCCTCAGGTGATACAGCCACTGCTTAGCTTTCTGTGTTGGTTGTCCATGTTTGGTCCTCAGAGAGATACTGTACCTGTAGCTACTTATCCTTTCCACCAAAGTATTGTAAAATTTTGAGGGGTATGTACCTCCTCTGTTGCTCCTTCCTGAAGTCCATAACCATCTCCTTGGTCTTAGAGTCTTTCAGGTCCAAGCTGTTAGCCTGGCACCACAAAGATAGCTCCTCCACCTCATCCAGATATGGTGTCCGATTGGGGATTAGAACTCCCACCACTGTAGCACATACCTTTAAATTAAATTTCTTCAGGAACATGGCATTTTAGACTTCCTAATTTTTAATATTCAGTTATTATTTTCAGTCATTGTTCATTTTTTTGTGTTTTGCAAGAGACAGATTGGCTTTGTTTTTAAGGAACTACAGCCATATGTTTTCTCAAATAGATAGATCTTAGTATACAAACCTTTGGCCTTTTCTTTAGTGGTTTTCACAATTTCTTTCTAGTGACTCTGCATTTGTAAATTCATGTTATATTTAGACCTTTTTAAACATCTCTCTGAATATGGAAAGCTTCTACAGAGTAGTTCATTTTGCTATTGGATTGATATCAAATTTAAATTTTTAAATCGGGTTGAATCGTTAGCTTGTGAATTAGATTTATATTGAATCCGGGCATCTGTACCAATACTCAGCCCTATTCATAACCCAGTCGTAGACAGAGGAACTCTGTCCCAGGTCCATGAGTTTCCGTGACCCGCCTGGGGGGGGGGGGGGGGATATGCTGTTGAAAGCATTACTGTAGTCAATAAACAGCAGCCTTGCATAGTTTCTCTTCATGAGGACCAGATGGAAGGATGGAGTGAAGAGATAGCATTGTCCATGGACATGTTGGACTGGTAGGAAAACTGAAGAGGGTCTAATGAGCTGAGCAGAAATGAAAAAATGAAGTCTTTGATGCCCTTCTCGAAGCACTTCATTACAACAGAGGTCAGCTCAATAGGACAATAATGTTTTAGGCGGGCTGGATTGTTCTTCTTGGGTACATGCACATTTGTGGATATCTTGAAGTATGTTTGGAAAACAGACCCAGTCAGGGACTCAAGGGGGGTAGCTGGTCTGCGCAGGACTTCAGGACATGACCTGGGATGCCCTCAGAGCCTGCTGCCTTCCTTCCATTCATGCATTTCAGAGCTCTCCTCACACTATGCTCTGTCTCTCCCGGTTACTGCACACATTTCTGTAGTAAACCAACTCTTCCTATTTTCATTAAAAATACTAAGAATGCATTCAAGCATCATGTTAAGATTCATTCTAGAAAAGCATGAAGAAGGTATACTATTTCAGGCTTTTGAAAGCCCCAAGTATGACAAACACATATTTATGTGAATATTTCAGTATTTTTCAAATTTGTATTACAAGCCTTCAAAATTCTCTTAATCTTTTTTTATAATAATGTACATTTGGTATGAATTCTAGTGTACTTTGTTATAGGTCATTGATTATATTGCAAGGCAGTTTCTATATGAGATTTTTTTCTCACGACACACTGCAAAGCATGCATGTGAATAAGCTGACAAATAAGTCTTTACTAGTTGGCCCTGTGGAGTCAAACTGCGCCCACCAGCAAAGTCAGCCATCACCAGCAATCCCCAGGGTCACCTTAAAGTCCTGAAAACACAGTGGGAGCTAGAATTATCACTGCGGTCAATGAATCACAACCCCCAATTTCCTCGGTGCACCCTGTCCTCAGCTGTTGCTGGGAATCAGGTCAGGCCAGGCAACAATAAACAACATAAGATAGGTGCTCAATAGGAGTGTAACGGTACACGCATTCAGTACAAGTCTTTGGGTTCAGTTCGCATATGTCCCGAATGAATGCAGTAAATGCTGAAACATTGTGTGTTTTTGTGTTTCCCCAAAGCAACATTCGGAAAGGGACGGATGAAGCCGCACCAATACACATCTGCGTATGGTGAACACAGATAAACCAGTATTTACTAACCAGTTAATTTTCAAAATGTGCATCTTAATGGATATTTATTTCATTTGTATTTGCTTGAGTGAATATTTATTTTTATTTACTTTTAAGTCATTTCCTCTGGAAAGACTGCATAGGCACACAGGATTGGCTTAGGCCCTTTTGGATGGTAAATGTGCACTGATGCGTTCCGGCTGCAGCCAGGTCAATAGAAGTGACACTGCAGCTTCTCTGGTGTCTTTGCTGCTTCAAAGTGGCCACTTTCCCACCTGCAGCGAACTCCTAACTCAAGCCAGCACTGAGTCATTCTCCTGCTCTACATGCAGCTGATAGTGGTCAGTGGCCCTGATTCCTCACCGCTGATGGTCGCCTGTGCTCTCACTGCTGTAGCCCATCTCTGTTTATGCTCTTTAGTGTGCTGAGCAGCAGTAAGATCTAGGAGTTCTGTGGGGGTTTGTGGGGTGAGCCAGTCGTTTTCCGCTACAATCCTTCCTGGGTCTGCTGTCATGCCCTCACTGCTTCAACATGTGGCCCAGGAACTCTGCAGAAGGAGCACTTTCATGGGTTAAGCCTCTGGGGTCTGAGGGCTCCCTGTCTCCCTGTCATGCCTTGACATTTGAAAATATTTCACCTATCTAAAAAACATGTATCCCAAAGTGTTACATGTGCTTTTATTAAACACAAACTCAGCACCAATAATCTGAGACCACTTAGACTGTTATTATTCTATTTTTTGTTAAAATAAACTTTAAACATATACTTTTCAAAAATCTATTTTCAGATGTACAAATATCACATTATAGACATTTCTAGTCAAGACTTTTGAGCTCTGAAGCTTATAGACACGAGGGTTGGCTACACATAGTGTTATGGCGGGGCACCGGAAAAATGAGGAGGACGCGATCGCGGATCAGTCCAATATGAAAAAGGCTTTAATCTCAACAGATCTTAGGAGAAAGAACAGGTAGGGGTCGGTCGATCTGGATCGGTATCCAGGGGAATAGGCTGGGCTTTGGAGTCCGGGGACAGGCAGGGGTTAGGCGATCGGCGACGGAATCCAGAGGAACAGGCAGGCTCGTGATCCGGGGACAGGCAATGGTCAGGCTATCGGTGTCGGCAGTAAGAGGGCTAGGCAGAGAATTGGAGGTTGAAGAAGAACAGAGGTCAGGGGAACAGGCAGACAGAGGTACAGACAGGCAGGGAAATATTGCTCGAAATTCACACTGAAGGCTGAAGATCTCGCATCTTGTAAATGTGCCCGACACGAATAAAAAGGCTCTCCAATCAATCCAACAGACTTCAGCTGGTAGAGGAGGGCATATGGTAACCGGTCCTGCCAGTTCTCGGGAGATGCGCTCCGGCCGCTGTTTGTCTCACGTCTAGGGAAACCCTGGGGGTGTGGCAGGGGAGCCCCGTGTGACGTCATAGGTGCTTCCCCTGAGCAATCCATGACACATAGGTGAAAGAGACATTCTGAAATTTTATGTGGTTTGATTACTAGAACTTTACTAGAAGTGTTAGAACTTTACAGTGACACTCTTTTTCTCAAAGTCAGTGGCCTTCACAATGAATATTGATGAGATAGGTGTCCTCACACCTGTAGTACTGTAGTTTGCATACTGTCAATGGCCCATCAGTCTGGAATGTCATTGCACCCCACACCCATCACTTTGGAAAAGCAGTTTGAAATGCAAGAAAAGTAGGAACAAAAAATCCCTTTCACGGTTTATTGTTAGATGGAATGAAAAATGAAAACCAGTAACAATATATATATAGAAAGCGATAAATATGATGCACTGACTATTATTAATGCTCTGGGGACGAGGGCATCATCGACCGTGTATCTTTCTCGTGTATTTCAGTCTATATCTCACTGAAATCATTATGTAGAATCATTAAAAAAACACTGACTAAATCCGTAATCTGTCTTCTTTTCAAAACTTTAATTGTCGGAAGTATTAAAGTTTTGAAAATTAGGTTAAATAGGCAAAAAAGCAGACCATATCACCTTTCGTTGTTTGACTTGCATTGGGAGCGTGTAGGACCGCTCTCAGATGAAGATCGTTATTCTCATTCTAAATAGGCTGGGTTTGAAGTGGCAACGATGTGATGACAGGCAAATAGGCTCAGCACACTGATTCATGAACACAGGTATGAGATTTGCTGCTGAAAATGGCAACATTCAGTGACAGAGACGTATCTGTGTGCTGTAACCTCCTGAGACCCCACCAATTCATTTATGTCCATTGT
>JAABNY020003321.1:0-16219 GCA_015164015.2 Brevimyrus niger
TGACTAACGCTGCACCCATGGATGCCTGTTTTAACCGTGTACACTGGAAAGAGTGGGAGACAGAGTTGCGGGACATTATACAAGAAAAGCTCCATGCTGATAGAAACAAAGCAACAGCCTACCTTGTCACAGGCACTATTCCAACTCCAAATCACAGAATACCGAAAAAAGGGGAATTCGATGATGAAGAACGTGACCTTGACAGAGTGACGGTTCCCACTCATGTCTGGACGGCTCTTTGTTACAAACACCTGACTGATGATCGTAACTCATTTTCCCTAGGCTACATAGGAGAGAACCAGCCAGAGAGTAACATAAGAGTGATGTCTGTTCGGGAAGTGAATTCTATACTTAGAGACATGTTTCCTCAGGCAGTTCAGATATTTGATGACGACTGTTTCTCGGATAATCAGCGATCACAGAAAGCTGCAAATAAGCTATACAGACAAACTCAACTGTCTGTGAGCCGAAGACTCCAGATACCCCTTGATGTGTTGGACAATTTCCAAAAACAGCCCAGTAACACAGACCTTCAGCTACGTGACCATCAAACAAAGAGGAGAAAGACTAATAACATGCTCATAATGAGATCCTTTGATAATGCACCTTCTTTTTTCAAAGAGTTGGAAAACCTGAAGTATGTAACTGAGTCAGGTTGTCTGTTGACTAAGGTTACAAGATCAGATGTTGAATGTCAGCAGGTCCTGGAGAATTCAGGGATTGGATCAAAGACTGCAGCTGATGGGACTCGCTGTAAGAGCCCAGTATCTCCTGTGTACTGTGTATGTGAATTGGGGTCCAAGCATGATAAATGTCTGGTTGTCCCAGAGATATCACTTGCTGAGGAGATGACCACGGCATATTATTGGAGTGGCCTGCGTTGCTGTGACACACAAAGTGGACTAATTCCCTATTGTACCTCCCCCTGCCTGTACCAGGAGAAGCTCAAGGACTACCGGTGTTACTCAGGACAGTCCTACATACAGTGCTCACCCCAGTACTCACTCATCACTGCTAAAGGAGAGAAATGCAAAGATGATCACCCCTGTGCCACATATGGACAGGACCACTACTGGTGTGAGAAAGCTTCGGGGTCCACGGATTACTGCAGTCCGCCGCTGCCTGACAGTATAACAGAAACTGGCAAAAAATGTCGTACTAATCATGCATGTGCCAAATATGGTAAAAAATACTACTGGTGCTACACTAATTTTAATAATGACTGGGAGGACTGCTGCACTCATAATGATCGCTTTTCAGCTTTAAATGGTAAAACCTGCAAGCCTGATCACCCCTGTGGACACCATGGTAAAGACTACTTATGGTGCTTCACAACAGATGGCAATTGGGATTACTGCTGTGTGGGGGAATGAAATTTAAAAAGAGTTTAATATCACCTTTTTTTGTCATTTTTGACTATACAATGAAAAGTGGCTTAGAAACCATGTGCTTTGCTATGCTGAATTACACATTTCATTGTGAGATTCTGCATCTGAACGTTACTTAATAAAAATAATATATCTACAAGAAATAAACCTTTCAACTTCTGCAACGTCACAATGTTTTTTCTTCAAATTTCTTTATTTGATTTCTTTATGTTTTTGCATTGTGTCATTGCCCGACCTGGCTAATGCGTATGGGTCAGTTCCACACAAGCTGGTTGACTTTGCATTGGAATTCTTTCATGTTCCAACGCCTGTCAGCGCTATCATAGCCTAGTATTTCAGCAACTTCCACATGTGATTAGCCTAAAAAGGCTCCCTGACAGGGTGGCAACAACTGGAGGTTGGGATTGTGATTGGTTGCGCGATTTCTCCCATACTCTTTGTGGCGGCATTTGAGATCATCCTCTGTGGAGCAAGGCAAGTGGTAGGGGGCATGAGGTTACCATCCAGGGATTGGCTTCCCGCCCTGAGAAAGTACATGGAACGATGTGATGAGCATCCTACAGACAGACCCATGTACAGCAAGACTCCTCAAGCGACTAGATGAGCTCACTCAATGGGACAGGATGAAAATCAAGCCTGCTAAGTCAGGAGAGGAGTGAAGACCGACAGGACAGTGTTTACGGAAGGTGGTGAGAAGATTCCCCTGCTATCGGAACAGCCCATTATAAGCCTTGGGAGAGAGTACACCACTGACCTCTCCGACAGACAGATGGGCAAGCTGGTGCAAAATCAGCTGACACATGGCCTGACATGGATTGAAAGCAGCCAACTCCCCAGAAAACTCAAGCTGTGGTGCTACCAGTTCACACTATTCCAGCATGTGATGTGGCCGTTGAAGGTGTGAGAAATCCCATCTACCATGGCCAGCAGGCTAGATGGAATTGGCAACACCTATATTAGGAAATGGTTAGGCCTTCCTCAATGCTTCTCCAATGCAGGACTCTTTGGCAAGAATGCGCTCCAGCTTCCATTGAAGTCTGTGGGCCTTGGGTACAAGCAGGAGAAGGGCCCGTCTGGTGTTTCAGCTAAAGGAGTCTTGGGACCACACAATAAAAGGCACAGCAGTAGTTGTCCAGACAGGGTGCAAGTGGAGGGGCCAAGTAGAGGTAGAACAGGCTGTCAGCAGATTGCAGCATAGGGAGGTCATGGGGAGAGTCCATGAAGGCTGGACAGGAGTCGGCTGGGGAGATCCAGTCAGGTTCTGGTCGAAAGGCTCGAGAAAGGAGAGGAAGGGCATGATCTTAGAGGGAGTCACTCGAGCGGAGCAGGAGCGCTACCTCATCAAGACTGGTTCCCGGGGCAAGCAGGGGGATTTGTAGGCAGGTCAGTGATCCAGCTCCTCCGCGAAGCAGGAACAATAGGGGAAAGGCTGCAGCGAGCGGTCAAGGAGCTAGCGGAGGAGGCGGAGAAAGAAAGCTACTGGTTGTGGTTACGGAGGAAGGACAGTATATGGGGACAGACAGCCAATTAGGGTCTGATGCAGGGAGTGGTAGGGAGACATCCCTAGGAAACCACTTGCCCCCCACCTGCAGATGTCCTGGCTTGGGGGCAAAACATCGGTGAAAGGTGGCACCAGCTGACGACCCCGCATCTGACCCAAAGTGCACTGGAGGAAGTGGGACAGGCAGAAGGCTAGGCAGTAAACACCATCTTGAACCTGTATACAGTATATGATTCCTTAGACTACACTGTAAGAAACTCTTCAAAAGCAGACGTGAGTTGAGGATGTGACTTCTGGCTGGGGGACGACTTCATTTGACTGACTGTGATTCATTTGCAAAGTTAAAGGAGTCAAAAGAGCCTAATTTTTCCAGGAATTCTAGTGATATTTACCAGACCTGCTATCACCTGATTGATGATTTGACAGAGATATTGTCTTTTGTACTGTACAGCTTTTGCCTGCTGAAAAAAGGCATAAATAGGGTTACCATACATCTGGGTTTCCTCGGACACATCCTCTTTTTGGGTCCCTGTCCGGGTGTCAAAGCAATATTTCAAAAATTGGTGGTTTGTCCAGGTTTAGAGCTGCCCGTGTGACCTAATGTTACACTGGAGTACTAAGTAAAAGACAAGGCACCAATTTTCTACAGTATATACAGCAGCCACTCAGTGTTTGCAAGGCTCATGCACATGTTTACTTTAAAAATTAAATGATATGCCCATCGCTTCGTGTCACACTGCTCACGAATCACGTTAGCTTCTGGAACACATTAGCACTTTGACACTGTTTTCATGTGAACAATGAATTGAGTTATTTGCTTGAAGTTTATCAAACTTTAGCTTAGCGTTTTCTAACTTTTGTTGAGAAAGACTTGCTACCGATTGTTCTTGAAGATCAGGGGAACTCTGTTTATAACAAAGCCTTATTCTTCTTGCCTTTTTCCTTGCATGTGATTTTATGTCAGTAATAAATTTGAAGGAAACTATGTATTGGTATATATTTTAATTGTGGGTGGGGTGTATTTGTTGATATAAGGTCATTTTGGTTGGCCTTGTGGATATTATGATGGATATTATATGTGGAAGTTTGACACCCTTTGTTATAGGCCGTAAATGTTTTGGATGTGTACAGGACACCTCAGTCTTCTGCCCCAAGTGCTCCACTCGCCATTTGCCACCTCCCAGTTTCCGGCCACACCCCTTCTGACCTCTGGCCTCTGACTCTGGCCTTGTGTTCCGGATAAAGCCTGCTGGTCACATCTAGCACGAGCTTTTGCTGTGTTGGTTGGATATTCTCTGATTGACTTCTGTGTATGACTGTTTTGGTTTTTCGGTTTCTGACTTTCTGCTTTGCCCCTTTTGTACCTTTGCCTTTGGTTTGTTTGTCTTCTGGTTTTGAACTCTTGCTTAGCTCCTGACTACTCTCTTTGCTCGCCCCTTTGGGTACCGTGCTTTTGGACTGTGTGTTTTCTGTATATGTCTGTTAGGTACGTAAGGAGTGACTGCCTTTTTGTTTTTGCGATCGTGGTGTTTTCTGTTGATTTGGTTAGGGAGTTACACTTAGTCTTTGTCATTTTGTTTCCTCTTGTTTTCATTACCTTTAGTGTTAGCTTAGTTTGGGACGTGTTCGTTAGCTGTTTTGGTTGTTGTTTTGGCCTGGGTCACTCCCTAAGTTTGTTACACCTCCTGTTTGTAACCGTGTCTGTGAATAAACATAAAAAATACAAAAAATTATCCCTTTGTTTCCTGTTTTCCCTTTTCCTGTTCCCTGCTTGTCCCGATTTCCCCTCTCCCTCTACCTTTCTGGCGATCCCCAACCCTAGACTGGAGATCGTAACACCCTTTACTCTGCAGCTCCTGGAATCATATATTTACAGAGCAGGACATGCTACTGACTTTAATTTAACAGTTTTTTTTTATCCGCCATGATGATGTTGACTAGGGTGAGGGTCATCCAATTGCAAAGACACAGCCCCTTTTCTAGCAACCTCATGACCCTCCATGCTCTCCCAAACTGTCCGCTGACTTTATAGGAAGAGTCACCAGAGACATGTTACAGAATGTTGCTGCTGAGGTGAGTGATGTCTCAACGAGGTCAAAATTCTCCCCGCAGACAGATACACTAATGATGGCTGTGCATTAAGTCATTTAAGGCCTGGATCTTGGTTTTTATCCAGGACACTCGCAATCCCAGACACTCCTTCCTCAGATTCCTTGCTCAGTCTTTCAAGAGCGCCGATCAAAGCCTTCATTGACACTGTGAAGATCACATCATCGTCAGTAAAGTCAAAATCAGTAACAGATGCCACACAGCCCCTGGGCCCCATAACTCTGCCCAACACCCAGTCCATGCAAGTATTGAACAGAATAGGAGCAAGAACACACCACTGGCCAACCCCAGAATTAACTAGGAAGAACACTGAGGTTCTCCCTGCACTCTGCAAGGAACCTCAGTGTTATGCTCAATGAAAATCCTCAGTGCCAAGATGCGGTTGATGGTAAACTTCTTAGGTGTAATACCAGATTGCTCCTGTCACTGATAAGCAAGCATGTGATCACGAATCCTGTTAAGGATGACCCTAGCAAGGACCTTACCCGGCACTGAGAGCAGTGTTATCCCCTGTTATTGCAGCAATCCAGATCATGCTTCCCATTCCAGATAGGGACTACAAGTTTTGTTTTGTTTTCTACAAGTAGGGACTACAAGTTTTGTTTTCCAGTCATCTGGGATGACGCCTGATTCCCAAATGGGCCAGTGTCAATTTAAAACTGCATGGTGCCTATGTAAATCAATGTTACATTTCTTCACAGAGTGCAGTGAGTGTTGTTTTTGCAATGTTATTCTTTATAAACTCTTATATTGTTCAATTGACACCATCACTGTGACTCCAGCTCTTCTCAGATTGGAAGCCTATATGGGTGGGTGGCACACAGGTACAGAATGCGTGGGCAATATCTGCCACATTTTAACATGCACTCATTTTAAACCGTAGCACACAACTGGATACCCCACCAAGAACCAATCCTGTAATTTAAGTTAGTAACAACATATTTTTTTTAAGTTCCATCTAGGGTTTTTGTACCCTTGCCCTATTTTATACCATTGCGGTGGGTAAAAATAAAATAAAAAAAAAACAAGTAATTAAATTAAATACTGTACCATGTCTGTCACGCCCAGCTCGTATGATCCTCATGTGTGCCACGCCCACCTTGTTACCCCGTGTGATTCCCCAATTGTAATCACCTGTGGCTTGTTAAGTTCAACCTATCTGGTGTATTTAGTCCGTGTCTGAGTTAGTATTCCCCAGTTCTGTCATTGATGTCTGTTCGTCGTCTGCACCGTGTCTGCGAAATAAACCCCAGTATTTGTTGATTCTTGCCTGCCTGCCTGCCTGCCTTGTCTTTCCCCGGAACCTGACAGAATGACAGAACTCCCGAAGATGCGCCGCAGCAGGACGAAGACTTCTGGCTTGTCCTGCTGCACGAGGTGAAATGCTGGCGAGAGCTGCCGGAGATCCAGGAGGACCCCGGCTTATACGCCCTGGCAGACCGGAGCTGGACCCTCCTACTGGAGGTTACCCCAAGCACTGAAGAGCGCATTATGGCCCAAGTGCGCTCCCTCCTGCAGCAGCTCGTGGACCGGGTAAAGGAGAAGCAGCTTCAGCTACTCGCCAGTCCCAAGGCAATCCCGCCTCCATCTACCTGTCCCGATCGGCGCAAGAAGAAGAGACGTGGGAGAAAGGAAGAGGATGCCCCGATGCTCTTCGTGGAAGCCTGCTCCCTAACGCCCCCTTGGGAAGACACCGCTGCTGCCCGCCCGATCAGCCTCAGTGAGCAACCTCCACCTTTAGAGGCTTACAATTACCGGCCGGCGCCCCTGAGCTTAGGAGGGAAGCGCTGCATGACTCCAGTCCCGAGTCCCCGCAGGTCCGTTTTAAGGACGCGGGCTCAGGTAGCCCTAATGAACATTCTGGCTCTGCCCTGTGTTCCAGATCTGCCTGCTGCTGACAATCTACCTGCGGCCCAGCCTGCTGGCCACGCGCCCGAGGATGCCGCCACGCCCGTCGTGCCCTCTGCTGGCCATACGTCCAAGGACACCATCACTTCCGCGGCGCCCCCTGCTGGCCGTTCACCCGAGGCGCCCACTGAGGTGCCCCTTGCTGGCCGCTCGCCCGAGGACGATGCCACGTCCGCGGCGCCCCCTGTTGACTGCTCGCCCGTCCAGCCCATCCAGCCCTGCCTCGGCAAGGCATCGGACGGAGCCTTCGTCGGCTCTGGCTGTGCCGTCACCTGCCGCGGCTTCCCCCTCATGCATGCCTTCGCCGGTGTTCCCTCCTGCTCCCTCCGTCTCTCTCTTGTCCCGTTCCCTTGGCCCCTTTGTGGTTTCCTCCTGCTCCTGCCCCCCTCTTGCCTGCGGCTCCTCAGGCCACCGCCTGTCGCCTGCCTAGGCTCCCTCGAACTCCCTTTTGTCCCCCGTCTGTTCCTGTCTGGTCTCCCCTGTCTGCTCCTCCTCCCTTCGTCCTGCCTGTGTTTGCTCCTTGTCCCTCTGTTCCTCCTCCGTTCACTCCTGGCCCCTTTGTGTCGCCTGTTGGTGTTCCCTTTGTGTCTCCCTTCTCCGTTTGCTTGTCTGCATTTCCTGTCCAGTGTCGGGTCTTGTCTTGGTTTCTACCCTTGTGCTTGTTCTGTGTTTCCGTTTAGTTCCCTGTCTCTCGTTGATGTTTTTTGCTTTTGTCTTTCAGGTCCTGTTCTCTCGTCTCGTCCATTGCCTCCCTTCGGGCGGCCGGGTTCTGTCACGCCCGGCTTGTACAATCCTTGTGTGTACTACGCCCACCTCCTTACCCTGTGTTATTCCCTGATTGTAATCACCTGTGGCTTGTTAAGTTCAACCTGTCTGGTGTATTTAGTCCATGTCTGTGTTAGCATTCCCCAGTTCTGTCATGGATGTCTGGTTGCCATCTGCCCCATGTCTATGGATTCTTGCCTGCCTGCCTCGCCTTTCCCCGACAATGTCATACTATGCAAATATTCAGTGGCTTGTAAAAGTATTCAGCCCCTTTTAAATTCATGATGATTATCTGGAGTATAAAATAATTTTAACAGCAAAAGAAAGATTATCAATGAACCAAGAAAGAAATTATCATTATGTATCAATTACAGTACAAACCAATGTGTCATTTATCTAGGGAAGAAAATCATTTGATCCCCTATCAGCCAGCAATAAATTAGGTCAAGTACACATGCACTAACACAACACAAGTAGTACTTAATTAAATATTAACAGATACAAAGCCAGCATTCTCATTTAATGACAGGTTTGTAACAGTTCCAGTTGTTGTCCACTTTTTTAATATTGCCCTAACAATAGGTATTTTTAATACCCGTTCCCTGACTTATTAAGTTCAGCACACGTCTCCCTCATTTGGTTTGTGTGTCTTTTATCTTTCCCATGTTCATGACTGATTAAGGGAATTTAGCTTCTGTCACCTCTTATTTGTACCCCAGTTAATCAGGAAGTCAAGGATTACAACGTGAAGGTTCCAATTTATATGGGAAACATACTTCAGTTAAATTCTGTTCACTATAATTTTGTGGGGTGCCAGTAATTATAATTTTCTTGAAAATAATTTAATTATGATGGATTTGTTTACCTTTCAATATTTCTTTTTTTAATGGATGGTTGAATTTTTCTCATTTTTTTCAGTGTGGATTTTTTTCTAAGTTTTTTTACAAATCTTTACCAGGGTTTCCAATAATAGTGGAGGATACTGTATGCGTTTGCAATAAAATGCTGAATGGACAAATATGAGTACATATCTTTTGTCAAGCATAAAATTATGACTTTCAAGGTAGACAATATTGTTTCACAAAACCACCGTACATGCAACAATGGAATACAGGGGAGTGGGCGGTACAGGAAAAAGCACAACATAGGTTGTCACAACACTCCGAACACCTTTATATATGTCACAAGGCCAGGACAGGTAATCAAAAACACTTTTTATCAACAAATACATCTCGCCCTCCACTCTACAAACTAGTTTCGTAAGACTACAAAGATTATTTCTCTGACTCAACACGAACACAAAAACACACAAAAAAAAGGGCCAAGAATAACAAAACTTTGTTTAGCTTACAGGAACACAGTTCTCTAACTCTCAAGGATAACCAGAGCTGAGCAGATAAAGTTTCAATTTAAATCAGCAAAGGCCTTAAGGTCCATTTTGACCAGAGTCTATCTCATGATACTGGGGAAATCTGGGATGGCCCTTATGATCCTTATATGAATTGAAGGCCTTTTTTATAAACCCACCATGTTCAAGGATAGTATGCCATGTATATTAGTCTCAGCCACATTTCACTGCTAGTTATTACTCTAAAAGCAATGAGGCCACCACCCGGTATATTCTGCTTTTTGCCACTAGGAAAGCTCTCACCTTCTCCCCTGGCAAGAGGCTAGTTTGATTCTTTGGCCTTGACGTGTAACAATTTGCATACTGCTGTTAATCAGTGAATTCTCACTGGTTTTCCCCAAGACTGATGCCATAAAGTGTATGACACCTGCTCTAGCAAGAAAACTCACTCCGACAGCCCGTACAATTTCACCCTAAAGCATAATGATGTGTTTTTACTGTCATAAAAATAACGCATTATTTAAAATAGCACATTGACTAGGACAACTAATGCTTTTTATACCTTAAATTATTAAGACAACTAAGGCATTATTCTACCAAAGTTTTGTTGTATGTTGATACATACCACTTATTAGTTCCTACCGCTACTCAATTCTTGTTGTCTAATTCAGGGGTTCCAAAACTTCACGACCCCCAAAATAACCGTGCCAGTGACTCGTGACCCCCACTATCCTCGAAAGTGGTAAAAAATATACAAATGTTGCGCACAACGGTGCACACTTCACTACTATTAACTACTAATTTTTATCTTTTGTTAATTATGGATAAAATGTTAATATAAAATGTTAAAATGTTGATAAAATATTATTTCTAATACTTTTAAAAAAATATTTGTTGGTGGGGCTGTTAGGGGCCCTGTAATACCCATTTTGTTAGAGTGTGCCTACTGTTGGTTAGAATTACAACTGTTTTGCTGGGCTACCCTTAGACGAGTGCTTGTGCGCGTGTCTGGTGGCTTTGCGGCGCTTGTGAGTTGTTCATCTTACTCCTGAAGTTAAGGCTAAATTTTTATACCAATTAACATAATTCATAGAAAATAACACAATTTTACCAGTTTCACAAATACAGCTAAAGTTTTTTATACCTTTAGTCATTAACAAAAACAGTCAATGTCTTCAATAGCTAGTGTGTTAGGTCCCATTCCTCCACTGCGCCCATTGGCTGTCTGGCATGCCTAAACATGTGAAATAAAACAAGACCACATAATTTTGCTCCAAAAAAACATGCCGGCTACGCTTTTACTGACATAAAATAGTGCATTTGCTTAAAATAACACATTAACAAAACACAGCTATTGTTTTTTACCATTTAAAAACGCCCCCAACATGCTTAAACTCCTCCCCATCCGCATCCCCGACCCAGAGAGAGCATTCTATCCTTTTCCGGCTGAGGACCATGCGTCTCAGATTTGGAGGTGCTGATTCTCATCCCAGCCGCTTCACACTTGACTGCGAACTGTCCCAGCGAGAGCTGAAGGTAACGGTCCTATGAGGCCAACAAAATGTCAACTAAGGCAGTGCACTCTGGGTTATAGACCCCCGCATCTTGAATCTATCAGGAAATTTAGAGACATTTTTGAACATAAATATACCTTATTTTCATCAAGTTACATTTAGCCCAGACTAATCTGGCAAGTTATCTGGCTAAGCAAGTAATCCTGCTTTGTGAAACAGGCCCCTTGAGACTAAGCGACATTACCAAACACTGAGAGATAACTACACTAGGAGAGACTAGGAAGATAGGAGAATACGATTAAATAGGGGACAGGCAGGGTAGACCAGAAAACAGCGAAACAAAGATACATATAAACAATGCCAGACCCTAGGAAAAAGAAACCAATAAATTAAACAACAAATGAGGCTGCACTCAAACTCAAAACAAATGACGCCAGCTTCTGAGTCGCATGCTTAGCCTATGGAACCATGTCCTGGGCAAAGGGAACAGTAAACAAGATGGCCAGTGGGAACTGCTAACCAAACAGGGGAAAGGACCAGACGGGCACTGACCCTGATAATGTTTGCCTAAACACCACAGTAGGGATATGGTAAATGATGTTCGTGATTTTAATTGTGATACCACTTTGTTTAAACAATCTACATCTATAGTTTCAAATTCATGTATATGGGTTACAGCACTGCTCTCAGTAACATATGCATGTATTTACAGATGGTATTATAGTAGCACTAATATCAGTAATTTTAGTTCTTAACACATTTAACAGCAGAAACAACATTAAGCATCTCTATATTGGCATTAACTAGATTGTGAATGGTTGAAAACAGAATTTTAGGGTTTCCACTGTTCTTTGTAATTGTTTCTGAAAAGTGGACCAGGATTGCCTTGCAAATAGTTCTTTGATACATGAAAATGCTTTCTTTATATATCTCCCAACTGACATCCTGACCTATTTTCCTTTAAATACACTCAGTTTTCCTACAGTTTCGTTTTAACAGAAGTATGCAATTAAAATTTAAAACCATATTGTGTAGAGACAAGCCCACTTTTAGTGACAGTAAGTTCTGAAAATTGAGATATAGCAACAAAATAATTTTTTGTATCATTTTATTATGGACTTTGTTCTATTTTATAAGATATATTGTACTTGCATCAAAGAGACTCAAGACTCAATACTTTTTATTGTCATTGTACAGTTGCTTGGACAAAGAAATTATCTGGCAAGACAACAAGATGCAAGAGATATAAGAACAAGATAAAACACAATATACACAATATATGCACAAAAACACAATACTGTATACACAATGTATAGGTACAAGGGACATTGGCATTGTATGCAAGGGTATTATAAATATAATAAATAGGGGGGTAAGGGCTTTAGTCAATAGATAAGTGACATTATTTGGAAGGTTGATAATTCCACATTTGCCAAGATATTGCACAGAGCCATTGTCAGTAGCAGCAGTGAGATGACTGTATGGATGAAATCTGCACACACATGAAGTCTGAACACATGTACATACACACACACACACACACACACACACACACACACACACGCACGCACACACACACACACACACACACACACACACACACACACACACACACACACACACACACACACACACACACACACTTAAGGTCACCATGAGTTTAAAAAGATAGCAGTGAGGGGAGGATTGAAGAAGTGATGTTAGTGATCTGGTGCATTAAGAGTTCTGACTGCTCATGGGTAGAAGCTATTCATTACTCTGTTGGTTTTGCATATGATGGATCAGAACCTTTTTCCAGAGGGCAGTATGTTGAATAGGTGGTGTTTAGGATGGAGGTGATCTTATGATTGCCCAGGCTCTTGAGAGACACCTAGAGCTGGAAATGGAGTCCAGGGAGTGGAGTGGACAGCCGATCACCTTTTCTGCTGTTCTGGTGAACCCCTGGAGTCTCCAGCAACTGTACAGCCAGCGTACCACACGGGGATGACGTGCACCAGCACACTCTCGATTGTGGCTCGATAGAAGGACACCAGCAGGTCAGTCTGCAGCCTGTTCCATCTCAGGACCATCAGGAAATTGAGGTGCTGCTGGGCTTTCTTCACCAGGGCGGGTGTATTTTTAGTCCAAGACAGATCCTCAGAGATGTGAGTCCTGATCAACTTGAAGGAGGACACCCTCTCCACATAGTCACCTTTTATGGAGGGGGGGGGGGGAATCAGCACAATGTCTGACATTGCATGGTCTTCAACGGATTGAATAGTTACATTAATACATTTTGACATAACAAGATCTAAGACATACCCACAGTTGTGTGTTGGTTCAGATACTAAATGCTCAAGCTTAAAACAACATAAACTTTTTTTTTAATCATTTGCCGCAGGGCCTGACTTATCATCCATATGAAAATTAAACTTTTGCGTCTTCTACAGTATTGCACAAATATTCGAAGGAGGTGAAGGTGCCCAGGTTGACAGTATTGCACTTCATATCTTCCAGAAAGATATTTGCCACACTGCCACCTTTCTGACTTTGCCTGTTCATAAACAAAAAGTAGGCCTATATTACTGCCAGATTGGCTGGTTATTTAATTTGGCATTGTACACTTTAAAAAAATGTTCAGCCAACTCAAAAATTCAAGGCAACATGCTGCAATACATTTTTGAGTTAAGCTAGACAACTCAATTACAAAAGTTCAACAAACCTATAGACAGAGTTTCAGCTAACTTTGACTTCATAGTTAGGGTGACACATTAATATAAGTTATATTAACGTAGGTACAAGGTTTCAATAAACTTGGATTGTTAAATTGTCAACACTGTTTTTCAAGTTTGATTAATATAGGTACAGATGTTTAATCAACTTTGTTGAGGAGTCAAATCAAATTTAAATAAACCTGCCTTGTTTAGGTGACATTTTAAGAGTTAATGTTTTCATTAACTTTTTTAAATAGCAAGATTCAACTGTAATATTTCAAGCTGCCTTGTTTAGAGTAAGAAAAAACTTATATTACCATTAGAACCTACAGGCTAAAAAGGAAAAATTGGATAAAATTAAAATATTACTTAATTTTTTCAAACTTTTTTCAAGTTTGGTTAATATAATTTTTTTCAGGTCAGTTCAACTTAAAGTAGCCAATCTAATACATTAGATATTTGCACTTAAAACCAATAAAACTGCTCATGCTCAACTAATGAATATAATTTGAAACAACTAAATAACCCAAAAGCTAGTTTACTGCAACAGTCCACTTTATTACAACGCATTGTTGCATCCTTGCATAAATAGCTATAAACAAGATACAGTATAAGTCAGGGGTAATTGCACTGACCACGACAACAACAACAACAACAATAATAATAACAATAATAATAATAATAATAATAATAATGACAATGTTAATAATAATGTTGTGATAGACAATAGGTTGGCCCTATAGCCACCACATTGCTCAGCCCCTGCTCATGTGTCACTCAGTGCTTAATATCAAACACTCCCACAAAAAGTATCACTGAGGATTTGTGTATTTAAACCGAATGTGTTCCTGATAGTTCAGCTGAAAATCATGATGCTTCTCTCTCTGCTCACCTGTGTTCTGCTGGGAGCACTCAGTGCTCAGGCAGAAGTGGTGCAAAGCTTTCAAAACTGTAGTGAGTTTTTCTACAAGGGTAAAGAGCCAACAGGGATGGATCAGAGCGGCCAGAAAATTTATCAAAAGTATGGAAATTACAGTGAACCTTTTTTTGCTACGCTTTACTCAGAACAGCACAGAATTCCCTTGTACAGTGCATACATATTTAACAGTGGAACTGGCAATACACAAGCAAGAAAAGCTCAATTGTTTATTGAACCACAGGTAAGATTTACAGTATTACTTTTTAATTAAGGTGTCACATTGGGAGATTGATTAGAACACTTATTTTCTCGTAATCAACCGTGTGTCTGTGACAATGTAAACTAAAATTTGTCAGTAATTAATGTTATCAAATCCTATTTTCCACGGAAGTGTTGGAACAATAATTGATAAATAAACTTAATTTAAAGTAGTCTTTAATTTAATATTTAAATTGTTAGTTATATTTTTATCGATATATAATTTAAACTATTATTAATGGCGTGTCGTCTACAGTCGGAGTGGTGCCTATTTTCCCCGCACGCGGTAAGCAATCATAGACAGTTAAGCCGGATGCGTTGCGTGTGCGTCGCGGAACCGCTGCGGCGCCTAAGCGCGAGGAGGTCTATACATCTGGGTAATTTCTACCCATTGAAAAGCTCAGGTGCTAAAACACTTTCATCTGGGGCTTGACTTGACTTTATTTTAAGGAAGATTGGCATCAGGGCTGCAAAACTCGCTTAAATTACTCGGTGCTATAGCACTGGTTTATCGGACCCAATGACGCTCCCGGTCCGCAACACCCGCATTGCTGCTGCGGTGCTGCTACGGCGCTGCTACTGAAAGCCCTTCTGCCCAATCTTTCTACATTGAGTTTGTCTTTGATAATGACCATGAAAATAGAATTAGAAAAGAAATTTAACCAGAAAATCGTCATTGTAAGATTATTATTATTATTATTATCATTATTAATAATAATAATAATAATTATTATTATTATTCGTATTATTATTATTATTATTGTATATACAGCAATCCTTAAACTGTAAAAGATGTAAAATAAAACAAAGAAAATCCGTCAAAAAACTGAAAATGTACTGGCAGAAAAATACCAGCACGTTTTCTGTTAAAGGACTCTTCCACTTTTCCTTCAAGTCTCATGGAAGATATTGTAAATTCAGAGTTTTCCACAGTTTGTGGTTCCAAGGAATATTGCTTTAATATTTTATTTTCATAATTTTAATTTAATGTTTATGGGCCCTTGAGTAATGAAAAATAATGAATGTACCGAATTACCATATTCTCAATTTACTTTTTGTTTTATACCATTTATTGAACAAACAAATCTGCATTGGCAGAATGAAGAATAAAAAATTAAAATAAACTGTTATTTAAGAAATATTCCTTGGAACAACAATCTGTGGAAAACTGTGAATTTACAATATTTTCCTTGAGACTTGAAGGAAGACTCCGGTAATGGAAAATGTGCCGGTAATTTTCTGCCGTTATATTTTCAGTTTTTTGATGGATTTTTTTTTTTTTTTTTTTTACAGTGTACGGTTTATTACTTTGTCTGGCTCCACCACTCATTTTTATACCCCTTTTTTAGTATATATAAATTGGAATAGATATTGGAATATGTGTGTTTTAATCCGACAGTAATTGTTTTAAATAGATATTTTCTGGTGCTTTTCAGTGTATATTTACCAAAAAATACTGGTTTAATCATGGTTCTGCTGGCAGAAGCCTGCGCTGAACAGCAGGTTACTTCCAGGTTTCTAAGAGAGCAGTACACAAGAATAAGGTGATGAAGAAGACACTGGGAATGACCAGAAACCAGCCAGGTAAAGGGCAGAAGCGACCTTCTAATGCCAGAGATGATCATTAACTTATCTGAAAGTTTATCATGAATGATAAGATGACATCAAAAGGAATGGGAACTATTAAGTGCAGGTGTGAAATGCATTGAATAATGCATTTGAATGATAATAATTGTTAAAATTATTAAGTATATATTTCATTATGGGGACGGCATGGTGGTGCAGTGGTTAGCACTGTTGCCTCACACCTCTGGGA
>JAABNY020003324.1:0-16047 GCA_015164015.2 Brevimyrus niger
GATTTCAGCTTTGACTAATTTGAAATTTCGGGAAAAAATACCGAGGACATGACCTCGGTGTCCTCAATGGTAGATACGGCACTGCATCCAGTGGAAGACCATTCCACAGCTAAGGAGCTCTATATTAGAAAGCTCTGCAGCCTGCCGTAGCTCTTTCTACCCTAGGTATTAACAGATATTCCACACCTTGAGAATGAAGCAAGTGCAGGGGTTTGTATGAGGTCAGCAGATCAGAGATAAGAAGTCAACCCTGACTTTGGAATCCGACACCTGAGCAAATTATACATAAGTTTATAACACTGACTAACATATTCAGTCGAGCAAAAATAGACAGACAAAATGCTGGTGGAGGTTTTCAAGACATGTTATTCATATCCAGAATTGGATAGTTCAGGTCCAGAAAGTAAAAATTCAGACAATCAATGAAGTATTAAGAGTCACAGAGACTTAACTGGTAGGTTTTAAACAAAATCTTGATCTGGATTTTTACTATCTGGACCTGAACAATCCATCTCTGGATGCGAATGATACTATTCCACCTCTGTTAGTATCAGGAGGCTTATCTGTACAAGGTCACTTTAGTGCGAACGGGCTTTACAACACATATCCCCCCTAAAGCACATTCCCTGGCACACAAGACATTCAAATAGCATGGATAAAAAAATATTTCTCACTTGTCTTCTCTCACTGTGACACAGTACGGTTGAAAGTCTCCTTGTCCCAAACCTTCTGCATGAATAATTCATAGAATCTACTCTATTCTGACACAGCTATTATCAGATTCCTTCTGAAAATCCTGTGATGCAGAAACAAGCACAGGGATGCACAAACACAGAGAATGCCCCTTTTAGCCTGATAATGTACATCTCAGGAACACCAAAGTGACTCAGTCTTTGTTAAACAATCATAATGTGCTCCATCTCTTGTCTGTTGCTCTGGTATTAGACACTCCATACATCGGTTTACCTTGATATTGCAATTCTTGTAATATTGAATTAATTTCTTGCTTTAAAAAAGTAACAACCAAATGTATCTGGACTAGGGATGAGACATGATTTTCGAATACTCGAATATTCTATATACGTTCGAATATCGAATAGTTATTTTGAATACCGTAATCTCACTTAAGGGACTCCGAAAAAAAACACTGAACAGAAATGACCAATACGTCATGCAATGCATTAATTCAGCCTGAGGGTGTCGCTAACAGTAAAGCTCCCTACAGGCATGGGAGACTAGGTCTACTAGCCCATAGGCTACTCCAGAAGAAGAAAGCTGAATTTTACAATGCTGCGTGAATAATGCAGAGACCTAAGGCTAGTAAAAGTTCCGTATGGGACTGCAAACTGTGTCATATGAAACTGGCATACCACAGATCAACCACTACCATGCTCAGTCATCTGAGAGTGAAGCACCTTGAAGGAGTGACTTCAGGCCAGCAGTCAGTTGCCAGTTTCATGGTGAGGCCATCTAAGTTGGATGCCAGGCGTTCCGAACGAATAACTACGCTCCTCACTAAGATGATAACAAAAGATATGCTGCCTGTTAGCTTCGTGGAAGGAGACGGACTTCGAGAGTTTCTCAACTTTCTTGAGCCGGAATACACAGTTCCCTGTCGAAAGACAATCAATAGCAGATTGAAAAAACTTTATGATGAAAATGCAAGAAACCTACGCAGTAATTTAGAGTGCCGATAAAGTGTCGCTGACCACAGATTCTTGGACGGCACTAACGTCTGAATCCTATGTAACAATCACTTGCCATTACATACATGACTGGGAGATGCAAAGCGCTGTTCTGCAGACCAAAGCCATGCCGGAGTGGCATACAGCTGAAAATCTGGCAAAGGTCCTGTCTAATGCTAGGGATCACTGGGGTCTCACTGGAAAAGTCACTGCGTGTGTGCATGACAATGCCAGTAACATGGTTCTATCTAATACTGATGATGGACTTGGATAGGACTCGCAGCCTTGTTTCGCACACACCCTTTAACTGGCTACGAATGACGGTTTCAAACTGCAAAACATAAAGAACTTAGTAAAAGCTGTCGATCGTCTAGTGTCTCATTTCCATCACAGCACGGTTGCAACAGAGGCATTGAAGCAAAAGCAACAACTCCAAAACTTGCCTCCGCATAAGTTGCCGGACAAGATGGAATTCCATACATGACATGTTCGAGCGCTTGTTGGAACAGAGATGGGCTGTGTGTGCTGTCTTGTCAGACAGGACTGTGACTAAACTATCAGATGCGCGTACCATAGAACTGGCTGACGATAGTTGGGGTGTGATGGAGGAACTTTTACCCGTGCTTTACTCACTCAAATGTGCCACCACTGCCTTATGTGGAAAATCTAATGTGTCGCTCTCTATGATTTACCCAGTGGTTGCAAACTTACTGTCTAAACATCTCAAAGAAACCCCAGATGAGTCTTCCAAAGTCACGAATTTCAAAAAAACTGAGTCTGCCTCATTGAAAGAGCGACTTGCTCCTGCAGATGGTAGCAGCGCACGTAGGCTTGTGTACTTTTTTGGATCCGAGGCACAAGCATCTAGGGTTTGCAACAGATGAGGTTAGAAGCACTGTGCAGGCTGAGGTGAGAGCGCTCCTGTCTAGCTCTGATACTGCTGAAGAGACAGGAGACACAGCAGAATCAGATGATGGACCCACCGAACCACCTATCAAAAATTCACGAAATGATGGCCTGTCTGCAGCAGCAATCGAGGTCCTGTTCGGCAAGGATTACAGAGAAGAGAGGGGAACATGCGCAACTGAACTGACTCAGTACTGTCAGGATATATGCCCACCGCTCCACATTGACCCCATGACGTGGTGGAAAGCCAACCAAGAAAAATACCCCCGCCTGGCAAAGTCAGCGAGCGCTTACTTGAGTGTGCCTGCGACGCCCGAGCCATCGGTGCGAGTGTTCTCCGCAGCTGGACTAATTGTCAATAGACTGCGCACTCGTCTCCACCCTGAACATGTGGACATGTTAATTTTTTTTAACAAAAATATGGCATAGGTATATTAGACTATGAGTGTTTGTTTAAACGTGTTATATATTGTTGCTGACAGTTCATGCCGTTTCACCGGATTTAGCCTTATTGGCTAGGCAGTTCTAAATGTGGTTAGTGATGCATTTTTAAAATTCAGATAATCTAAAATATAGTTTAATGGGTGAGTTGCTCTTGTTCATTTACTGTACTGTGATTTGGAACAGTTTGTGTCGTGTGATTAAACATTAAAAAATACCCTTTTCACTCGTCGTCCTGTGTTGGTGCGCATGAGCACATGCGTGCGGGCAGGGGGCTAGTTTCCCTCGATTTTCGAATAGTTTTTTTGCCAAAAAGTCACATCCCTAATCTGGACCACACAACAAATTTGCCAGTGTTAAATTAACACTGCATGGTGTTTATATAATTTTCATCAATCAGCTTAACACTCTATAGCAATTTGCCACATGGAACAGAACCCATGTAAATTCTTTTGGGAGTGCACCGCTTCTAGCCGCTATACTACTCAGACCAACTGATATACAAACTCAAACAAATTAATCGTCTCAGTACTAAAATGTGGTAGAGACTAATGTCCATGACATACCAGTGTAGAACACTGTGTTCTAAAATTTAAGCCCAATAAAAATCTGAATATTTCATGAGCAAAATAATTTGATTTGCTCTTTTATCCCAAGTGGTATAAAAGCAATTAGGCCATCACCCATAGGGGAAATGCACTCCTGTAGCCACTAGGGGAGCTCTCACTTTCCCTCAGCCCTGCTAAATAATTATGTTATGCAGTCTAACAAGCTTTATTATCTGTGTCAATTTGTTTGCTCTTATACTGGTGCAAGGAAACTATTTTATTCATGCTAAAAAATAAACTAATAATGATTTTTTTTTAAAAAAACATTCCTTCTCTAACTGTGACTTCAAAGCACAGTCAGAAACAGGCAGCGTGTGTTCAGCTTACAGGAACACAGTGTGCTGGTCTTCAGGAAAACCAAAGCTAACCTCATGTAAAGTTTACATAACAAGAAACAAGGTCTTGTTGGTCAGAGTCTTTCTTATGATTCTGGGTTAATCAAACACTGTAGTTGGCTACCCTAAATATAAGCCATCCATTATGTCCCTGAGTGCCACCTATATGGGCTTGGAATCTAGGAAGAGGTGAAGTTACAGTGATCTAACACTCTATGGCGAATTTGCTGTGTAGATGGTCTGCCAAATTTTAATATAATCTTATAATAATACAATAATAATATAATAATAATTGTTTCTATAATCTGGCTATGTTTACAGTAGTGTTGTGTTTAATGACAGTCTACAGGTGTTGTCCAGAATATAAGTAACACCTAATGTACCAGGTTGGTCTGGTGGCCCTTTGGATATAAAAATCCCATGTTCCTTAAGAATCCCAGAAATAAAAGTAGCTAAGGCATATTTAGCGCAAAAAACATATACTGTTGTGCGTCTTATGTTGGAGGAAAATATCTTTACTGCGATGGTAAGGAACAAAACGCCGCGTCGCGTCCATAGTGACTCGTTTATCTCTTTATAGTTAATTTAATAACATTTCGAGGCTCAAAGGGATATTAGGCTTTATTGATGGCTTCCTCATATCGTTTACTACATTATTTCGGTTCTGATTTACTCTATGTTTTAAAGATAAAGAAATATTTGGTAAATTTGCCTGTGAGATGGCAGTAACAGCACATTAGAGCCCGAATCACGTCACTTCAGCACCGCTACCATAAAACCCCAGAAATTTGCCTCTCTATTTTACAGTACACACTACACCGATAGTGTGTAATAAGCGATATTACCGTAATTGCTTTGTTAGAAAGCATATTGGGATTTTACGTTAAAGCATTTGGTCGTCTGTGTACAGATTACATGTTACATCAGAATCTGCTCAGATGTTTAAACAGCAGAATTTTTAAAACATCCCTTTGTTGTAGATCAATAAGTATGAAAGCTATTTTATAGTTAGAAATGTCTCAGAATACATGTCAGATGGATAGATTAGTTCATGACTAGTAATGCTGTAAAGACTTCAAATCCCAAAGTGCAGTTCGGCAAGATTGTAAACAGGCGTGGTCCCGGTCTAGCCGTGGTCAGCTGAATGACAGCTAGATGGGCTACATTCAGTGACACTGGGCACAGCACTAGGAAGTCCGTACGAAGCAGCGGCCAGGGGAGATCTGCATCTAGGAAGTAGCTGGACGACTTTAATAATCGAAAGTATTTTTTAACGATCGGCGATAGGATGAAATGACTAGATTAACATTGTTACTAGATATATTCAAAGTAGTAAAAAAAAGTTTTAAATACTTAAGAATTAGAACTTTGGTTATATTTTTAGAAAATAATTTGGATAGTGTGAAGTAACAACACTTAAAAAAAAACTTTATAAAGCTTTATACTTAGTTTATCAGTTTAATGACATAAAAGAAAATAGCATGTTCCTAGAACGTCAATAGAGGTAGACGTAGACTTCAGACTTATGGTTTGTAAACTGAATAGTAAATTATTGGATTTAGGTAAGGGTTTGATGTGATGCAGCTGATTGCTCCGGCATGAAGCGCATGTGGGAGTAGACTGGCAGGCGTGCAGGAAGTCACCATGCAGAAGGAGCACCTCTTTAAGGTTCTGGTCGTCGGAGACCTCGGGGTAGGGAAGACCTCTATTATCAAGCGCTATGTTCACCAGATCTTCTCGCATCACTATCGCGCTACCATTGGAGTTGACTTCGCGCTGAAGGTGCTGACCTGGGATAACCGGACAGTCATTCGCTTGCAGCTTTGGGACATAGCCGGTACGTGAGCGCTTTCTTTCGGGGTCAGATGTGATCCCGCTAAACTTTAAGCATAAAGCTGGTTTATAAATAACTCTCGTTGTTTATTCATCCATTCAGCCTATAATTGAACTTTTTCCATGTTGTTTTCATACGTCGATCAGTTCTTCATACTCGCTTTCCGGATTAATGTTATTCACTTTAAACAGCTAAACTAAGCTATCTGTGAATTACAGCCTTTATCTTACAGTAACCATAATTTTACCCATAACAAACTATGCATTTAGATTCATACGTTCTGTATACCGAAATGAAAAGGCAGTCGACCATTAAGAAACCAAAAGAATTAGTAAGACTTAGAAATCGGCACCAATCCAAGAAATCCCGATATAGGGAGAAGGGTGTCTGTGGCTCCGGTGTGGATGGCCATAACGACTCTAGTTATGTATAGCTATGTCTTTTACTATACTGAATTCTGACGGTAATGTTCCTGGCTTTTCAACATTGTGGTCTGCCATGGTGCACTTTTCTGCTCTCTCATCCCTTTTTGTGGTTTTCCTCCGTTTCATCCCTCTTTCCCAATTATCTTTGGCATCACTGCATGTTGCCAGCCTGACTGTAGGACTGCATGCCTTGCCTTAATCTCAGCTGATCTCGTCAGCATCACATGAGCAGCGGAGCCCCCCCCCCCGTCTCATGAGGACTCACATCTCACTTGACTTCTCAAACTCTCCCTCTCTTTCTGTCTTTTTTCCCTGTCTCCTCTCCCTCTTCTTTGCCAGACCTGCACATCTTCACTTGTAGAAATGAAAGCAGCAAGCTGAAATGTGGCGTTGTGGGATTTCGATGGTACTGACGATGCTGTGTGCACCCCCCAGGGCAGGAGCGCTATGGGAACATGACGCGGGTGTACTACCGAGAGGCAGTGGGGGCCCTGCTGGTGTTCGACGTGACCCGCTCCTCCACCTTCCAGGCGGTGCTCAAGTGGAAGACTGACCTTGACGGCAAGGTCTCCTTAGCCAACGGCAAGCCCGTCCCTGTTGTGCTATTGGCCAACAAGTCTGACCAGTCACGTGAAGGACTGTCTTCTCAACTACCCAAGCTGGATGCCTTTTGCAAAGAGCATGGCTTTGTGGGCTGGTTTGAGACCTCTGCCAAGGTAAGGGGGGAGATAAGCAGCATAATGGGTGGAATATGGATGAAAACGGGCCTTTGAGGATGATTGGTGTGAGTCAGGGTAGGATTTACTGCTTCATGGAGTCAAGCCCGACATTCCTGCTGAAGGCCAGTGGGCTAAGCCTGTGTGCCTGCAAACACAAGGTCGCTGGTTCAAACCCAGCCTCAGCATGTCTGCTGGTCCTTGAGCAAGGCCCTTAACCCCCAGCTCCCTGGGCACCGCTATGGGTGGCTGCCCTTTGTAGACAACTTACCCTACATAGAGCAAGTTGAGGGAGGTGTAAAGACAATTTCCCCATGGGGATCAATAAAACATTGGTTATTATTATTATTATTATTACTTTCATAGGAGCAGGAGCAGCGTCCTGGTCTGGCTGTCTGCTCAATGCCGCCCCATTCTGTGCCC
Source organism: Brevimyrus niger (assembly GCA_015164015.2). Lineage (NCBI taxonomy): Eukaryota > Metazoa > Chordata > Actinopteri > Osteoglossiformes > Mormyridae > Brevimyrus > Brevimyrus niger. The sequence continues at coordinate 7,374 of JAABNY020003324.1, forward strand.
CCCCCCCCCCATCTCCGAGTGTCATCCTGCTCTGGTGGGGGGTGGGGGGGGGGTTACAGAACGTCTATGTGGAATGTAAACAGTACTGCGGCACCTCTGTGCAAAATATCTCTGCTTTCCCAAAATGGGCTGTAGTCTGAGTATAGAGGCCCGGACGACATGCCTGTGCTAGCACACTTGCCCTGAAGCACTTCTGTAATTAGGGATTTTTAAATTATTTTAACGGCAAATATCTCGTTTCTGTGTGAGCAATTTGAGCATTGTCAGTGCATGCAGCTGGCTTTGCGTAGGTGTCCTCAGAGTCAGTAGGAAAGTGGGGGCTGCAGGCATGCCTGTCCGTGTGCCCAGGTGGGCGTGGTCACGGCTGATCACTAATGAGATGCACAGGGTGGTGTGACATCTGACTGGGGGCACATGAAGATCCAAGGGTGGTGTCCTGCTGGGAGAGCAGGAAACTCCTGTTTCAGAAAAAAACAAATTTTTTTTTATTTGCTGACTTTGTTGAATGACGTGCCTTTATTAAAAACTGACTTTGAACAAGAACCGCACTGAAAGGTGTAATTTTATATAATCACAGGCATTAGAGTAAATGACTATTAATAACTCAGCACCTGTGTACATGTGCTGTTAGTATAACAATTATTTTGACCCTTTTAAGAAATATAAAGACTTTTGATTTTTTTATTGTTCTGTATATTTTGTTTAATATATAAAAAATGTGTAATGATGTCGGTCTCCATTAGGGGACTGGGCTATTTTGTGGCAGTCTCCTTCCTTGACGTGTTGTTCCTTTTGCATCCGCGCCTAACAGGAGAACACGAACATCAATGCTGCAGTGAGGTGCCTCGTCCAGAACATTCTGGCCAATGAGCAGAGCACTGAGGCCAGTCTGGACCCGGATGTGCAGGTTCTGCCGGCACTGAATGACATCACCAAAGAGCGGAGTAGCCCCCCTTGTACTGGCTGCTCCAGGCTGTAGCGGGACGACGGAGTCACGCTAAACGGATCACCTGATTGGCTAAGAGGTGTCGGGCCTGCAGATACTTGTGCTTTTCCCCTTTTTTTGGGGGGGGGGGGTCTTGGACTCTTGTGACACTCACTCATGACGCTCGTTTGAGTCTGTGGTTAGCTGGGGAGGATATGCCTGTCGATAACGATGTGTTAGATCTGGAGGTGCTGCCTTTTCTATCCCTATAGAAATCTGTTGGGGGGGGGGGTGCACTATAGACAGTGGAAGATATCACAGCAGCTAAATGTTTTGCAAGTTAAAGGTTTCTGACATATAAGCATGAAAACAAAGGAAGAACGAACATCCAGTAAGAAAACCAAAGAAACCGGCAGCAGGATCTTCTAAGGAGATTTCTGCTGAAGGTCCTTTAGTAGGACAGAGCAAAATGCTCTGTTTTGTTTTTTTAATGAAAGTGATGCCTTAAAATTAAGGGACAGAGCCATGGGTGTCATTGGATATTTGAATATTTTCAAATATTGAATATTGAATATTTTAGCCCTCGTGCCAATCTTCCATCAAAAAAAAATTCAAGCCCCAGGTAAATTTGACTTACCTCCTGATCTTTTCAATAGCTAGAAACCCCCCTGGACCAAGTGGCACACATGACTCTACATACCTTCAGATAAGTGAATGTGTTAAAACTGCATTTCCCAAAATTCCCTAGCTGGGGAAAAATGCGCTATGACTGTTCGGCCCTCTCATACGTGCTTGGACCTTATGATGGACCATAGCTAATGGACCTACCAAGAATGCCTGTAATTTTCTCTGTTTTTTTCGGCTGCACCAAAGTGTAGATATTGTATTACTGCTGTTTTGAAAGATATTAGAAACTGTCATGGTACGTGGTGCGTCTAGGTGTGTATTACGGTACGTTTTATGTCTAGGTTAGAGCCTAATGGCTAGCATAAAAAAAAGAAATCCCTCATGGAAATGTTTAATATCCATATTTTATTTTTATTTATATAGGAATATTTTAGCTAAACGTGTTGCTATGAATATATATACTGCCCGGCCAAAAAAGTCACCATTTAAATTTATATCAGCAAATACTTAAGAGCCAATGACTGGGTCATTATTACAGCTCAGCAACATAATGCAACAATAAAATGAAGTCAGCTGAGTACCTGAATCTACTGAATGACCTGGTTACACCTCCATCCATCATCAACGGATTTCTTTCTTCCCTGTTGCCATGGACATATTCCAGGACGAGAATGCCAAGATTTATTGGGTTCGAATTGTCATGGAGTGATTTAGGGAGCAAGAAGAATCATTTTCATGCATGACTTGGTCACCACGGAGTTGTGACCTTAACCTCATTGATGGTATTTGGGATGTGATGGAGGAGGCTTTATGGAGTGGTTCAACTCACTTGTCAATACAGGATCTTGGTGAGAAATTAATGCAAATCTGGATGAAAATAACTATAGTCTATAGTTGATAAGCTTGTGGAAACAATGGCGTAACAAATATGCGCCTCAATCAAAGCTAAAGGCGGCCCAACCAAAAATTCAAATGGTGACATTTTTTTGACCGGGCAGTGTATAACATTGTATTTTAATTGTATAAGAATTTCACTTAAATACCATTGTACTTCTTTCTTTGTTTTTTCATGGTTAATTCTGTATTATAGGTCCTCATGCTCCTTTATGTGTAGAGGGATACTTTAAAGAAGGAGAAGTTTCTCCAGCTGTCTCTGTATGAATTTAGGGGTCACGTTGCTTTGCTGTACATACACGGGGCCCTCAGACATCTAAAGAGGTGTGTCTCATTACCTCCTGTCTGAAAGCCAAACCCTAACCCTAATCCTGATATATGGGGCCATCACTCGAAGTATATATATTTGCGTATTTCTTTAACATCTCTGTCAGTAAGTGGGTCATTCAGGGAATCAACACCAGAAGAGCTCAAGCAAGATCCTACCTGTCGTCGTGTGAGCAAAAGCATCTTGGAGCCTATTTTTTCGGATGGAAAATGTTAGTTGATTTTTTTTTTTATTGCAGTTGTGATAAATAATGATCCATCGCTCTTTCAGCTGTTTATTCCTGGTGGGGTTGTGTGGCTTTGATAAATATATGTACACTATATATTGGAACTACTAATAACTACTAAAGTGATATTATTTTTTGCTTGAAAATCATCCCAGATTATTCTGATGACAGTGTTTGTCCATGACTTCTTCAGTATTATCAAATAATTTGTTCTAGTGGTATTATTGGAAGAATGTTTTTTGCAGAAAATGAATTTAATGTGCTAAATTCTTGTACATAAGTACCTTCATATTGTTTAAATCTTTTGGAATCTCTTACGTACTTAGGTGTTAATTGCGATTTGTAAAGGATAGTCCGGGGTTTTTGTTTTCTAACTGCTGTATGCATTACCTGTCTGGCTGTCTCAGGAGACTGCAGAAGTAGCATTCAAAGTCTATGTCGGGCACTGGAGGAGCAATTGGCAGCTTCTGTTGCCATGGACACACCTGGCCAAGTGTCCCAAGTGTGGTTTCCATGGAAACAGTGTACGCATTATGCCACTAGATGGGGCTGTCTTCTTTCCAAAACTGAGCTTGTGTGCTGTGTGCTCAGAGTATTAATGAGGCTGCTTTTGAGAGACCGTTGTTTGAAAGCAGTCCATTGTTGCATTTGATTTACAGAAATTAATACATTTTTCCACACAACAAGGATATATAGTGTTTTTGAATAAATACTTGGAAACCTTTCACACCGACTGACTAAAACTAAATGAAGTATCTTACTCATGGACTTTCAAATACATTTATATTAGCTGCATAAAGAAAATGATTCAGTTTCTTTAATCTTTTAGATGCTGCATCCTCAGCTTGCATGACCATATCCAAAAAGTGTTGGTTATCAACACTTTATGTATGAAGTGCAGGTATGGTTTTTCGTTGATACACTATCAGATAAAAGTTGAAAACTGCAATTACTGTGTTATAGCATTATTTCTCCTTCCAGTTTAAGTGTGACTGTTAAAGCAACAACATAATGAAGTGTAAGTACCATATTTCAAAAATGTCATTAATTTGCTAAAATCATTAATTTCATTTATTCACTGTAATTTTATTCTTAAACAGTAGGAAACACATAATCTGACAAAACGCTACAATCCCATGACAAAACCCAGCCTTGAAAAAATGGTAATACGTACAGATAGTAATGAATACAAGCAACTGAGACAGGTCTGATATTTAACTGTGATGCTAAAAGTAAATAATTGCACAATGTGACAAATTCAGGGCTGCTGTGAAGAGCATGCAAAAATGACATCAGCAGACAAAGTCAGTCAGAGGTGACTAATCTTTTGTTTTCCTTAAAGTATATGGCCATGGACAGTGTCATGCTGATATTCTGCATAGCTTTTCTTCTGTTTTGACTTACACACCTCTCACAAGAATGCTGACAGTACTTGAGCCAGATGCAGAGGATGTTAACACCTAGAAACAGAACATGTCTCGAAATGTTCCAGTTTGGAAAGAAATGTTGACATCTTTGGACCACACTTTAACATGTTTCCCAACTCTACTGTAAAAGAACTTTGTGGTATTTGTACATATTGCTCTCAGAAAGAAAGTGGCCAGATTCCATTCATCTCCCGACCACTTGCCGTGCTGAGGGAGGGTGTGGCTGTATTCATGATTAAAATGCTTTTGATCTGTGTGTAGCCCACTTCTGAAATAGAAACACCATACCACAACAAAATACTGCTCATCTAATATAGTCCCTCTTGCAATAACGCCATAAAATAAAAGAATCAACTCCAGCAGTCTGGAGCCCTACCATAATTATCTCTGCCACTGTGGTCAATCAAGGGCATGATAATTAGGACACACGATGTGTTCTTCGACCTTAAAGCCTGTGCATTCCGGATTGCAGGATTCAGATTGAAAGAGAGACTGAAGGTTTTTGGGAGACAGAGATATCTAACAGGCTTATAATCAGACAGTCTCTGTTCCACTGCAGGTGGACTGGCAACAGTTTGAATATGATTAATACTGATGAACACAGCCAGACCTCTTCCTGCTGCCCACCCCTCTGAACACAGCCTGCTCTCTTCTTGCTCCCCATCCCCCTGAACACAGCCTACTCTCCTCCTGTTGTCCACTCCCCTGAACACAGCCTGCCTTCCTCCTGCTGCCTACCCCTTGAACACAACCTGCCCTCTTCCTGCTGCCCACCCCCCTGAACACAGCCTACCCTCCTCCTGCTGCCCACCCCCCTGAACACAGCCTGCCCTCTTCCTTCTGCCCACCCCCCTGAACACAGCCTGCCCTCTTCCTTCTGCCCACCCCCCTGAATACAATATGTCCTCCTCCCCCCACCCCTGAACACTGCACAGCATGCCCTTCTTCTACTCCTGCTTCAAACCCCCAGAAGTCTGTCCTTTTCCTGATCCCCACCCCCCTGAGCACAGCCTGCCCTTCTCCTCCTTTCCACTAATACTGAACACAGCCTGCCTCATTCTCCTCACCCTTGAACATTGCCTGCCCTCCTCCTCCTCCTCCTCCTCCTCCTCATCACCACCTCTGAATATAGCTTCCCCTCCTCTTTCTCACCCCTGAACATAGATTGTCTTACTCCTCCCCACCAATGCTGAACACAGCCTGCCCTCCTCCTGCTACCCACCCCCTGAACACAGCTTCCCCTTCTCATACTTATGCCATGAACAGCCAGTCCTTGTCTCCACCCCTCCTGAACACACTGTTCCTGCCCTCCTACTCTTCCCCACCCCTCCAGAATATAGCCTGCCTCTCTCCCTCCCTCTCTTCCTCCTCTCATCACCTGATTCTTGCGCTGCCATTTTGTCTCCTGTAAACCGGAACAGCCCGCGAAAGAGAGCCATCGAAGGCGGAGGACAGAGACAGCGGCGGCAGCGGGCTCTGATATCTCGGCTAAAGCGCGCAGGGAGTAAGCTAGCGCCGGCCGGCTCATCGTGCAGCTGCTGGGCGCCTGCGTTCCGCTTACTTCGCTTGTGTAGTTAGTTATCAGCAGGCTCGCCCGGCGCTTTTCGTTAGCGCGCTATCTGGCTAGCGGGTTAGCTAGTTAGCTAGCGTGTTAGATTTGACAAGCCGACGGTGGTGAGAACGTTGACCCGGGGCTGTCATGTTCTAACGTCGCCCGTGTAGGTAGCGAGGTTACGGTAAAGCTAGTCCTTCCGCTTCAAACCGCTCGGCAGCCGCCGTCCACGGTGTTAATGCCGGCTTGTCTCTGACGGTCACCGTCCTGACTATTTCTCTGCGGGTTAAACTGCTGATTACCCGACGCTTTCCAGGCAGACACTTTTAAATATTCAGGCTAACCAGCAATTGCAGCAGACAGCTAGTTTACTTCGGGTTTAGTCGTGGACTTGCCTTTTAGGCTTCAGTTTCAGTTACTCTAGCTGAAAAAAAAACTCACTTACATTCGCCCCAGCAGTCGGCCTGACACCCACTGTCTGCTCCCCACGGTGACGGCCGAAGTAACTAATCGGGTAGCGCTAGTAGAGACCGGGTTAGCCGGCCGGCCGGTCGCTCCAGCCGCACCGCATGCTTTCTTGCGCCCTTCGCGCCTCTCAGTGCCTCTTCCTCCGCCTAGAGAAGAATCGACAGCCAGCCGCCAGCTGATCGCCCGGAGCGCTCCTCCAGCACCGAGATGTCGGGCCAGTCCATCACCGACCGCATCACGGCGGCCCAGCACAGCATGACCGGCTCATCCATCGGCAAGGCGGTGTGCAAAGCCACCACGCACGAAGTTAGCGGCCCCAAGAAGAAGCACCTGGACTGTAAGTGCCCCGGCCAATTCCCCTGGTTTTAATTGTGGGTCTGTGTCACGATCGGAGCTGGACACCGAGCCGTTTATCCGTGCCTGACAGTGTCATTTTTACACGGGCTCAGGCTGGTTCCTTAGCGCACACATCTTGCTGGCTGGCCTTCCAACAGCTGACCGTATGTAGTTCCGTGAATCCCCGCACCTCCATCCGTTTTGACGCACACTGTTGTCTTTTTTTATGATGATGTCTTATCAGTTTAGGTGCAACATATTAGGGATCAGCTATGCATTATTTTGTAACCATGCATTGCAGCACAGATGATATCGTCATGTCAGTGGAGATGTGTGAAATTGTGACTGATTTTGCCTGTAGATTTGCTGCAACTCGCAGGATTGAATCAAAATGGGTTTGACATTGATCTTTAGGGGATCAGTGTGTCTCACTAATGCAGCGTTGTTGACCCAAGCTCAGCTCTGCTCGTTTCTGTGCTTGTGTTCTTATTTTTCCGCCTCTTTTTTTTTTTTTTTTTTTTTTTTTTTAAAAAAAAACCTTACTTCATGTGCCCTTCCTCATGCTCTGGTTCGAGTGTGTGATCTGGGTTACCATTCGTGTAGCAGCCCAGTCATGTTGTTTTTGAACATAGGTAAATGGGCTAATGGTGATTTTGACAGTGTTTTTATTTGGTAGGGGTTTAATTGCTTATGCATGCACTTACCAGGTATTACATAAATGACAGTGCCATTACTCTAAGGGCAATAGCTATGTTCTCCAAACTTAAGCATCGAGACCATCTTATTTATGGACATGCTAAACTCAGGCCTTGTAACCTGTTGCATCTTCAGGTGAACTGCATGCTAAGCTGGGCTTATGTTCAGAAATATTCACTTTGTATCAGCATCTTTTGTCTGCTGGCTGGCAATGCAAGTGTTGAGTGTGTATCCAGGTAGGTAAGGAAATGAGTCAACCATGTTTACATATGGAAATAAAGGTGTAACTTTTGAATTGATATATTTGCATTATTTTTATAGACATAAAAAAGTTAAAATGTCTGCATTGTTACAGTGAACAGGTAAGCATGTTCCTGTGAGTGTAAAATCAGGCCGAATATGTGTGAAAGGCCAAATACTAACAAAAGATCCCTCTGGGGAATACAGCTCTGTTTTGTGATTATACTGTATGGGTTGGGTGTCATAAGCAGGAAGCTGCCTTTCATCACCCACAAATGGCCCTTGGTTGATGCCTGCTTTGGCATCACAGAAATAGCCGCATGTGGAATGCGAAAGTTAACGGATGCCTTGCTTCGTTTAGAGAATCGCCGGCTCTCACGGAGCATGTCTGACCGGCTGAGATGGCTGGGTGACTGGTTAACTGGGCAGTGCTTCGCATTTTTGGTGCAGTTCGGACTGATGCCTTTTAACATATGCAGATACGAATACTTGTGTGCACCTTTCTTTTTGCTGTTTGGTTCATTGTCTTGCGTCTGATAGTCACACGCCGAAATTCTGGTCACTCTTTAAAGCGGAACCTTGTGGTCTCCTTGTTGTGCAATGGAGCAGTGCTGCATTTGCAGAATAGAAAATAGAAGAGAATTACAACAAAAGTCAGGCAGAAGCTCAAGGTTATTTTTTTTTCCCCTTCCTCCTTTTTCTCCCTTTGCCCGATCAAAGATATGTGGAGTGTAATTAAATGACAGAGAGTACCTTATCGATTTCTCCTGGAATAGCTCTGTGGGAAACGGCAGCAGCCTCTGCTAGCAGTTTCCGTCTTGCCTGCTGCAGCTGCCTGTCAGTGGCCTGCGGGTCTGGGTCCCCTTCCTGAAGAGTCTCTCTGTTTTGCCATGAACTTTGAGTTCCAAGCACGGACATCAGCTTTTGAGCTTTTGCACCTAGTGATTCGAGATCT
>JAABNY020003325.1:0-15981 GCA_015164015.2 Brevimyrus niger
ATGTATTCAGCCACATGGCTGGCTGTTTGCATTAACAATCACCGGTACCTAATTAACTGGGTGTATATACAATAGGAGCTATATAGGGCAGCGTGTGGCTCAGTGAGCTAAGCCGTGTGCCTGTAATCACAAGGTCGCCAGTTCAAACCCAGCCACAGCATGTCTGTGGGTCCTCGAGCAAGACCCTTCACCCCCAGCTTCCTGGGCGCCGCTACAGGTGGCTGCCCTTCGCGGACAGCTTGCTCTACATGAGCAAGCTGAGGGAGGCGTAAAAAGAATTTCCCCACGGGGATTAATAAAGTGTTCTTCTTCTTCTTATCATCGCTTGGTATAGTGCTGGTAAGGAGTGTATATGTCCCTATACTGTAAAAGGTCACATAACCAGCTTTATCATTTCACCTGCCCATTCATCCATCATCCATAGCTGCTTATTGAGCAAACAGATACTGCAAGCTTGGGGCGTGTCCTAGGAAGCACAGGGCACAAGGCAGGGGGACACCCTGGATGGGATGCAAGTCCATCACAGGGCACAAGGCAGGGGGACACCCTGGATGGGATGCAAGTCCATCACAGGGCACGAGGCAGGGGGACACCCCAGATGGGATGCAAGTCCATCATGGGGCATAAGCTCACATCATGTCCAATGACACCAATTCATCTAAGGAAAGGAGTGGAAACCAGAGTAAACCCACACAAACAAAGAAAAAAGATAAAACTACTGACACACAGAAAGCAGTATAATGTGATTGGCATAATGGCGATAATTGCTCATTTTATCTAATCAATCTTTTTGATCCTCTTTGTGATTGGCCGACATTATCTTTCAATGCCATTTTGCGAAGCTAAGCCTGTCACGGATATGAGGAGTTCCGGCAAAGGGACGAGGTACGGTGCAGGCCGGAAGGGGCACGACCCCCGGGCGAATCACAAGACAGGGGTTTATTAAACAATAACAGAAAACACTGGAAAACACTAAAAAACAAAATCAGACCAGGAGGAGTCAAAGTAAAACAAAAGTCTAATACAAATGGGGTTGAAACCTAACTGATATCCAACAAACATCAATGACTCCAGGAAAAACAGAACAGGATCAGGAACTTAAATACAAAAACTGAACTGGGTAACGAGACAGCAAGAGTGAGACATAGACAATTAACCAATCCAGGAGAGTGCACACGAGGACTGGCACAGAAACAGACAACAGCTGAAACTAATAATTAAACTCGGCAAACTCAGACTAACAAAGATCGAAGAAAACAGAATCTACACTAGGGGAATAACAGCCGGGTAAAAACACAACCATTGGGCACAAAGCATGAAACCAAATACAAATTGCAAGACACAGGAACAAGAAAACTCATACAAATGAAACACTAGGGAACAAAACGCAAAAAAACGGAGGAGGCAGGATTTGAACACAAGACAGAGGGGTTTGTAAGGAGTCACATGCTCAGATTGCTGAGCCATGCGGACAACAGAGAGCTGGGGAAAAACACAAAGACTGACAACATGAGGGACGGGAGGACCAGCAATGCCTGGGGGTGGACTGGGAAGGGACACAAAGTGGAAAAAGGAGCTGACCCTGACAGTACCCCCCAGGGCCACAGAGAACGGGTGGACAGGACAAGATGCAGGACAGGACAGGGAAACCTCTAACGGAACCCAAGGAACTGGACAGACAAAACCAAGAATTCGGACAAGAGGGGAACAAAGACACACAGGGCAGACACAAGGAGCTGGGACAGGAAGACAAGATGAGGAAACACAGCAGGGCGCAGAACTTGGGGACCAGAAATGGGCGTGGAGTCTGAGGAACAGGACCTGAGGCATTAGGTGGGAAATAAAATCGTGTATGAGAACGAGAAGGGAAAGGAACAAAAGGAGCAGGGTGAGGGAAAAGACCAAGGACATGAGGCTGGGACTGAAATGGGGCAGAAGAACTCGAAGGAAAGGGACACAGAGTGGAACAACAAGAGCTGACCCTGACAAAGGCATGATTAATAGCAGTGGGTATCTATGCTTTCCTACCTTCTTAAGTTAACTCATTTGTGTCTCTTTTGAAAAAAGACCCCCCCATAACTGCATCAAGCCTCCATCTAACACAGGTACTGGCAATCCTCCCCAGAAAGGGCCCTTATGTATGTGGGCCGTGGATGTGATGGTTAACCCCTGATCTAACACCTACTCAAGGACTTTAAAGGAAGCTCAGAATGTGAGGAGTCATGGTTACCCTTCTCTGTACCATTAACCCAGCCCGACTGTCAGAGTCCCTCCTAGTCTCTCAAGGAGCAAAGGGGCAACGAGAAAGCTAGGGAACGGTAACACGGAGAACTGTCAACAGCTGGATTCCAGAAGCAGCAATCCAGCATTTTCATGTGATCCTAAATTCACCTGAGAGGAAACAGGGGGTGAGAGACCAGAGGACAGATATGAAACTCCCGCAATGCTAAAGCCATCCTGTGAATCATCGTTTTCGCGCCAAGGTCGCCTTCACAGAGTTGCTGTTGTCTCCATCAGTTCCATGACTTCCTCGGGGCCGAATAAAGCTGTCCTTCAGCTTCTCCGCGTTTTTCAACGCAAGGTCACCAACATAGGAGTCCAATCGTTGCTATTGGCTGCCGTATTAGGTTGTTACCATAACAACTGAAACATCCCACATAACTGTACAATCATTCGCACTAACATCCCCATTTATCTATGGGGGGGGGGTTATTCATCCACAATCTTACCATCGTATCTTAGCAACGTTAAGGACAGCATAGACAGCAGGTCGTACTCTTTCCAAGTCATTTTCTGGCAAATGTAGACGTCCCAGGCTGTGGACCATGTTAGGGTTATTACACAAGAAGCTGTGCAGTATACATGATGAAATATGATTACGGTGGAGGCAAAGACTATATGTCTATACTGGGTTTTGTCCATCCTTCAAATAACTGTAAAAAGAAAGTGGAAAGCCCTCCATTTAGTGTGTTCTTTGTAGCAATTTTGCTTTCATAGTTTCCATCAATATTTAACTCTGTTCTACGCGTGGAATTTTAAGTAACATCAGCTATGATTAAGTATTATAATCATGCATTGATTTTCCTACTGTGATTCGCCCGGGCTGGCAGCACCTGTTTGGATGTAGAAAATTTATCAACACCCCTCTGACCAATCAGATTGGAGAATTCTCCTGTGCCGTGGTAGGTATAAGGTTATTATACTCCTCGAGGGCCAGAGATCCCAGGGAAAGGACCAACGGCACTCAGTACAATGCGGGGAATCTCTTACCTGCACGTTATTGGAGTTTTCCAAAAGTAAAGCCAAACAGGAGCCTTTGAATGCTGTCTGCCGATCCTATAATCTCCCAAGGCTACTGCACGTTAACAGGCAGGTTCCAAGATCATAAAATACTTCTTCCCAGTATACAAAGGCAGGTGGTTTCCCCGCTATTAAATACATTTGTTGATTCAATGCTTGCAGATGGAAAGCTGGTTGATTGAGGTTAGACAACATCCGTTATAATTGTAAGGCACACTCAGAAGTAATGGGCAACTCTGCAAGCTGGTTTTCCCGCCTTCCTTTACCTGTGAGCCAGGTGTGAGGCCTCTGTGGCCAATCAGAACCAGTAATAACTAAACTAACTACCTAGGAGAACTGAAGACATGGCCAGGGTTTGGAATGGATCTGAAAAGTCCTGTCATAGGTCATGTAGAGAGGGGGATGTTTCACGGGATGGTGAATCAGCTTCTTTTAGCTCCTGCTTTGTTTGTCGGGGCAATTCAGTGCAAAGCGCAAAGTGATCTCTATCAACAACGGTAATAAGCTGAAGGTGGACCAAAGACCTCAAAGGCAGCTCCGTTCCTTTGATGTCAGCCAGGCTCGTTAGAAGCCGGGCCCCGGCGAAGGTTAATAAAGCCGCCCCCTTTGATACGAGCCTCTCTTCAGCGTTGTTGTTTCATTTATGAAGCCTCTCGATAGCCCTTCCGCCCATTCGGACAGGTAGGCGACGCCTGAACTTAAACTTCATTTTCATAAATGTCTCATAAAACTAGAAACGATCTAATCACTTCAGTTACATTTACATGTATTTACATGCAGGAAGGTAGGACATCGCAGGCTGACGCTCGTCAAGAAACTAACTTATGTAGAAATCCATAATCAAAATAATTTCCGTAAAAATATAAGTAGGGTGTGGGAACAGTGAGGACTGAACTGTCATTGTTGGCTTTAATATATATTAACCACTCCAACCAAGAGTTTTCATTTATTAGTTCAAAATTTATTGAAATTGATTGATATTACGATTTCCAGTTTGCGCATGTATGTGCATCTTCTAAGTAACAGCTCCGCACTCGGCTGTCAAACCTTGGACCCCCCCGGGTCTCAAAATTCTCATTTCATCTCCAGCAGCATCCATTTTTGCCGGATTTTTTTTTCCGGTTTGTTTCGGCAAATTATGCTTCATCTCAAGATTGACCCTCTGTGGTAAAAACTATAGAATGAAAATGCATTTCATAAGAATGTGTGTTCATTTTTAAATTGAAAGCTGGCTTCAGTATACTGCTTATATGAAGTTTCAGATTACAATTTCGAGTTTACATTCCAGTGTTACATCTTTTCCTTATACCTGTATTTTGTTCCTAGGAAAGTAATATGTGACCCTTCTATTTTCCGAGGTAAAATTATTTTGTGTTGGCAAAGTCATTTCCATGTCTCTTTGTTGTGGCCGTGTATATACTCAGTGTCCGCAAACGTATCCATCCTGCTTTATTATTATTTTTATTTTGCATTTATCTTTCAGGGTTGGCAACACTCAGCAATATAGGAGACGCAGCAGCCCGATTCACCCTGAGCAACACTCCCATTTATTTAACAGGCGTCTGTATGCACTTTTGAGGGCCTCGCTGAAGGGCCCAATGGTCACATTGCTCCGCTGACCCTAGGATTTAAACCCCTGATGTCCCCAGGCCACAGTGTTATAACCCGCTGAGCTACGCAGCAGCCCGACACTTGAAACACATCATATTTTGCCTCTGGAAATGTATACTTTCGACGCAATTAAACATGTGACCTTTATAACGCGATCAGTTCATACGCTTTACGTTCATTAACAATAACGTATTAGACCCTGAGGATGGCGTGGGGGTGCAGTGCTTAGTACGGCTGCCTCTCACTTCTGGGAGCTGCATCCAAGACCCCGTCAGGGATGTGCGGAGTTTGTACATTCACTCCACGTCACTGTGGTGTCCTCTCTGGACGCTCTGATCTCCCTCACAGTCCACACCCCATGCTGGGGCTAATTGGAGCTACCAAAGTGCGTTTGTGTCAGGGTGCCCCTTGATGGCTGGTTGGTGCCCCATCCTGGGTTGTTCCTGCCTTGTGCCAGTAGTCTCTGAGATCAAGACCCTCCCCCCCCCCCACACACAACCCTCTGAATAGTATAAGTGGTTTCAGAAGAGGGGTGGGCATCACAGCCAGGGCGTGATCCAGATATAAATGAACAGGCAGCTGCCTAGGGCCCCATCAGCACAAGGGGGCCAGACAAAGTCTTTAAAAAAAAAAAAAATTATAGACCCCCCGAGGCAAAATGATCATCAATTTCCTTGGTAGGGGGTTCCTCCCAAGTAAAGGTTTGCCAGGGGACTGTTAACAGCAAAAAAAAAAAATTACGTCTCACAAACCCGAATTTTACAATTAGACCAGGAGAGAAGAACAGGGTTTGCTGCCAGTGAAGTTCCTTCTGGAAGTTTCTCCGACACAGGCTCAGTGCATTCCCCGTGGGCCTCATGGGGGGTGTGGAGATAAAGGCCCAGCTGTGCCTCTGACCCCGCTGAGCTACGCAGCAAACCCCCCCCCCCCCACCACCTTCACTGCCGCAGTCTGGGCTCTCAGCCCTGCTAGACGGTCCGTGCCCAAGCCTGCTTACTCGACAGCTTTGAGGTCCGCTGCGGCACCGAGCCAATTCCCCAGCGTCTGGAAGGATCCGGGGGAGTCTGACGCCCGGAGCAGCTGGAGAGAGAGAGCGCGGCCTTACCCAGAATCCCCTTCACCTCCAGCTGGGGTGGCCAACCTTGCTTAGATCATTAAAAATAATTGCATCTATCATGTATTTCCTGAAGGAAAAAAAATCGTGGGTAGACAAAAAAAAAATCTGCATACTGTGAAATATTGGGGAGGGGAGGGATTCAAGTAATAAACAAATTAATAATTAAATAAAACAGAACAAAATCTAGATGAAAAATAAGCAGGACACTTAGAATGCAAATGATGCTCAAGGTGAGGGTGACCTCCAGCCCTCTAGGGGGCGTATGAACATACAGCTCCTACCTTGAACCATTGATTGAGGACATTGTTCCTCAGTTCATTTACCCTGTCTGTGGTGATACAGCCCAGCACTATACGAACAAAAAGATTTTAAACTTTTTTTTTGTAAAAATCAATAGGTGGCTGTGAGATGTAATATCGGTAGATAAAGAGGTTAGGTACTGTAAGCTATTTTGCTGAGTAACTATGACCTAACATAGTGATGATTACCCATTCATCCTTAAGCTGAGCACTTATTCACAACCGGGTTGCTGTGAGCCAGGAGCTCATCGCAGGCAGCACAGGACCCAAGGATTTAGACACCCCGCATGGGATGCCAGTCCATCGCAGGGCATAATACATTTGCTGTCACCACAACAAAAGCTTGCTTGTAAAAGTCAGCTGAGTATTTAACAGAGTCAATCCAGAACATGTTCTATTACAGTGAGAGGGTTTCTATGCAGACGGACGTTACAAAGGTGCAATAAGCACTGTCCTTGGTCCCACGATGCGGAGGTTTGCACTCTGCGCTTTGAATCCAAGTACAGTATCTGAATTGAAATCTTGGTGGGACCTAATAATTTTAGGGTACGCCTATGGGTAAAGACTCTATGTGTGGAATGGGTGTTGGTTTGAATCCCTTTGTTGGTTAATTATATCACTTTTGGGTCCTTCAGCAAAGTGCTTAACCCCGAAAGTTGCTCTAGGGTGCTGAATAGAGCAGGGTTTCTTGGCCCAGTTCTCTGGAACCACCGGACTCCACATTTTTGCTCTCTCCGAATTCCCTGGCAATTGGGAGAGAACAAAAACCTGGACCGTCTGGTGGTCCCCAAGGACTGGCTTGACAAACCCCCGAATAGAGTGAGTTTGCAATATTTGTGTCCATGTCTATTATTTGATTCTTTTGTCCACTTAAAAACCCTTATGAATAAAAAAAAAAACATTTGTGCTTTGGGGCAAATTTCCCAGTGCGATTAAATGCGATTAATTAATTATAAAGCCCCTAATTAATTAGATTGTTTTTTTTTTAATCGAGACCCTCCCTTAATATATATATATATATTAAAAGGCAGAGTCATTGACATGCTATAGGGTGTGTTTCTGTGTGGTCTTTTAAAGGTGCCATCTGATTTGTAAATTTATAAGGCTACTTGGTGAAGGCTGATAGATTGTGTCAAGCGCATGTAAAAAGAAGCTGAAGTTATGCCTTGGGAAGGCTGACAGATGATAAAGCAGCCCTGTAAACCAGAGAAGCCTGACTCCATTCTTCACGGATTGAGTGGGTTCACAGGCAAGTCGGGCTCATAGCTTTCGGATCAGTGACAACAGTTAACTCAGTTGCGGACAGCAAAGAGAAATACTTTAATTTTTTTCTCTCTGCCTTCAAGAAACACCTCAAGACCCAATCTGTTGAAGGAACACCTTGGCTAGCCCACACCACTGCATGTTCCCTGAAGGCTGTTAATGGGCTGCACTTCCTGCTGATTTGAATAGCTGCCTTACGGATTCATGCTTTGTTTGGAAGACGCCGTGTATTTCTTGTTCAAAGCTTAGACGTGTACCTGGCCGTTCATTGGAAGGTCAGTCTAGCCGCACTTACGCCTTAAGTTAACAGCTGAATGTTCGCAACGTGCTATTTTCCTCATTTGCAGGTTGCTTTGGACAAAAGCATTTGGCGCCTAAAACAAATGTAAACGGTCACTTTTGTGATCATAGCATCAATGACGGAAAAAAACTGCGCATAGGTTGCAGAACATGAGAAGGGCATGAAGTCTGATATTTCAGATCCGAGGTTTCAAACCAGCCTTTCTGGAGGTTGGATCTGAGAAAAAAGATCTGCTGTACATGATAACAGGGGGTGTACTTTCACTTTTCACTTTTTTCAGTTTTCTTGTAGTTTGTGTGATGGCTGCACATGAACAGACCGAACAATATCAACACACTGGACTGGCAGACGTGCAGGCGGGCAACATACACATCATTACTGACTAGAAACGATGAAGGACACTGACGTTTTAGTTACGCTTGAGAACATTTACGGTTTGACTGAGTTGCCAACTTAGTCTTATAAGAGTGTTGTTAGGGTAAATTGTTATCAGTTTGCCCTGTCTGGTTATGCCCTCCTTGTGTGGGTGGAACAGTCCGACGAGAAAGAGGTGCTACGGGAAACGGAGAGCATTTATTTGGTTCCTAGCACAATTAACCAGGTGAGTTACTGTGATGGCTGTGGGGATAATTGGCCAAACTTCGCCTGCGCCGGTATCCCTTTGTATGCCTTGCTGAGGGAATAACTATTTGCTTATTTTCTGGTCAACTGTTAATATATTAAGGAATATTGTATTTCAGGGTCTGTCTGTTATTTATGTGATAATTGATTTTTATGTCTCCCGCTTGTTGAGAAAGCTGCTGCTCACCAGTTTATATATTTGTCAGATCTGTTTGGGGGGGGGGGGTCATTTGTCAAGTGTACTGTATGTGACCGGGGGTGAAATCTTTAGACCTTAGAAAATGCTGACCATTGTCCTCTGCTTTATATAGCGTCCTTTGCTGGGTTTGTTATTAATTTTTGCTTTTTCCTAATTTTGCTTTTCCTTTATTGATATAATTTCGCACATGCCTGTCGAGAGTCTTATGTTTTTTTGTTTATCAGACTTACGGTTTGCTTGATCTGTTTCAAGCCTTAATAAACACTCAATCCTTTGGAACCCTCGTTCTGACTCCTTCCTATGGACGGTAACTCTTACATGGTTCTGGGACAGTTTGTAACCATGGTCAGGATTGGCTGTTGGAAGATGGATGAATGGATGTTTCCCATTGGTGGGTTGTTACTAGGGCTGCCCGCTGTCCTTTATAATATGGGATCGTCCTGTATTGTTGCATCCTATATTATACAGGTGATTCGGTGTTATAAGGGACAGGTGGCAACCGTAGCTGTCACAATAAATTACTAAACTCATTCCCCATGCTAACTCGTAATAATAGAGCAAATAAAACATGTTTAGACTCTGATCTGCCATGGAAGCTATGGATCGACCACAGAAGATTCCTCCAATCTAAAACTTTATTTGCATTCCCTCCAGAGATTTTCCTATTTGTGTGCAGGAACTCTATCCCAAGTGGTCAGACATTACTCCTGAACTGTATGAGAAGATCCCTTCAAAAAGATCATCTCCGTGAAATAAATATGCATGAACTCAAACTTACATTCCTAGGGGAACTACTTCCTTTAGAAGTATAAAGAAAGTAATATCTTTTTTTTTTTTTTAGTTTTTATTGAGACTTGAATAATTCTTGGATATATAAGCATTTTTAAACCCCAGGGAATCTGCCTGCATATGGGTTTTGCAGTCTGGTTGAAGCATTTAGCAAAAACACTAATTACATATACAGTATTTAGTGATGCTACACAAGCAGTTTTACACAGCAGTTGTTATTTTTTTTACTCCTCTCTCAAACGGCTTTGGAAAATAACAAGATGGCCGATGGCAGCAGCTGGTATAACCAATGGCCTCCATTCACAGGACTCTTTCTGATTATTTCAACCGCCAAGGCTGGATAACAGAGGCACATCTCAGGGTTGTTCAATTACCACATAGTCGGTGCGTCCTCCGCTTTCCAAGAAAACAAATGGGGCTGTGCTCTTGTTCTGCTTCTCTCCATTCTGAACCACTAGAAAAGCACAATTACTGGGGCAGAGTGTGGCTCTGTGGACTGGGACTCTTTGTCCATGATCAGAAGGTCGCTGATCCAAATCCCATGACCTGCAGAGTGATTTCATTGGGCGCTTAAGCAAAACCTTCCACTGCTGTTTACTGCAGGGATCATCTCACCATGTTTTATCAATCGCGCATCAGTGCGGGAAAAGCACCCGCTAAGTGAATGTAGATTTCGCCAAACTGAGCATTGCGGGGATTTTGTCTGGTTGTCAAATTCCAAATAAAAACGTTAAATACATCTTTACTTTTGCTGGATTTAGCAGCACAGGTAGGAACGTTATCAGTCAGGTCCGGCTGGACAGCATGCACTTACATTATTATTACTATTGCATCACTATTTCCTACTTACTATGCCTGTTATACAACCGTCTGTTGCAGAATGCTATTTGCTTGCAAACATAATGTCCATATACGTCTGCACTTTAGAAGCAGCCACTGCAATTTCGTTGTACAAGTAGCATCCGCGCTCCGGTATAACGACAATAAAGGCTTTCTATTGTATTCTATTCTACTCAATTGTTTTCTATTAACCTCGGCATCCTGGTTGACGACCCCACAGGCCGTCACACAGTCTAGTCCTACCCTCCGGAAACCGCCGCCTATCAGTCGCCGCCAGGTATTACCCGGGCGTCCCCTTGGCCCAGTCCAGCCGCTCAGATCCTCAGCAGTGGGGAGACCTACAAGCCGGAGAGCCCTTAGGGAGTCCGGCCCGACGGCTGTAGTGCCATAACTGACACTCCACCACAATACAGGTAATGTGCCCCGTTTGGGACTCGCTGAACAACCGTGCAAAGTCAAACCAGCGGTGCCTAAGGATTAAGCGAAGGGAGCCAAGTACAGAAGGAGTCCAGTCTTTATCTCAGCTGACTGGACAGCATACATGTCCTCACAGCCCTACAGAAAAACAGGGAGCACCTGGACTCTAAAGACTTGGACCTTCCATCCCCTTATCGGGGGCGCCACACACCCCTTTCCAGTGAGCTCATGACCCCCTCACCCCCCCCATGCTCTCCCTGCAATCCATCTACTAACTTAATTGGAAGAGTCTCAAGATTGCAAAATCTCAGGATGTCCCACAGGGCAACTCGATCAACTGAGTCATACGCTTTACGAAAATTGACAAAAGGCTGCAAAGAAACTCGGCGGATATTCCTGTTTACACCTGACGGGAACCCTCAGTGCACGGATACAGTCGATGGCGGTCTTCTTCGGTGTGAAACAAGATTGCTCTGGCTGCTGGTAAGAGAGCGAGTGATCACGGATCCTGTTAGGGATGACCCTAGCCCGGAACAAATCCGGCACTGAGAGCAGTATTATCCCTCTGTAGTTGCCACAGTCCAGGTGATCACCCATCCCTGTCCAGATAGGGACAATAAGCACTGTTTTCCAGTCACTTGTGACGATGCCCATCTTCCAAATAGAACCAAAGTTTCCTACCCCCAGCTAGTTCACCACTTGGAAAAACATTACTGCATTATTAATTGTGTGCCTCCATCAATTTTTATCAGTTACAAGGCACTGATCTTGTTCTGTAAATCAAAGGGTCTGCCTTTACAGGTTCTCTACCTTGCACCATTGTGCAGTATTCCTGGGCTAGTCACCACACCTAATCAACCTACTACTCAAAATGGTCCTGAAAAATTAGCATAGCTGCAGAACTTTAGGGCATTAGCATAACCATAGAACATTAGCACACTAGCGTTGAGCAGAACATTAGCATTGCCATTGTCACATTAACATTTCCAGAGAACTTTACCATATTAGTGCAGCTGCAAAATATTACTACATTAGTATTGTAACAGAAAATTAGCTGAAAATTAGCACAATAGCATAGCCGCTGAACATTCCATTCCACAAAATTCCGTTTCCATTAGCACAGCACCATTGCAACAGAACATTACCAGAACATTAGCACATTAGCATGGGACATTAGCCGTGGAACAGTAGTGCATTAGCAGTGCCAAAGAATATTAGCAATTAGCATAGCTGCAGAACATAAGTATATTAGCATTACCATTAGTATGTTAGCATTGAACATAAGCAGAACGTGAGCATAATTCCAGAGCTGCAGAACATTAACAAATTACCGTCACCAATAACATATTAGCACTGCAGCAGAACATTAGTACATTGACATAGCTGCAGAACATTAGCACATTAGCAGCGCCACAGAATCTGAAATGGCAGGCGATTGATCTATTCACAATGACCTCAAAGCAAAAATCAAGCAAAACTAGATGAAATTCTGCTGCCATGGGAAGAAAGGATCAATGTGCAAAAAAAATCAAATCGATGTCTGGTGTAATAATTACTTGTATGGATGAAGCCAGCTTCCCACAGTATTCAAAAACAGGTCTTTTGAGTGAGTCCCCACATCTGGAAATTAGGAAAGAGTTAATAAGATTACTATTTTCGTTGGGCATGTTTTTCCAGAAAATTAATACCTTAATTAAACATTAATATTTTAGTAAAAAGGCACCTTGAGAGGTGTGAAAACTAAGCTGGGGAGGAATGAAAACCAGACTGCACCATTAATGCTGTTGTATCAGATATCAATCTTTCAGCTGGGCTCAAAGGAAACAGGGTCATTGTAGAAGCAGTACTAGCTCTGGGGACAAGGGCGTACAATTGGGTATGGACAGTAGGCATATGTACATGCCTCAAGGCAGATTTGGTCCCTATCAGTGTTGAAACTACCCAAACCTCTTGTTTTGTGGCAATATGTGCTCAGTGGGTTAGGACTTTATGCCAGAGGTTGGTAGGTTATGGGGTCAGATCCCTGCTTGACAGAGTGATTTCAGTGCTTGATTAAGGCAGTTAATCCCCAGCTGCTACAAGCAATCGCTGACCCTGCTTTCTAAGTTTTGCATTGCTTGGAATAAAAGCTGTTCTAAACATGAAAGCCCTGACTGTACCCCAGCAAAATACACAAACCCTTCTTCCTCACAATAACTCTAACAGGCCTGGCAAAGAATACAGAAAAACAGCTCCAGTAGTTATTTTCAGATACTAAATGAATGTCTTTGACTTGAAACACTAAAACCGCACGGTCCATCAAACCTGTGTCTTTGTGGGCGGCCGATGTTTTCTGCTTAATGGCAAGCTTTATGGAACTTTTTTTTTCTCTCCATCTGATCTTTTTTAATCGGTCACTGTTTACCACCACTCACACCATGAATTTACATCGGGCCCCCAAGATTTGCCCCCCTATTGGCCATAAACAGTCACTATGCTAAATATTAATTAAACACATTCCTTATTTGGGAGGTGCTGAAGCAGCATGTTCTGCTAACCAGCTAGCTAGCTATAATCTTCTCACCCTACTCACTAGCTATTTATGTAGCTTTTTAATTACTTGGGGTGGGGTTGGGGTTAGGGCCAGCAAACTCACCCCTGATGACAGCCATCCATGGTTGATCCTAGGATTTACCAAGGGGGAGCAAAATTATGACCTTAATAGTGATCGGCAAAAGATACAGGCCGTATCTTCTGCCAGAATAAGCCTAGTGCATTCTCATTGACTATATAATTAGGTAAAATGCTAATTTGTGTTTTCGAATGATAATTAAACATCAAAGCAACTACAGAACACTGCCGTAAATAATTAATTTAATAAGAACATTCTGCTATTTTCGAGAAACATGTCATCCTCATTTCTTAAAATTAAATTCTCAGTTTGATTATAAAAGCCATCACAATTATTTTTTTTCTCGAAGGCTGTCTGCCTCTTCACAGAAAGCCCACATTGACAGAAGGACTTTACTGATGAAAGTTTCTTCCAAACGCTGTCCTTGTCCACGCAGATGTTATTTTACAAAGTTAGCATCATTGCCGACGGTAATGAACCAGCCCTTGATTTCAGGTTCAAATAAAGCTCCTACGCTAACTTGCACTTGTTACTGGTGGCTTGCTGGAAGCTCAGCCTAGCCCAGTTTGTCAGTTACTTGACAGCCATATGCTTGTGATGTATTATATGTCTTGCATGTACTTTGCTGTGGTCAACAGTGTTTGCTAAATAGTTCAGGATAAATATAATGGAAATGTACTTTGCAAGACTTGACCACCAGTTACTGGATCTGGCTTGAAGATCTACAAAACAGTGAAAGATCAGGAAATTTATCAGGATCAGGAAATTAAAACAAATACAATGTAATACATTTTTCTTACACTGAATATATAAAAAGTGTTGCATTCAGAATGGCTTCAAAACACTTGGGCATAGATGGATCTGACATAACTTTGAAGGTGTTCCTCAGGGTTGGAAGCCCCACAGTTGCTTGGACTTGACTGGTATTGGATCTCCACACCAAACAGTTTGTCCCATCCCATTCCTCAGATCTTCAGCTGGACTGAAATCAGTGTGTTGAACAAGTAAATTTCAGAATTCATTGCATTGTGACTTAGCTTGAAAAAATAGATACATTCCTAGATGGCTTCACATGCGGGCAGTGGTGGCTTGATGGTTAGGGAAGCGCACTTGTTGTTGAATTGCAGGTTTGAATCCCCCCCAGCCAATCACCACTGAGGTACCCTGAGCAAGGTACCATCCCCCAGCACTGATCCCTGTGTGCTGAATTAGCTGCCCCCTGTTTTGTCATGAAAGTCACATATGGGTTCGATGCAGAGGACACATTTCATTGTTGTGTGCTGTGGTGTGTCAACACTGAACGTTTGAAATGAATATGAGACCTGATTCATCTGGTTAGCTGATATCAAGGGAAGAACAGTAATCTCTTATGATTTCTACTGACACTGGGTATTACAGGTTTATTGAATATTACATTGTGATAGCTACATTTCCATTTTTCATTTATGTTTTCATTCATTCATATTTTGTCAGCAAAGACTCAGTGGGTCAAATATTGATATAATAATCATATTCAGGTCATGAGATACATAAAAAATGGAAATTCATTAATTCTTAGTAGCAATATTAGTAGTCATTTTTAACAGGTACTATGATCTGTACTGCTGGGTGTCATGTGACAAGTTTTAACGTATTTTACAGGGACAAAGTGAAATCTTGCACATTTTTACTCCAAAGAAAAGCAAATACAAAAAAGATAGTCAACGACCTGGATAAATCTCATTTTTAATTTATGGGTCTACAATATGTGTTATGTGAGTGAAGATTTACATGTTTGTGGAGAGTTGAGTTTTTTTTTTTAGAAGCATATTTGAAAGGCAAAGATGACATTTCAGTTGTAGCTTTGTGCAGTTTGTGTCGGAAGAGAGAATGTGGTTTTGCATACCATGGCTCCGTTGGCTGTCTGGGGGGCGGGACTTCCCATCACTGTAACCAATTACGACTCTGTCGATGTTAACCCACAACCATGTCGAGACAATGACACGGGCTGTCAACTCTCAATTCCCCTAAGACCACAAACTCATTACGCATTCAAATTACAAGCCTTTAACACGCCTAGATATTGAAAGAACCCAGTCACAGACACATCAGTAGTTTAATGTCCTACCGGCCCTCGAAAACTGAACATCATACAGGGATCAAAAGTAGTGGAGCAGGTTCAGTCTTGTTTTTCCCCCCACTTATATCACACTATAGGATTTCTTATTTTATTGTATTCTTGTATTAGACTGTATTCTTTATTTTTGGTATATTTAAGCACAGTGAGAGCAATGTCTTGGTACAACAATTTCTCAGCGTAAATAAAATTAGGTCTTGTGTCTCATGAAGCTCGTGTATTGCGTTACATTGTAAGATATCTGTGCAGGGAAGAAATGTGGAAGAATTAATGGACCATAAAGAAGAGAAAGCAGGTAGCTTGCCATCCATCTATTTTCTAAAACCACTCGTTCCATAGAGGGTCACAGGGGGCCAGGAGTCTGTCCCAGACAGCACCAGGCAGGTGTCAGGATGGACGGGACGCTGGTCTATCACAGCACTGTGACGTCCCGCTCCCAACGATCCTGATTGTGTGCCACGCCCACATTGTTACCTCCTGTTTTGCCCTGATTGTAA
>JAABNY020003326.1:0-12091 GCA_015164015.2 Brevimyrus niger
TGGTATTTGTGTGGGGGGGCGGCGGGGGGGGGGGGCATACATGTGATTCTACAGTTTGGGTGTGCTTCCCATCACAATGCCAACAATGTAATAGAGCTTACTGGCATTACACTGCATTAATGTGATTGAGGAGCAGTGCGCCAGTAGGCGCGGGGGAATATATTTTTATACAGTTTTATTTGAAAATGAGCAGCTGGCTTTAACATAAAGCCCAGGGTTCCCTCAGAAGGCTCACAAGAAGCACAGTGACTATGTTCAGAGTTCAAGTCTAAGACTGAGTCTGTTTTAAGGACTAGTAAGTAATATGGCTTAACTGCATTTAATTGATCTATGTCTTAAAATATAATAATTATACTCTATGTCTCAATATTTATATTCTTATATTTATTACTTTCCACGAGATAGATATTTTACCTCAGTGGATCATAGAGCTGAAGAACAGAATACACATTCTTTGAGTAGAGCAGGGTGTTTGTTTTATCAATGACTATAGTGACTGAAATCTCAATGTGGAAAGAAATCCAATTTTGAGGCCCCGCCCCCAATCATGTGACCAAGTGAAATTTGTTAAGACAGCACGAAATATCAGGCCTCGTCATTGCAAACCTGTAAACTTTAACAGGTAATAGCACTGCGGCATTTATGTGGTAGCATTTTAAAAACTCATCAAAGCCACGTTTCATTTTGACCTGGGGTCTCCATAATTACAAAATCAAAGAAAAATGACACATTGACGATGAATATTACACCTGTGCCATTTCATAGGCTTCAGACATCGTTTGTCTGAGTGTAACAATGTCAGGTTTATGTGGCCATGTCGTGTCAGAAAGGTGAACGTTATAATAAAATGGAATGTTAAATCCTTATGCTCTACTGTTTAACCATCAGGCAGAAAAGGTACAGCATTTATAAAACGCCTGAAATATACTTTTGTGTAACGACCAAACAAAAAGAAAGCTCAGTTTATCGATAGTCATCATCAATTGTTTGAAATGTCCACTCGTCCACTATATAGTACAATATATAGTTAGTCATTTTGAAATGCTGTTCAAATCCTGATCTATATATTTCACCCACTTTATAGTGCACTGCAAAACAGCGTGAGGTATACCAAAATGCAGTGTACAGAAACTGTACCCTACATCAGTTGACTTAGACCATCATGCATTGTGGCCTGTCATGTGAGTGTTGAAACCATATTTCAGAAACTTTGCATGGTCTGAACTATAACCATTAGCCGTTAAACAGCTTGCATATTAAATACATGCATGTACTGTATGCTATAACAGTGGAAGGGCTACCGCGGCTTCAAAAACTCTTATTTTATTGTATTTGATTGCTTTACATGGGTTAACACACAATCAATACAGTATGTTGAAGATTAATATAAAATACCACAGCTACAGCTGCAATCCTCATCGTGCTTGTGTAGGTGAATACAGTACAGGCAAGTATGTCATGAACAGAGTTATACGTGCCCAAATTTGTATTGTAAAGTTTTATTTCATTTTTACTTAAGGGTTGTAAATGCATGCAAATTACAATGTGTACTTGTTCAAAAATACCATCGTTGGTGCCCATGTTCTGACGTGTTTATATTACAATAATGAACAAGTTTTACTAACGCAAAACATATAATAACAATGTAACAAGTACATTTTTCAACATTATAGTTTAACATTAGAGTGGATGTTCTGGCGCTGGATTCTGTGACAGGGTTGACAATTACAAATTTCTGGCGCATAATTATGTAGCAACATCCCCCTAGTGTACGAAACACATGGACAATTGTCTGCCTTTATCCTCTAGTGAGTGTTCTATGTAACAAAAACTATAGAGTGAGTGAATGAGCAAACAAGTGGACATCTTGAACACTGCCAAGGTCCAATTTGAGTCTTTTCTGAAAAGAGACTCTTCTAGTTCTTCTTTTTCTTCAATGTGCATCAATAACTAAAATCATTTACAAATTGTTTCTGACTATATGTCACTTTATTTAATGGCCCCTCCCCCGTGACACACATGCATAGCTATGACACAAAGGCCGTCTTGCGGAGCGTGACTCCCTGGACGGCCAAGGTGGATATTTTAGGTCCTGGAATGAAACACCGGGTACTTCACACATGACCATGGGGTCAATGCGTCAAATGGGGGGGGGGGAGGGCGACTTGGCCAAGTATAGGAAGAACAGAGCAGAGATTCTTGTCATACCAGCCACTGTGTCACCAAGGAGACTCAGGGTCAAGGGCCAGTGTGTCCAGGGCAGACAAGGTCACCAGGCAGGTCGCTATAGCCAGTCCTACAGCAGCTGGCACATGGTAATGGTTTGGGTTTGGTGGTGGTGGTGGGGGGGGGGAGTTTTGGGGGCTCAGGCGTGTGAGGAGAATGACGGAACCAGCCAGCAGAGTCACCTGGGCCAAACCCAGCTGAAACGGTTTGGGATGAACAGGATTGGAGAGTAAAGGAAAAGTTTCCAATGAGTGCCCAGAATGTTCTGGTGGCTGGCAAGTACATATGAGCCCATATCAGGCAGGGGGCGCTATTCCAAAGGTTTGATGTCTTCATTCTAAAATGTAGAAAATAATTTGAGATTCATCTCTAAGTTGCTAATCAACCAGTTGCTAATTGTATTTCTGTGCTGGAGCATCCATGGTGGGACCCAGTTATGCACCGGTGCTTCCTGCATGGGCTCCACTCACCCCGCTGACCAGTTCCGTCCAGAATGACTTCCTGGGAACTAAATTACCAAAGTTACTATTGCTATAATGAACTGAATGCAGATATGAAAACCAACTGCAGAATATTTATGATCTGATTATGTGCTTAAAATCCTTTTAGGATTACAGAAACAGACATACATCACTAGAGCACAATTTGTGACCAGATTGAATCACCTGGAATATAAAGTAGAGTAATTATAGGTTAAGGGCCTTTCTCAATGCCCCAATGGTGACATCACTCTGCCAGCCCTGGGATTCAAACTGGCAACCTTCTGATCACAGCGGTGATCAAGTGCAGTAGCACAATCATATATCAGATGTAGCAGCGGTAAACCTAACAGTATGAGATTATAAAATAAGCAGCGGTCATATGGATATAAATTAGCAGCACTGTAATGACATAATCATGCAGCGGCAGAGGTCGTCTGACAGAACCTCGGGCATCGCGGGGCCTGGAACCGCTGTCGGCCCGAACGGCAGATACATTCACCCACTAATCTCAGTTCCCCGTCTTTGCTGTCCCGGCTGCTGGCCTCCACGCGCTTTTTCATCAGGCATGTTTTCACGCCCATGGCAGTGGCTGAATGTTAAGGGGCACCTGGAAATGAAGCCTGAAAAGGAAAATGAGTGGCATGGTTGTGACGGACACCAGGTTGAAATGGGAGGTACGTCCGGCTCTGGCTTCGAACGAGACGGCAGAACGAGTGCAGACAGACACAGACAGATAGGCTTTTTTGGCCATCTGTACCATTTTGTGTGTGAACTACTTTCCAATCACAGCCTTCTTTATACATGTATTTAAAACCCTGTTAAAATTAAGACACTAGATTTGTCACTGTTATTAAGTACCTGTTTACCTTCCATCAGTGTTGCACATCATTTCTATTAAATGAATGAACATTCAATTTATCAGACACTTTCATAAAAAGCGACCTTTTTGAGAAAACAGGGCCAAACAGTGCCTAACTGGAGGTTAAGGGCCTTACTCAGTGGCCCAATAGTGACATCACCCATTGAACTGGTGATCTTCTGATCACAGACATAGCATCCAAACCCATTAAGCCACACAGCGCCCCCCACTGGATTTCTATATGTTTTGCAGCTCAGGTGATCTTTTTCCTACAAGTTGATTTATATGTGCCTGGTATTACTACACCATGAAGCTTCTTCTCATCCTCCACACCCTCATGGCACCAGGCTGCTGTTCACCCATGGAGACCCTGAAAGCTTGGATCAGGAAACAGGCAATGGGCCGAGCGTCCCATGGCGTATGCGAATGGCTGCAAATCACTGCGTGCAGTGTGCAGAGGTTGGGTGACGTATGCTATCCTGCAGCTCAGAGATGGAGGAAGGGAGAGAGCTTCTTGGTCCAGGAGTATTTATCAGGGTCCCACAGCCTAATGCTGCCCTTCTAGACCTGCCTGTCTGTCTATCTATCTGCCTGTCTATCTACCCGCGTGTCTGTTTATCTGTCTGTCTGTCTATATGCCTGTCTGGGTACCTGCCTGCTTGTTACACTGTGGACAGCTGCTGCATTCACAAGCAGAGAGCAAATACCAGAGTAAACAACTTTAATATCTGAGAATGTCCCCTGCTGATCATGATCATTAACACAACAACGGATAGTGAAGGTGATGTTACCCGCAGCTTCCTGCTGTAACCCTTCATTTACCAAGAAGGGTACACTGACTCAGTGTGGTCTTTTCCATTGCAGACCTCCTCACGTCGACCTCCAAAAGACGAGCTCATGTCTTTACCACCGAATTAGCTCCTGACCCCAGGCCTATTTGATAAAACATTTACATTTTCACTTACAGCACACATGTCCCCTTCGCATAATTCCCATTTTTCCATTTTCCTTTACTCTACATTTATATATCATTAATAGTTACTCTATCCTGGGACTTTATGTGTCATATATTAACACACACTGTGCATATGTGTAGTGAAAGAATTTTTCCACCAGCTTCTGGGAAAGACTAAATATATATTCAAAGATAGTTTATCATAATTAAAACTGAAATAACAAAAAAAAAAAACATAAAAATGTTACAGTAAAATGAAATTGATGATATCAGTAGTTATAAATAAAATACGATGTAAATTAAACATTGTAGGCTGCTGTAATGTATTTGGAGTACAGTGATATGGCTATGGAGATCATCATTTAGTATGTCAATAATCAAGCACCTTCCGGAAGTATCAGAGTAACAGACCAGCTTTGTTGCTGCAGTGCAGCATGTTATCACTGTGCAGTGCGATTTCAGTCAGTTCCCGTTACTGTGGTGCCCGAAAGACAGCAGTGCGTATGACAGGAAGAGCACCTCAATGCAGAGTATCTGTGTGCGGGAGGCAATATTCTGGACTTTGGAGATCAGGTCAAGGCCCACAGCTGAGCCCATATAATTATCAGCCGTCTCTGCAGATTCCCTGCCATGTGTTTCCTAGCATGCAAAGAGCGACCTTTGCTCACCCCCCCCCCCCGAAACGCTTGTAAAACCCCCACTTTGATCTGTACTGAATGGGTAATGCCACAGAGCCCTGTTATATTAGGTGTGTGTAACCAAGCTGTCCCACTCCTTTTCTGGCATAAGGTCACGCCACCAAAGCCAAATACATAATCTGATTTATCACAGCGCGAGTCAGGGGTAATGCGGAGAGAGAGTGCCCACTGCCCGGCCTGGGACTGGATGTAAATTAACCTTTATTTGGGAGCATGCTGGTTAAGTTATAGGCTAAGGGATTAAGGTGAACCAGGGACATGTGGGGCAATGTAAGGGCTGTGCCTAGTGAAGCATAGTGTGTGGATCACAGCTGTATACGGCGCACAGCACAGGCTGGGGAACAGTCCAGAGCCACAGTGATACTGCAGGAGAGCCAGGAAGGTTTAGCTGAGCTCTTTATCTGTGCATTTTCCTTTGTACTAAAACATCGGCCAATCCAAAATCCGAATTAACTTGAGTTCTGTTACATTTTATCTATTTAGCTGGCAAGTTTATCCGAAGCAACGTAGATTTCTGAGGAAGGCGGGTCAGACAGTCCCTGGACAGATTTAAGAGCAAATTTCCAAAACTCACCAGATCGATTTTTTAATCACTTCTGAGATGAGACCACCAATAACCTAAAGTCAGGCTTCCTGATCAAAACTTACAGTATTGGGAACAAAATCTCACTCAGTCCTCATGTAATGCCACGTAAAACTTCCTAAACAAATTCCACAGAAATTTTCTCAGAAACGCATCCTTGCATACTGAGTGAGTTTTAGAAATGTGTTTGAAAGAATGGGTCAAACCGTTAAGGGGCTTGCTCTCTGCTGACGCTGGGATCTGAGCCAGCAACTGCCAGATCACACCCAGTGTTCTAACCCACTGAGCAACACACTGCCTCCCTGTTAATGGGCAAAGCTTTTCCTAAACGTCTATTATATGTGCTTTTTTTTCACACAGAACCCTTAGATACATGATCCTTTCCTTTGTGTTTCTATAATTTACGGGACCCTCCAGCTTTATAATGATCCGAATGCCTCTTAAGCATGATCACACCTGACTGGGTTCACAGAGCCTCCAAGGTGCCATAAATCACAAGACAGCAACGGCAGCCAGCTGACGAGACTAAAGTGTGCAATGGCCCAACCTGCCGCGATCGCACAATAGCGACATTTATCACACTGCTATTATTAACTTGTCTGTGTAGCTCCAGGCCACTGGGCCACACCTTTGGGTCTAAACGTTGAGACTTTTTCTGTTAAAGTAAAGACCTGGTATTCCCTGACACTTGAAAAACCTTCCAGACACATCTGTAAAAAACTGAGCACATACATTGTTGAGGCAATATATGGTCCCCAAACCTACAAACACTGTCACTGTAATATAACTGACGTCTGCTGTCTATAATAATAACAATGTAAGGCAACAGTAAATTGTAAGGCAACCTGATTTGGTATCCGCATACATGACACTGTTCGCACGATGCTGGTGGCCAGAACTCACTCACTGCCAGTAGAGATACACCCACTAGCTACTTTACACCTTGCTAGTACCAGGTTGAAACCCCCTTTGCTCTCATAACTGCCTTAATTCTTCATGGCATAGATTCAACATTGTGTTTGCTCAGAGACTTTGTTCCATGTTTACATGATAGAATCATAATAGATAGATTTGTTGCAGATTTGTAAGCTGTGCCTTTTTGGTATCTCCCATTCCACCACACCCCATATATGCCCTAATGGTTTAAGATCTAGTGACTGTAGAGAACATTTGAATACAGTGAATTCACTCAAGAAAGCGTTTGGAGATTAAATGAGCTTCGTGACATGGTGCATGATCCTGGTTAGCAGATCATACTGCTTCAGAATTTCCTAAATAAGGAAAGTGTAGACATAATATTTACTGTAGTAACTGATTCTGGCCAACAGGGGGCCTCATGCAAACGTCTGCATTGAGTGGTGACAAACAGCTGCAGGTCATGGTCTGACTCATCCATCCATCCATGCATGGAGAAGAACACTAACTTTTATGGAGGAATAAGTATAATTTCCACTCTGCCCACTTGGCTTAACTTGATAACTGGTCACTAAAACTGGCACTGAGGAGTAACACAGCACATCTGATGTGACCCAACACCCTTTTGTGCCATCTATACAAAGCTGCATTTTTCCTGATTACCTAACCTCTATGCAATATTTCTGAATCCTAACCAAACTTATTCCTTCCTACCATGGACTACAGTACAGAACTCCACACTGGACTAGAGTCTATCAGGTAACATAGGGCACAAAGCTGGGTTCACCCGGGACTATAATGGGGCAAAAACAATCTCCAGGCACTTTGGAAATACCCATCAGGCTGACTGCATGTCTGTGAACTGCAGGTGGAATCTAGAACCTCCAGATCTGTGTGTGAGAGAGAACATGCAAACTAGGAACACACAGATCAGAAACAGGAACCAAGGTTCCTAAAACATCAGGGACTTTTTCTTCCATCAATAAATGGCATGCTGTATAGACAAGTCTCTGTATCAAAATCAACCGTAATCTGCACCAAACATCCAGAAATATCCACACTAATTGCATCTCTTGTTTTCCTCACTGACTGGACTTGCAGAAAAGACTGTTAGAAACCACCAACTCTAATAAGAAACATAAAGTAGGCTTCAGTTGTCAGTATAGACTAGTTTCCTCCTTAAAAGAAATATTACTAGTCCTGACGCTGTGGTTGTTTTCAGGGAAGGATCTAAATCTATATTTTCTTGGGGTGCCACTGAATATCCATAGCTGGACAAATAATAATGCAACATGATTTATTTCCTATTATGAAGTTTCTCAGGTTTGTTTTACTAATGTATTTACAAAAATGAAATTAACTTTTGAAAGAATAAGGGCATCATACACACATGTGGTAGTAAATATTGTGATCCTCATTTAGCATTTTGAGTCCCAGCTGTGAGTTTCAGAGCCCCATGTGTCTCAGGGTATCCTGTAAATCCTTTGGCTGTACAGCTGTCATGTTCTATTTTGGAGAATAATGTGTACAAGGAAGAGCGGAGTCAAAATGAACTAGCATGCAATAACATTAAACACCCAGATTACCTATTAATCTCATACAGAAATGCCTAAAAATTAGCCAAGGGCGACGTGTTCCAGGTCATTTTTCTGTCTGAGAAAATGCATGTAGACACGTACACAGTACTGCACAAAAGTCTTAGGCAGTCAAAGAAAATGTTTAAAGCTATTTATGTGGCTAGTAAGTATATATTTACTCAGAAAAAAAATACATTAGAATATATGAAAATGAAAACTAACAAGAATTTGTCATGTTCTCTAAGAAGTTACTAACATCTTGTTGGATGGCTAAATGAACACCACTTCAGTTTCCAAACCTCTCCTAAGCCATTCTATGAAGTTAAATTTTACCACAATGTCAAATTAATTTAAGGTTTGCGTCAGACCATGTCAGATCCTGTCCTGTGTGTCTCATGGCCTTTTGACCAGCAGGTGTCGCTGGTCATCCTGCTTCCCCCTCTCTGTCTTGTAGCCATTCAACCCTTAGTGTGTTTCCCTGCTCCCTGAGACGCCACGTATTTCAGTGGGTTGAGGGCCCGACTCGGAGGCTATACTGCTACAGTAATAAGTTCACCTGTTATTTAAGTTTTATTAGTTTTCAGTTTCCTTAGTGTCTTTTATTGTTTATCGTTGTTTCCCAGTTTAAGGTTTTAAATCTACTTGCGTCTTGTCTAATTTTGCTCTTATATTGACTTATATTATACTTGACTTATATTTCAAGTCTTCCTTAGTGTTTTCAACCCATAGTGTTTAAGGTTTCTTGGTTTCAGTGCTTATTACTCCACCTACCACAGAGCGGTGCGAAGTATTGTTGCCATGATTCGGAGCATTACTGAGCGTTTTTCAGTGTTGTGTTTTCCCCACCTGCCGTGTCCACGGTGTCTTGCCCTGTTGCCCCGTCTGTCCGATCCCGTCTGCTCTGTTCCACAACCTCGACCCAGCTTCCTCATTCGTCCCTACCCATCATCGCCTCATCCTGTCACTTTATGTATGACTGACATCCCTGGCTACTGAACCAGCGCTTGTGACCCGACTTCTCTTGTGGGTTCCACCTCTGGCTTTGTTCGCTTTCGGCTTTGTAAATAAACCCGTATCTCCCGCATTTCGGGATCCGCCTCCTCCCTGCTCTCAGCACGTCACAATACCCTGGTACAGTGAATATAAAAAGTGTACACACCCCTATTAACATGCCTGGTTTTCATGGTGCAAAAAAATAAGACCACGATAAATTATTTCAAAACATTTCCTGCCTTTAATGTGACCTATAACCTGTACAATTCAACAAAAAAACAATATGTCTGCGTGAAAACTTTTAAAATAAGAAATGTACAATAAGCTAGCTAAGTGTGCACACCCATAAACTAATATTTTGTTGAAGCACCTTTTGATTTAATTACACCATTAAGGCTTTTTGGGGACACACCTGCCATCAATTAAAGTGACTCTGATTAACCACAAACAAAATTCAGCTGTCCAGGTAGGATTTTCATGACATTTACTCAGTTGTATCCTACAGCAAAAGCCATATTTCACATTTCATTGTAGAAAGGCATAGTGAAGACAGTCATCAAGGAGTGGAGAAAATATGGGACAATGGTGAAAGGATATTTAGATTGCTGTAACCAACTGTGTAACACAGAGATTGTTGTGCTCCATATACCATCAGACTTGTTTTTGAAATATTGTTCTTGACTGAGTAAAGAACTGAGCAGAGGCAGGCACTTAAAAACAACTGGGCTATCAAGACGAGCAAAGTGTGGGGCATCAGACAACTGACCAATCACAGAGGGTGCAGAACAACAAACAACGACTGGAACAATTAACAAGCACTGACAATAGAAAACACAAATCACTAACTCGGAAGACTACACTGGGATAACAACAAACAAAAATAAACTACACTAGAAAACAAGCTGGGCAAACTGAAAACAGAAAAGGAAAAATAACTAATAAACACTAGGAAAAAACAACAAACCAATAAATTAAAAATAATACATGTGGTGAACCTGAGGCCAGCCTCAAACCCATAAGCTGAGGAATAACAGACTACATACCAGTCATGCAACCCACTAAGCTACACAGCAGTCCAAGAAACAGTGAAGCCAGAGTAGGGAAGACTAGGAACAAATACAGAGGGAGGAGTTTGGCCAGCAACACCTGCTGGCTGAAACGGGGAACAACAAATAAGAAAGGGATGGACTACAATGACAGAGGGGGAAAAGTGGAATGGCCAGCAATGTTTGCTGTGATGGATTTTTTATTTTCAAAATCTATTTATTATAAAACTGCACAGCATGTATTGCTGCCAGCACACCCCCATTGGGAAACCATATAAGCTTTTCACTTGGGCAGAAACTGCATTGTTTGTGTAGTACATCTTAATGAAAGACTTCCTAGTTCAGAGGGCATTAAACTGGAAAATGTAGTGAAGTATCTTCAAATATCTGAGAAATCAAACAAAACTCAGATTCCGAATTTAATTTAGAACAAATTTCGGAGATAATGAACGCATTTGAGTCTTCGATTTAGCAGCGCCCTCTGGAGGATTCTGTCAAAATGGCATCCCCTGTTTAAGGAGGTGCTAAGCTGGCAAATTAGTAGACAACTTCAGCATTATCAGTCACAGTATATAAAAACTTTGGTTAGTAAGGTTAAGAGTCGAAACTACAGGTTCATTTACATACAAATTTAATATATGTTCTCTAAGAAAGCACCCTGGAATAGTACTGTAGCAACCCGCCTGACAACCAGTCACAGGACTGACTCAATTTAACAGTTCTTTATAAAATGGCTCGTAACAATAGCGTTGCCGTTTCTGCTACAACTCACAGCACTCGGTCATCAACCTTTACTCCCAGATGCTCCCTTCCAACTCTCCGCTCTCTCCCTCTCTGCACACGCACCCACACTCTCACATGCCCCTCCCATACTCCATCTCACCCCCCAATCACAACACAGATAATAAAAGGCGAAAGAACAGAACAACAATTCAACATTTTAAACAAGTAACTCAAATAACAAAACCCAGAGTCGCCACAGTACTAAAGAAGTAATCAAAGCACATTGCACATTCTTTTAGAACAGTAACATACCTTATCTTTTGACTATTGTGTCATTGCTCATCCCAAAATCAATTACATACCCACATACTGGTGCACGCAGGCATTTTAAAGCACACAAACAAATAAAAAAGGTGTGATGCTACACAATCTGGGGAGGCGGGATCCTGCACCTGATCAGCGAAAATCAAATTCAGTTAGATTATTCAATTTGTTGAATTTGTATTTCATTTTTAGGCTCTCCCCAGTTTGATCGTGAAGCTTTTCTGCAGTGTTATATTTACAAAGAACAGCACATTGACTCATACCGCAGTCAAGCAGTTTCTGCACAAAGGGAATAACCTCAAACCCAGTCAAGTGTTCGGGACCTGGTAACCTTGCGCTAAAGCAGCCTCTTCTAGGACTGTTCTGGGAGCACACCAGAAAACATTTTTTAAGGTATACCTCTCAGGTTTTCGCAAGATTCTTAGAGTCACCGTTACCAGCAAACTCAGCCCAGAATTCAATAGATTGTGAAGTAACAGCAATTTCCTTTTTTTTAACCGGTCCGGTCGTCGTCCCCAGATTCCCCAAAAAAACATCATCATCATCTGGTCGGCCTGAGCCGACCAACCACTAAACTTCTCCACACTTCTCTATCCGCCATCAATGTTGCTAGCTCTCCTGATGTTGTTACACCAGAGTCTCTCTTAAGCACATCAATGAAGGCTGTCCTCGGCCGCCCGCATCTCGCATCTCTTCACCCCATTTTGGTT
>JAABNY020003327.1:5024-15918 GCA_015164015.2 Brevimyrus niger
GCGTCTCCGCAGGCCCCTCAGCAGGCCCCGGCGTCTCCGCAGGCCCCTCAGCAGGCCCCGGCGTCTCCGCAGGCCCCTCAGCAGGCCCCGGCGTCTCCGCAGGCCCCGCCGTCTCTTCAATTCCTGGCAAAACTTCAGGTGGCCCTGCAGGTCCCAGCATGAACAAAAGCAGCTCCTCAGTTCCCGGCGTAACCTCAGGTGTCTCCGCAGGTCCTGGTGTGAATGATGTCACCCCTTGAGGCAGCGCCTGAGACTCTTGCATCACTAGAGGTGCATCTATAGCCTGTTTACTAGGTCCTAAGATGTCCAGGTGTCCCTCGTCATGTGATTTTGACACATCCAGTAGCTCTTGTAGAGGCAGCACAGGGTGTAGTTCATAAGGTGACTGTAGAGCTTGACCCCACAAGATTTGGGGCTGTTGTGTATCAGACCACAGCCTCTTCCAAAGTGAACGCGATTGTGACTGCCTTTCTCTAGGAAACTGTCCATTACACAAAGAACTAAGAACCATGAGTCCCCAAATACCTACAAAAAGCATTTTATTTCAAACTAACCACAAAATCCACTTTACCTGCTAGCTGGTCTACTGCCAGTTTTATAAGATAAGCCGGCCAGCCTTCAGCTTCACCCTAATTACACCAAAAGCTTACCAGACCTGCCTGGTTATCAAAAGCTCCTGTTTCATGGAAAGTTAATTAAATGGTTAAGTTGGTTGGTAGCCGGGACTAAGAATGTTTAATCAGTGATCTTTTCTTCTGGGTTGACTGTTGTAATGAAGAATTTGGTGATTTAAGTAATAACAACACATTTTTGTGTGTTTGTTGCTATGATGGAGGGTGAGATAAATATACAAGGAAAAGGCCATTTGTGTTTGCATTGATAACTAAATGATTGCAAACTGCTTTGAGTACATCTATGGTGATTTTACAGTACGAAATTATGTACTGAATGGTACATGTGGAAAATGTTTACCATTACAACTCTAAATTATTAGTGAAATGCATTGTGAACACAGTTTATGTAGGCAAACAAGTATATAAACAAACAGGAGCCTCCTCTATCCCAGACTTTGAATGCACGAAACCCACAGGCAATTGGGACTGATGCTTGGAAAAAGCCAGCCAATCGTTTAACACGTTTCACAAGGGTCAGCCAATTGTACTGCGTGTTTTAGAATGATCAGCCATTCAGGTTAAAAATATAAAAGGAGTTAGCCCATCATGTTACATTAATTCGATAGGAAAGTCTGGAGCTTTTTCACCTGTTAAATATTAAAGGCGCTGCTGTCCTGCATGAAGCTGAACTGTCTTGTTTCACAGTATGCATGTATGGACACGTTTGACAGGCTGTCTGTCATTTTCAGAGGTGGAAAGTAACGAATTACATTTACTCGCGTTATTGTAATTGAGTAGGTATTTGTACTTTTTGAAGTAGATTTTAAAATTTGTAATTTTACTTAAGTATATTTTATTTGAAGTATTGTACTTTGGCACAATTTAAATCACATCCGTTACCGAGTAAAAATCAAACCGACAAATAAATAAAACGAAACAATCACGTGCCAGAAATTACTGCAGTGAACGATGGGTAAGAGAACGAACTGGCGTTAATATCACGCGGTTGAATACAGCGGAGATGGAAAAGTCAGAGACCAGAGTAATATCAGATGAAAGTTTGGCGAATCCTGAAGCTGAACTTGCTGCGAAAGAAGTCC
The DNA here is from genome assembly GCA_015164015.2 of Brevimyrus niger. Lineage (NCBI taxonomy): Eukaryota > Metazoa > Chordata > Actinopteri > Osteoglossiformes > Mormyridae > Brevimyrus > Brevimyrus niger. The sequence continues at coordinate 6,739 of JAABNY020003327.1, forward strand.
ACCCCTGGCCATACTTAGGTGAGCTGTTTGCCTTTAAATGCAAAAGAGGCGACCTTTATTATGAAATGTAAACTTTGTTTGCCCCGAGGGACTGACATTGCCGCTTACAAGAACTCCACATCAAATCTACGTAAGCTCGTAGTGCACAATGGTGTGAATGAGAAGCCAGGTTTCCATGTCCATTTTAATATCTTAAACCTCTCTGGGCCAGGACAATTTGACTTTCTCTTTATAGTAGGACACCTGAAGTGTACTGAGAAGTTGATGCTGTCCTGGCCCAGAGAGGTTTGAGGCATTAAAATTGGCATAGAAACCTGACCTATCATTCACACCATTAGCTTCTTCATTGTGCATTGTGCAGAATAGTATGGGTTGTTTCCATCTGATTTTAAAGCATTAAACCAGTCTGGGCCAGGACAATGTCACTTTTTTTTTATATAGTAGCATACCTGATGTGCACTGAGAAGTTGATATTTGCCTGGACCAGAGGGGTTTAAGGCATTAAAATGGGCATGGAAACCAAGTTACTCATTTACACAATTATGCACTATAGTATGACATACCTTGATTCCATCTGATTTTTAAAGGATTAAATCAGTCTGGGCCAGGACAATGTCACTTTTTCTATATAGTAGGATACCTGACGTGTACTGAGAAGTTGATATTTGCCTGGCACAGACTGGTTTAAGGTATTAAAATAGTCCCCCTACAGGCGCAATCGCGTCATTGCATTGGGCTGCGAAGCATTTAAGGTGGACCGGAAAATCCGAATAAGGAGCTGCGAATAAGGAGCCAACTTCAGCGTCGTTTCAGACGTTTTATGCATGCTACCCCAGCGCAACCGTACGGATCTATATTGGTGTTTGTGTATGTGCACCGTAAGAAACAGGTTTACTCAAAGCTATTGTTTTAATATGCTAATATCCCTATCAAACAAATGCTCCTAGTGCATGATCACTAAACATTAAACCAATATGCAGTCTCTAACTGCTGTAAGAATACTGGACACTGTATTATATTGTCTTTATCACAATTTCTCAGGAGTAGCATATTTAGAGCTAGGCTAATAACCCCTTTCAATGCATACCGATTGGTAGAAAAAATCATCAGAACACCTGGTCTATTAACTAGCTAACATTAGTTAGTCTACTTAATTATGCCAACTTACACTCCGTTAGCCAGTAATAACAGTAGTCAAATTGAGAAGTAGACTATTTGACCTCAACAGAATATAATCGGTAGATGTAAATGATGCAAAACAATGATGTGCTGTCAAAATTACCACTTGTTTGTAAATATGTAATGTAAATAGGCAGATGTCTTCATATGCAGCTAAATCAAAATAAACTTATATTATCAAGAAAATATGTAGAATGTAAAAATTCCAGTTTGTTTTATTAACAGAACATTTATTCCCAAACTGATAACATTTTGTTCACGGAGGAGGCCTTCATCAAAGGGGTCAGGGTAAAATGCGGACCATTCATAAACAACGGAATTCATGTTTATAAACAGACGTGTCGCAAATGACGCACTCCGCGTAGACAGATCTTTCTATAGAAACCCATACGACGTTACCTAATCACAGGGTGCGTTCGAGGTGTGTCTGCAGCTGACGTGGAGCGCGATCAGCCGGCAGCTGCAAAGGTGGATGTAAACAAAGGAGTATTGGAGGAGCTCAGCAATGTGGTGCAACTGCGCAGTCAGTACGTACAATACGGTTCTCCAAATTCGTATTGTTCGTAATGTTAACATTAACTTCATTGTTGATTTGTTAAACATTTGAAAATGTTCTACGTTTAATCTGTTGAGCCTTCTCTGGTCGAGGATAATCTGCATTTCTGGCCTTCACGGGCTGCGGAATCGGGGTGGTGGGACAGTTAGACCCCCTCTCTTGACCCGTCAGACAGATGTGGATGTCTGTCCATGGTTACCAACGTCACTGTTCATGGCTGCCTGTTCCTGACGAATAAAATAAATCATAATAAATATGTGTCTTTCACCAAACGAGTCAGTGTTTTATTGTAGTTCTGTATTTCTGTAAATCTCATATCCAAGCACTATTGAACTGTTTTGGTGTCATCTGATTAAATTTTCCCATATAAGTACAGCTATACTGTACAGCTTGCAAGCACTCCTGTGAAATATCTACACTATTGTAGAAACGTGGTTGCCACTCTAAAAGCCATTTTATCACAAATAATACATGAAATAAGTGAAAGAAAAGGGATATTGCAAAGCATCTGTTACATTGAAACATGGAAGTGGTACGTATAGAAATCCTGACCTGGGACATGAGCCATACTGCCGGAAAGCTCGCAATTTCTACTAAACGAAAATGCCTGACAATTCCCAGAGTAGGATTTCTAAATGTGCATTTCGCCCTGTACACTGTAGCAATAGAGAAACTGTCATCCGTAATCTGACACTAAAAGTCCACGCGGCACGTAGAAATCCTTCCCTTTTGTTACAATCCTGCCAATTGTTACAGTGCACAGGGTGACATGCACATTTAGAAGTCCTACCCTGCGAGCTTTCCGCAGTAACCATGGACATCTGTCTGACAGGACAAGAGAGGGGGAAAATGCAGATTATCCTTGACAAGAGAAGGCTCAACAGTTAATATATCGAATATTTTCAAATGTTTAACAAATCAACAGTTAAATTAGTGTTAACAAAACGAATTCGGGCAACTGTATTGTACTGACTGTGCAGTTGCAACGCATTACTCCTTCGTGAATGCCTCTTTGTTTACGTCCGGCGGAATAGGCCGGAATTCCGCATTATACTCTCACCCTCATCAAAGTTGCAGGCCCTCCGTGAATTTGTGGCAAAATTAAAGAGAACCCAGGAACCCCTGGAAACGCCAAGCAAGCAAGCAAGCAAAAATAAGTGACATGTTAACAGTGAATGCAAATAGATATGTTGCACAGGGGAAGGTTGATACATTAAAATCACTTTGTCCTTATTGCACCATCCTCCCATGGTTAACAAAGTAACTTTTACTCCGAGTACATTTTGAACAAGCTACTTTTTACTTGAGTATATTTTTTGACAAGTAATTTTACTTGTACTTAAGTAAAATTTCATTTATGTATGAGTACTTTTACTTGAGTAGAATATTTTAGTATTCTTTCCAGCTCTGGTCATTTTGTCATTTTTCATCGTTTTATTTCAAAAAAGTTTAGGAGCCCACTGTGCCTCTTCCCCCACTTCCCAATTAATTTGCCCAGCAGTTATTTCAAATGTAATGACATGCAATGAAAAGGAATTTAAGTATGAAGAAGTCGTATAAAAAATATAAGCTTTTATTGGAAGTGCATAGGTGCTGGAAATATATACTGGACTGCACTGTAGGGGAGGAAGTGCAGTGGATTTAGCGATAGACTACAATATAATAAGGGCAATCAAGAATTAAACATAAATATAGTACAAAACTGTACAAGGGCTATTTACAGTATTTACATAAGACAATATTCCTCCAATTAAAATATAAATACGATAAGCAATGAACAGCATATTTTCAAATGAGCCATATTTAAAGTATGTTGTTCATTGGATAGAACTTATTAAACTCCTCTTCAGGCATTTTAGAGGGCAGCCCTAAGGGTCCTTCCTGCTCATGGAATCTGCGAGTGAAATCACTACTGTGCTTTCCAGGTCCGTCCTTCCAAATCAACTCCTGTGCCAGTCTTTCTGGAGATCCAACACCTCCCAGCTCCAAAATGCGATACACAGCTAGGGTGCGTCATCTCAAGGTTGTCAATGCTCTTTGCTGTGTGCCAATAACGTATTCATAAGGTCTGCATGAAGAGACTGATGGCTCTTGGGTACTGATATCAGGGTCTCTCTCTGGAGAGACCAGGAAGATCTCTGGTCAGGACACAACCATGCATGGAATGGCGCATGTGTGTGTGTCTGTATCACAAGTGCAGGTTGTGCTAGCGTATGTGGAGAATGCATATTGAATGCATGTTTGTAGTGAATGTCAGCACACACAGGCGTGGTCCTCACATGCCGCTCTCATAGTCCCCACTCATCTGGCGAAGGTAGGGGGTGAGGAAGATGTCATTGTCCTGGGGGCAGTCGCGGTGACAGGAGCAGGACTTGATGAACATCATCTTGCGGCGGAAGCCGTCGCCCTCGGGGCAGCGGAACTCCACCTCGCCGGTGACCGTGTCCTTGGGCGTGCAGCAGCGGCCGTCCACGCACATCCCGCAGAACCGGGGCTTGTAGGCCCGCACGCTGGTACAGCCCGACAGCCGGAAGCGCACGGCCTGCTGGGATTTTGGGCTCCGCTGGCACCTCTTCCCCCTCTGCAGCCCGAAAGAAACGCCGGTTTGCAAAACACATGGAGCCTGACACAGAGAAAGGCTCCCTTTTCAATTCCTTCTTTCTTCCGCAGCAGGTGTGGCCTCTAATCACCTTGTGCTATGTGGTTATTAGAGCATTATGTGGCGTTTAGGTTAATTTGATCCTGAAATCCTGAGTTTGTATTCTGAAGTGATTTACAGTGCTTAACATGGTGCCTTAAACACCGCAGCTGCAAAAACATTCGGCTCACTATGAGAGCAGTTATCAGCTTTTTTGAAAACCTTAGTATGTGTAGCAGTTTGATCATGTGACTAATGCCCAGCCAAAGGGCAGTGGTGTTGGCATCACCAACGGCACACCTTGGCAGCGGTCGCCTGTTCAGCCTGGCACCTTCGGACCATGCAGACCCGGCTCTGCTTCTCCAGCTGGCAGCCCTCGTTGTCGTTGGTGACGCGGGTGGAGACCCCCATGCCGCAGGTGGTGGTGCACGCGCTCCACTCGGTGGTCTGGCTGATGCAGTTGGCTTGCGGGCCTTCAGCTTCCAGGCCATAGTCTGGGGCGTCTCTGTAATCTGGGGGAAACAAAATCTGTGAGGCAGAGGAGAGCATCTGGCAAGGTCTGGGCAGCCGGGCTCTCCTTCCCAAGAAGCCTGACCTTTGACTGGGCACAACATGGCAAGTAAACACGTCTGAGGTCAGTGCAAACTAGGGTAAAGGAATTTGAACTGAGTCTCCCAGAATATGCAATGCCTCTGAAACATTTGGGAAGGTTTAATTTAATTGGCTAAGTGGTAGGTGGGCGGGGTTAACTTCCTCCGCTTCCCAGCAGTGATTGTGGTGACGGTGACATCATTTATGGGCGTTTACGGCAGTTAACAGCTCTGGTTACTTTGGCTACACCTCAGCACAGCCTGCAACAGCAGCCAGGGCTCCGAGCTCCTGCGTCACCATCCCGACGGCGTTCCAGGGCATTTGGCTACACTCAGGGAGCACATAACTATATCCTGTTTGAAGGAGGTGAGGCATCGCTAAACCGAAGACGTACCGGGCAGGCTGGACCGCAGGCGGCCGTCGCTCGGGACCGGGTCACACACCCACTCCTCACAGCACTGTCCGGGTATGAGCACGCGCCGGGGATATGGGCAGCCGGGTGACGGTAGGCGCACGTTGACCCCGCAAATTGGCACGCAGCCGATCTCGCCATTCATGCAGACGCACTGGTGCCGGCAACTGGGCTGGAAGCTCTCGCCACTGCGGTACAGGACCCCACCCAGGGCGCACGTCTGGCCTTCACGGGCTGCGGAATCGGGGTGGTGGGACAGTTAGACCCTCCCTCGCGGCTCTTCTAGAGACATATTTATCATTTATTGTGACAAAACCACATCAAGGATACTGGATACACTGTCAGAAAAAAAGAGCATAAATTTGTACCTTTGCTTGTCACTGGGGCTGTACCATCAAGGGTCTGCTAATTGTGCCAGTTACAGAAATGGACTCTGAGGAACATTCCCAATGAACAAACAACGTTAATGTGCCCCACGGGTACAAAAATGTTCAAAGAAATGGCTGAGTCAATTTCTGTTAAAAGGTACATTTACTATTGATGGTACAGCCCCAATGACAAGCAAAGGTACAGATTGGGACTGCTAATTTCTAACAGTGTAGGAATCCACATCCAGAGCCCAGCGTTATTCAGATGCACTTGCTCACCCATGCAGACCCCAGTGTCGCTGTTTCCCAGGGCGATGGAGTGACAGTACAGCAGCCTGTGATGGTCACAGGGCTCCAGCAGAGAACAGGGCTCCCCCACTTGTCTGGCACACACCTTACAGCAACCACAGCCATCCAGGAGCAGGCTGGTGCCAATGGGGCAGGTTGGGGTCTCCGAGGGACACTCACAGGGCTGGGAACAGTCTTGGCTTGCTGCCTGCAACCAGAAGGGAAATGCAACTCTATTAGTACAAGCGTGTTGCAGTTCCGCCTGTGTCCACCGCGCGGCCCCATTAAGCGTCCATTCCAATCGGAAATTCACGACATGCTTTACATTTTACCAGGACTTCATGCAGGCTGCGGGCTATAAAATGCCATTCACAAAAAGTTGTTCTGAAATGTCGCAGAGCAACTTTAAAAGAATAACAGGACACCGCAAAGTAATATCGTACAATCGCTCTTCGTATTTTCAGACTATTATTAAAAAAGCATGCATTACAATGTGAAATTAATCAGTCTAAAAATACAGGGGAAAAATCGGATTCGGTTAGAGGTGGTCTGAACCAACTACATCACCAAAATCTCACACATACAATCGCACACTATGTACTAATTTTAAGATGTCAAATCACATGCAATTTGTAGTTCATAAAAAAGGATATGACTTATTTATTTTTAAGAGTTGGTTTATAAGATTAAGAAGCCAGTTTGTTTACGTGTGACGCAAACGGGGGTAGTCCAGCACTGACAGCGAATATAAGCGCCATAAAAAAAGTTTCTTAAAAGTATATCAGTCATTTCCGCGAGTGCTGCAATGAAATATTTCAACAGCAAATGTAATTATTTTAAATCGGATTACATATAGGCGTACGTACTACTCTTACGAGGTGCAGTGACAGTGCCTTGTATATTTACAGCGCGATGAATATAGCGCATTTCTTTCGCTTTAGCTGCAGTGTTGTGCGCAGTATCATCAGTATCCAAAATCCCATATGGGCAATCAACTATAGAATTAATTTACCGACGTACATTATATTTTACATCGAGCTGCGAAACGCCCTTGTAAAATGAGTTTATCTTTCTTAAGAAACGGACAGAAATTAAGTAAACGAGCCCCCTTTCCGAAGCTCACCGCAGGCGCAAGCAGGAGAAGGGAGACGGCGGCCGTCAGGGTCTGGAACATGGTTCTCGGGTTCCGTTTCTGTCACACTCCCCTTTCGCTCCGTGTAGCTTGTTTTGCTCACAGGGTAACAGCCCCACTTTAAATAAGATGGGAGGGGGTGTTGGCCCGAAAAGGAGCGACATGCCGCGCGACTGCGTGGATTCATATTCCAGATGGATTTTTTTTTGATTCCCTTCAAAATCTCCAGGTGTTTCATACTGTTCTTTTAGAAACAGAAACAGCTGCTGTTTTCCTACTGTTTTATGGAACCGTTTGCTCCAAGAGTCCAGATTTGGAAACGAACGAAGGTGAGTTTTGGTTTTACTGGACCAGCAGCAGATTCTCACCCAAGTTCGGGTCTTTGATGTGAGCAAAGGAATCAAAAGATGACTGAAGAAAAATGCCACCATACCATTATGCTGATCACACACATTTTAGTCATCAACCTAAGAAGCAGGTTTGTCCCATTAAGTAATTAAATTATAGCTTTCCTCTGAGAAGTATGTTACATAGCTTACATCAGACCATATTTTCCTTCATGTTTTTTCAGTATAATAGATACATAACAATGATGTACTAAAATGGATGCAGAGATTTTACTGCTGTGAAGGTTTTTTGTTAAGATTTTCTTTTAAAATCTTAGTGTTTACTCACCTTGAGAATGTAACAGGAGTGTATTACTTCTGTAAGCACTGCCTTTTGGCAGCTGCCTATAATGGCTTCACTTAGTAATTGTGAGGGACACACAAGCTTTGGAAAACTGTAAAAGTGCAGCTTGAACTTCAGCAGGTGGTCTGAATGAAGCAGTCTGAGGCAGACACACCCCACAGGACAGACCTACTGCACCCCACAGGACAGCTGAACAGGGCATAGAGCAAACATCTTGAGCAATCACCATGGTAAAATGCAAGGCTTTGTTTTTCCTCTCCTGTCTGTTTCCTGGATTGCTTTGGAACTCTTCTTACAGTATTACTCTATGCTGCATGCTCTGAGATTGCGATCTGAGGTTCTGGAATGCATTAGAAATTATTCCAGTTACGCCGTGCTGTAGGATGTGCGAAGATGGTTTACAGGCTAATCAGCGGAGCCAAACCTCTTTGGCCACTGACTCAATTTCTGAGGAGTTTTCTGTGAGAGGATGTCATGCAGTTTTCTTAAATCCAAAGGAACACGTCTGATGGAGGAACACAGAAACTCTAGAGGGATCCTGGACTCAGCAGAGTCATAACACTGCTTAAAGTCCCACGGTTCCAGTGTAGGGGTTTGTCTGATGTATGAATGTGTGGGTGCTGCCAAGGTGACTTACTGTGGCCCACCAGCACTGCACAAAGATTCAGCAGCTGACCCACTGCATCCATAATGGTCTGAATGCACAACAACTCCAATACAAGGCTGAAAGTGACCCTGATGCTCCAGAGACTATTCTGGTGGGCAGTTGACAGGTTTGAGGAATACAAATTCCTTTGGATGGGCCAGCTCCAGTGTGGAAAAAGTGAAACAGGGTTTGTTTCAGAAAAGGCATCAAAAGGCAAACCAGGATAGACAGATGACATGTTGCGATTTTCTGTGGACTTAACTATGTTTTTCTTAGAGTTGGAAAGTCCTCTTGTACTTGGATTTTGGAGGTTTGGACCTCAAGGTTTTGGCATAATGAATATCACCTCTGGAGTTTATATCAGGTTGCAGATGTCTGTGGTGACAATCCAAGTAAGAGTGACAGGCTGTTCACAATTTCATGGTTTAAAATAGTTGGAACACTTAGTCATGCATCGTAGAACATATGCAGGTATCTGTTCAGAATGGCTGCACTCAGCAAAATCATAACCATCCATCCATCCATTGTCTCCCACTTATCCAAGGTCGGGTTGTGGGGGCAGCAGTCTCAGGAGGGAAACCCAGACTTCCCTCTCCCCGGCCTCTTCATCCAGCTCCTCTGGGGGAATCCCGAGGCGTTCCCAGGCCAGCCGAGAGACATAGACCCTCCAGCGTGTCCTG